>JAOWCC010000064.1:13242824-13603466 GCA_030867875.1 Actinernus sp. WN-2022 | reverse complement strand
GAGAAATCAAGCAATTTAGAACAACAAATTCCACATAATGTGGCTATTCATTGTGAATCGGTTAGGTAATGTAATTCTACATGTGAAATAAAGTCATCTATTTGTAATTCTCAATTATTAACAAACCAGTGGAGACGGCTGACATTCAGGCTAAATTCTCAATACAATATTTTCGATTGAGGTCGTAAACTACAGACCACCATTTTCTAGTATCAGTGAGCTGCCACTGTGCTAGTGCTCATTTTCTACATCTTGAAGGAGACTGAAACTTATAACGGCAGGCCACAAATAAACATGCAATGTCCACTCTTTTTATATCATTCACTCAGGGGTCGCAGCAAGATTAATTTTCATTCCCAAATAATTCGTAAAAGTACTCGTACTCCTGATCATGACCAAGTGAAAGTGACGATGCTGACGCCAAGAACTGAGGAACAACAACAACAATTACATTTAATTTCTCATAAGATGATGGAAATGTTTACGAGTAATAAGGCATAATAAGAAATACAATGATGAGAAGGTAGGTCCTTAAGGTAACCTTAGGGTTATCTTAAGCCAGGACCAGCTCAGATGGAAAACACTGAAACAAGATCTAGCTTGCATGGATATATTATGGTACCAAGAAAGGGGAAGGGAAAGAAAGAGTGCCACTTGCATGTAAGTATACTCTCAGTTCTGGACCAAATTTAGTTATGTTATGTTATAAACTTGCAATAATGATAAATACACTACTCTATACATAATATCATTATGTCAGTTCTAAAAAAAAAAACATTAAATACACTGTAGAATGCCTAAACCAAGAGATAATAATCAAATACAGATGTAAATAGACCCGGGAAATAGAACAACAATAACACGCCACAGATAAATATGCGATTTTCACATCAGAGTCATTCCCTTGCGAACTGAAATCCCAGACTTTTTGGATATCCTAAGATTTCCTACAAAATCCTAGAAAATCCCAAAAAGTCCCATTGATACGAATAGGTGTGAATTCGCACATTTGAAGTTGATCGCGGTATCCTAGAAAATCCTAGGAAATCGCAAGGTTTCTTTTGAAACCATATGCAGGCTTGGAAATCCTAGGAAGTTCTAGGTTTACCTGGTATTGCTTTTCTAGCTTTCTCAGTTCATGTCTTTAAGCTTGATCATTTATAATAATTAATGCTGTAAAAGTGACGTGTTGCGACATCGGCGCGGGAAAAATACAGACAAATGCAACTGCTCGCTCTCCAGAACAGCTACAGCCCTCAGACTTGGCCAATAAAATATTTTACCTAGTATCTCAAGTTTGCAATACATCTTTGTTTCAAAATTGGGATTTTACGGAAATTATTTGACATCGGAATCTGACTGTCTCTCAGGTCTTGCTATTTAAAACCCAACAAAATCGCGACCCTCGGTCTATTTGGAAAAGAATTCGAAGATGTTCGTTTAAGATATCAAACATAAGCTAAAAGTTTTAACTAGGTACAGCTTCTAACCTTTCCCTTGGTAGCCGTGGATCTTACGTAGGTGGCCTTCCATTCTTTGTGGACGTGAGAGCTAGAGAATCCTTGAAATAGTGCAGTCAAGAGCGGCATTACTTCTTTCCGTTTCCGATATCGGCAAACGGCGAAATATTCCCTTGACCTATGGCTAATCCCTTCATATTCCAACTCCTTTACGAAATCATGGACTACACGACGGACCTACAGCTGCAAGGAGTTTGTTTCATACCTTCTTTGTGCTGTAGCTCGTATAATATTCATGATTTTTTCCATCTCTCGTAGCTCGTGTAATTTCACCGCCATGTTCAATAACCACAGGCATCCCAATCTCCACTTTTGTATTTCGGGTTACCTGTGGTAATATCCTCGAGAAGAGCTCCACGCCGGGCACAAATGATCCTAAAAAACGGCGGGTTTTATATACATTTAAAAGTTTTCGACATAGAAGAATGAATTTTGGTAGGTGTATAAAGGAGTGTAAACAAAACATAGTCCGATAAGTTAAGCTAATATAGCCATCATTATGACGTCACAATGACGTCATATATCCTTTTCTAATAGGTTTCTTATACATTTTTATTACCTCTAAAAACGTTTTATTATATCTTTTTAAAATCTCTTGTTCATGAGAATGAAATAATCGAAAACCCGTTATCGATCGGTTGAAGTAAACGAAAGTTATTAAAGTTTGAATTTTGGTAATTTTCCCGCCAAAAATTGGCGGGAAATAAATAGCATAAAACCATTTATGAAAATGTCGCTTGTTTTAACTTTTACAGTTCGAAATACTGGTGCATCATATTTTGCACAATAATAGAGCTCTTTAGTAGTAACAACGTGTTCTTTTTAGAATTTTGATTTTTTGAGTATAACAGCTTAGATTTTTGTATACGTCATTATGACGTCATAAATATATTTGTGTACCCTCAGAAAATAGCCAGTTCAATGTTTTTGGAATTTTATCAATGAAATGCATTTGGCTAACACTCACAAGTCATAGTATTCTCTTTAATAATATTTTTATAGTCGGCAATCTGATTTAAGCTTGAAGTATGACGTCACTAATAATGACGTCATAAAAACAGTAAATCGTCCATAACTTTGAATATGTTTATCGTAGAAAGTTCAAATTTTCGGCAAATTAATATATTTCATTAAAGCTTTCTGATGACGTAATATTTTTGAAACGTGTTTTAAAGGTTAATTTTCACCAAAAAAGGAGATATCCATTATGACGTCACAACAACGTCACAATACAGAAACAATTGTCCCGAAAAATGTAGTCTTACTTTGTTACCGACCTGCCAACATTTCGTCAAATTTAGAGTAGAAGTAAGGAAATGGCGCTACTTTTACGTTTTATGTTACACTCAACCCCGCCGTTTTTACGGTTATTCGTGCCCGGCGTGCTCTGTGAATGTATTTGGCCTCATAACATGTAACACATATCTTAAGGAATAAAAGAACAATACTGTATTTAGTTGATTGAGTTGTATTTTGACTTTGTATTTTTCTAATCGCCTATGAAATCGGGCTATGAAACCAAGCCGTAATGACCACAGGCAACCCGAAATATGAAAAGTAGATTTTGGGATGCCTGTGCTTATACAAAATGGCTGCGGAACAATGGCAAATCACGAGTATGTTATACGAGCTACAATGATGGCATAAATCCTGAATATGATATGAGCTACAACATAAAGAAGAAGGTACCACGCAATGGACTTTGACCAGTTCCAGGCCGGATTGTTTTCGTTGGCCAATCAGAACGCCTGAACATTGAAAGCCGTTTCTTCGCGCTTGAATTTGATCGAAGCGGCTAGTTCGGCAGTGTTACGATCACTGCGATTGATTCACCCACTGGCTTGCTCCCTAGTTTTCAACAACAAACATGCCCTGAAGGCCGTTGTTCAATGGATTGAAGACCCGAAGATGATAACACCGAGATTAGCGTTAAGTGAGCGACAAAGAAATGGCAAATTATTGGGGACCGAAGCCTTGACATGAAACCTGAATGGAGGGCGAAATCGTTTGATCGAAAACTTTCTCATGTACGGCTAGTTCGGCAGAGTGTTACGATCACTGCGATTCATTCACCCGCTGGCTTGCTCCCTTAAGTTTTCAACAACAAACAAAATTGCCCATGGGCCGTTGTTCAATGGATCGAAGGTAGTGACAGTCGAGCGACAAAGAAATGGCAAATTATATGGGGACCGAAGCCTTGATGAAACCATGGAGGGCGAAATCGTTTGTGTGATTACGAAGAGATCTCCTAAAAAGAATCCTATGATATATAAAGCATATAGTCTGTGGTAAGTGTAGCTGGAATACAATTGTCTTTCTGTGGTGATTTCATGTTTATATTGGCCGTAAAGTCGGATTTGTGGTAAACGTATTATTAAAACCACACATATTTTTCTTGTTATGTTTCCTCATTTTACAGACAAGCCTGCCAAAGCGAAAGAGGCTTTCTATCAGCTAACTGCTGACGATTCAGGTACGTATAAAGCTATTATAGAATTGCAGATGAATATTGATTGTTGCCTCCTGAGTGAGTCAGACTTTATACAGTAATATTATTACTGTATAATTCTGACTCACTCAGGAGGCAACAATCAATATTCATCATGATCAGCTGCAGTCAATATTCATCTTCAATATTATGATTAGTGATTTGTTTCGTTTATATGTGAATGCTGGGACGATTTCCAGCCCTCTTAAACCGGGCTCAGACTCGCCTCCATATACATGTACAGGCCCTTTAATAAACGGATTGAGTGGATTTTTCATAGGAAGTCAATTGGGAATCCATAATAGAGGCGGTACATGTAATTCACTGACTATCATCGATTACTTTCGACAGTCCGAAAACTGCTCTAATGAAATGTGTCAGTGATATGTTTAAGCTTGGGCATTTTTCAACATTCTGTTTCACAAACCTTTGTTACACCCACCCCCACTCCTCTGGAATTCCCATCCCCCCCCCCCCCCCCCCCCCCCCCCCCTCCCCCCATACATTTGATCTCCTATTATAACAGACCCGTAGTGGGGTATGGAAATGTTATGGAATCACACATTCAGAGCACCAGTGCTGGTTCACAAATGGTAACATGATAATTTTTTAAGTAAGCTTAAGCTTTAATTGGCTCACAATTAGTTGGTCAAATCCTCAGAAACATTGAAGAACAAGCATGACAAACTGAATTCCTATAAACAGTTAAGCTTAGGGAGGTGAACATATTAGTTCTTAAAGTTATACTGTACAATGTACATCAGTTATTTGTTTTAACCAGCCAGGGCGGCACGGGGAGCCGGGGTTGTGCAGTGGTGAAGCACTAATTGCCTGTCACTCTGGTTCGATTCCCGGACACGGTGCGATTTGTTTTTTACAACGACGAAGCACTTATAGCTTCAAATGAGTGCGTAATAAACTGCTTTCGAGTCGAAAAGGGCCATTGAAAGTCAAAACGTAAACACTTCTAATTACCGTTGCCGAGAGAAAGCTTTCTTAGACAAATGGCAATTTGGTTCACCGATTAACTTCTGTAATTGATGGAATGCATGTGAAATCCTTTCTTGTTTTTTTTCTGGATCAGAAAAGTTATTGTTATATAATTCAAAACTTTTGAGCTCTGAGAGAACTAGTCTAGTCACAAAGTCTGACTACAAATTCGCCGAAACTTTCTCCACTCAAGAGAAAACTCTCATTTTGCCAAATGGCACACTACAAAGAAGTTTGACTCACCGATTAACTTCTCCTAGTAATAAAATGCTTGTGAAATCCTCACTTTCTTATTTTTGGGAGCGAAGTTAACATCCATTTGAATTCACAAACCTCGCCGTGATTGCAAAGCTACCACGGCTTGCGAGTGACGTCATTTTCATTGTATGTACTATTTTGCATATAGCAGAGAGCCAATCAGAAAGCGAGAAAATTGGATGTTGTTGTAAAAATGTGAGTTGAGTTTGTTGGTACATTTTACATGTATCTCGCCCTTGCTTGGAGGGTTTTTCTCTGGGTTCTCCAGTTTTCCTCCATCTGCAAAAACCAACACACTAAATTCCAATTCGATCTGTGGATTAGCCGGGACCTGGCTTTGATCAGGTACCCATGGTTGTTTCAGGTGTTGTTAGAAATTCAGAGCTCAGAGTCCACTTGCTGGTAGTAATTTATATCTTACGGAAAAGGCTATAGCAGCTGCTGAAGCAAAAAGTGAGTACAATTCTAGGGACACAACTTATTTTTTCTCTTTAATGACTGCAACCAGCTAGGTTGCATTATTTAATTTTTGTAACCAAATACAAAATGCACCCCCCACCCCCCCCCCCCCCCCCAACATTTAATATTACAGTATTAAAATGCTCTACATGTAATTACTTTTGTAGCCCCTGGGGGGCTCATTTCAGAATTCGTCTTGGAAAGGGGGACCTTGCAGTTGATTTCACATAACTTTTGCCAATGGGTTCCATTATGATAGAAAAATTATGGGCGTTTGATGGTTATCATAATAGAGAGGGAAGCTTATTCCCAAAAAGATCAAAACCCTAACATTTTTCTACCAAGATGTGGTCACATTAATATTAGGAGCCTCCCATTTCTTGTAAGCATGGAAATACAAATTCAAGTAACAATGTGGCATGTCATGTTTGCCTTCCCCCTCTTAACATTTGATTTCCACTAAAGCTTATAAAACTAAGGCAAGGGAGGGGGGCTTATTTAAAAAGTCCCCCGGGAAAATATTGAAAATCCTTTCAATCAAGCATTGAGGGAGGGGAGTGTAACTGTTTGTATCCAATTAACAGCCACCAACCGAGTGATTACTTGATACATGCGCAGTACCATGACATAGCCCCTTTAATATTTGTTAATTCTATTTCATACATATACAACATGTATGTACAATGTAGATGTCACTGAGCCTGAAATTTCCCATCCCCCAAACAAAAAGGGAAGGAAACAGCTGCCAGTGCAAACATTTCTACAACTAACAAACTGAGTCATACACATGTACATTATTTTGTACATGTAGCTGCTTTGCAAAATGTATCAAATGGATTAAACTCAAGATGCATACCTGTGAATAAAAAAATATAGTGAATGATAATACTGTAGATACATGTAATTCTTATTAAAAAACCTTGTAAGTATACATGACCATGTACATGTAACTTGTTGATCTTTGTTATTACTTAATTAATTCACAGATGTCACTGAGCCTGACCTTCTCAGCCACAAAACAAAGAGGGAAGGAAAACAGCTGCCAACACAATCACTTCTATAAGTAAGACTGTCATATACATGTACATGATTGCATTTTGCAACTAAATTATACCAAATGCATGATAGTCAATTATTCACACTAAAGACCTGTGAGCTTAAAAATGTACTGTATTTCCTCAAATAAGTCCCCCTCAAAAAGTGCCCATGGCCCTTTTAGTCAAAATTTGAAATACAGTCAAACCTCTATTAAGTGGTCATGCACCAATTTGTTGGCCAGAGGCTCCATAAAATAATAGGAAATCAAATGTATGGAGGAAAATGGCAATTCCAGAGGGGTGGGTTAAGTTGGGTCATGAGGCAAATTCCCTCCGTGGTGGGGGTATGGATATTACAGTGTATCTGAAATCATACCAGTCCTGTGATAATATAATTATACTAATGTAGCCATCAGGGTTCCAAAATACTGTTTATAAACAGGGTAAAAAAAATTGTTTAAGAATACTTGCCCCTAGGCAAGTACAATCTGAAAAGCACTTGTCGAGAAGCTTGGACTCTTATTTGTACAATAACCAGGGTTCTCAGTAGATTTCTCTACAGCCAGTCAAAAGCATTGTAAGGTGAACCAGCTTTTTGTCATACATTGCTGCTAAATTTGGTCAACACAAACTTTGAACAGTACATTAAACAGGACATTATTGCAAACCATATTACTATCTTATTCAGGCTAAAAAGGACAAACATGAAGAGATGATCTATTAAAAAATATTAAATGGGGAGATATTTGAGAAGCGAAAATGTATACATGTAGATTCTACTTATTTGAAAGGGCAAAACAGAAAAAATATATTTTACAATATAGACGCATTTTTCTGTTTTTATTTTTAAGATAATTACTGTATACATGTATGTATATTCATTAAACACAATTTTTTTATGTGCTATGAAAATTATTTTAAAGAGACAATTACAATGTATGATGAGATGATGTTAAAAACCCTGAAAATGTATTTCAAAGGAATATTAAAGTAATAATCTTGAAAAGTAAATGCACGTGTTTGTAATTTCCTGACTTAGAATTTACGGAAAGATTCAGATATTGCGTATATAATTACCCTATATCATTATGACATCACGGCTTGTTTATGAAGGGGACAGAATCGACTTGAACAATATAGCATGGGCAATCCCAGAACATTCTAGAAATTCCTAAGACATCCTAGAAATTCCTAAAAGTCTATTCCTAGATAGTCCCAGCATTTCCTACAAAACCGAAGGAAAATGTAAACTGTAAATCCTAGGATTTCCCACAATATCCTAGAACCATGCATCGTAAATGCTTTGCCATGAATATTTTGAGAAATCCTAGAAAATCCTAGAACATCCAAGTGTCCAAATTTACCGTGAAAATTCACACCTCAAATCATAGAAAATCCTAGGACAATCCTAAGCGGTTCTAGGATTTGAATCTTAAGATATCCAAGGATTATCCAAGAAGATCCTAAGATATCCAAGGCTTTTTTCGCAAGGGTTTATCGTTCGTTTGAAAAAATCTTCATTTCGGATTACTTACTCAGTTTATACTCGCTCACTGCATGCTAGATTTTCGTTCCCGAATTTATAAACATTTAAATACATGTGCATTATTATAATATTTTAAAACCGAGGCCCTTGTCAGTCGGAGAACTGAGAAATCGGGTCATTTCTACTACACTTTCGAGAGGTTAATAACAATAAATAACAACACAACGACAGTCAATTGGTATAAAGGTTATCATGTTCAGATTAGTGGCTACTTACATTTACAATCTGTTGTCTTTATATATAGTCAGTGTTCATCGCAGAGTGGACTGTCACTTCTCACGAGTGTATCTTAAAGCATGTCGCATAATGTGAGATAAATTCCCGTCCAAAGCCCGTGAAACACCTCTCAGCTTTATAAAAGACAAAAATCTTGGTATTGCACTTGAAGGAACCTTTGGTTTACACAAAAAAACAGTTGATATTAAAGGTTTTGCTAAGTCAAAACTCCCACTCGCCGCCATCTTGAAAAACCTGGAAAGTTGTCCACTGTTCACGTGACCAGCACAGTGCAATCTGATTGGTACGGTGGTGAAAAGAACTTCCAAAGTAGGCGCAATCTGATTGGTTGGGGGCGAAATTCCTCGACACGGAAAAAAAAAATAAACACTTGCGATTTCTGACTCGAGCCGGCCAAAGGCCTGGCCCGAGTAATAAGTTAACTAGACAAATGGAAATCCGGATGAAGTGACGTCATGTCCCTAGTAATGCGCGCTCTGATTGGTCTATGTGTCTACAAACTCACAGACACATGGTTTTTGACCAATCATTAATAATTCATGAAGCAAAAACAAAAGTAATCACGAGGCGATATCTGGTACAGATTTCGCCCTGATTTACATAAACTTTTGCTTCGATTTTCTCGGCCAAAATAAGTCGTATCACTAAAATAACCGAAAACATGACTCTATATACATCTAGACGTTTGTAAATCCCATAAAGCACGGCCACTCATTCTGTATCTATTACGTAATATTTGATTTAATGTCCAGACTGAATAAAACATATGGTACTGTGGATATGTGTGTGTGTTATGGTTGATTATTTCTGCATGTTCCCATGCAGGTTAGGTCGACATAGCTGTCTTTATATTGGCCAGGTTAGGTATGTGTTTGGGTTAGGTTTAGGAGGTGAATGTTGAGGAAATTGATCTTCTAAGGGAATTAAAACAGTGTTCGGTAAAAATACATACTAATAAACTTTTAATCTATACAGCAAGTTGGATGGCTTGCGAGTCAGATTAAACAATCATATTTTCTTCATTTATAATAACTAACTAAAATAGTTGTCGTTAACTGGCATCTATTTAGATTGAACCAACATTTTTAGTTAGTTATTAACAATATATATATATATATAATACTTCCATGGATAAAATTCCTGTTTTAATTATTAATCAAAACATGGCATGCAAGATTAAGTGGTTTCTTTTTCGACTTTAATTTTTCATTTCAAGAAACTCTATTTTAGTTGTATTCACTAGCACATCAGTCATGCTGCCACGATTTTGTTTTTTAAAGATATAGAGGATAGCCACGCGGAGATACGTGGATTCCTAGCTCACAGAATAAAATAAAGGCATGCAGCACTGCTTCGTCGAACTGCGCAGGCGATAAAAGCGGATAAATGAATCATGAGATATTAACTTAAAGTGTTGAAACACGATAACATAATTATATCAAAGAGTTGGTTGTGGACTGAGGTACTGGGAGATGTCAGCAAGGACTGCGATGTCTTTGTACCGTGTGATTACCTTAGTAATTGTCATGGTACTCGCTGTAGGAGGAAATTATGAAGCTCGTAGTTGTCCGATGCCAGGATTTCAAAGGTAATATCGATATCGTTCTCTTAAATTAAAGAAATTTGGTTGAATTGGTTCAGTTATGGCGAATCACGCACATAACATAGCAGGTATCATGGTTAAATTTGGTTCGGCAATAATACTCATTCTTCCTTTGTTTGTTTATTATTTGTGTAACTAAGGTTACTTCCAAATTGAAATCTATGTGGGGAGCATTTTAAATTTATGGTAATATACATATTCCGTTAAAAGAATTGTTTTTCTTATTGATTTTCTTGTACGATCGCTGATTAATACTGTATGTGAGGCGGAATTTCCTTTTAAAAAGCTTTGATTACTAAAGAGTATAAATCATATGGATGGAGAGAGTCATTATATATGTGTGTTACATAAAATATCCAACGAGAGAATTCCTTGTTAGAAGTAACTGAAAAACAGATTTACATGCGCTGTTTAAACTGTATTCTCTGATTAACCATAAATGAAAAGAGGTATATTCTGCAGAAACGACTCTCCCTGCATGTTGCGGTTATTTTGTTATTGCTCAAGATTTAAGACCAAATGCCAATCCACGAATGACTATGAACTACTTGAAATGGAGTGATGTAAATAACTCTATAATAAATTGGTATATTGCTTTCTGAGATTTGAAATTGGCTTTTGACAAAAAGTAATTAAAGGTATGAGGAGAATATTAATTGCAGAATTCAGGATGAGAGTTAATGCTATAGGCGATTCAATTGATCTGTTTTGATTTTCTAGAAAGTGATCGAGCCACTGACTGAGAATCAGCGGAGAACACAAACATTAGTTCCAGGCTTTAAATGTAAATAAAACAAAAAGCATTCGGTATTAACTCCGATATGGAAAGGTAGGGGAACTTGGAAGAAAGAACTAACCATTGGTTTATCTTTATATCTCTAATACTTTTTTTGCAGCCATCAATTTTTATAAAGATGGAAAAATCCATTAGTCTGGTAGAATTTCTTGTAAATTGTGATCAGATATAACAACTAGACATAACTAATGATTATTGCTGTTTTGGTTCCGTTTAACAAAAGATTCCTCGTTCAATCAACCATGAAATCAAAAGATTTATTTGTTTGATTCAACCAATATGGCCGCCACGTCTTTGTTGTCTGAATCTCTGGGGACGGATTGCAAACCAGCAATTATGTACAATGCTGCGGTGAATGTCATTCCACAGTCGAAAAAGCCAGTGAATAACACAACACCTCAGTATCGATTAAACTTAGAATCTTTAGTTTCATCCCTACAGTACAGTGAAGTGAATTTATATCTTCTCAAACTCATGAATTATTCATGATGGTAGGCCACCAATCACTGGATGTATAGGCGAATCCTTGCTGACGTCATTGTTTACATTTTTGCCTCATTAGCATAAATTAAACTTCAAGCTACAAACAAACAGACTATATCAGTTGAAAGATAATTTTAAACTGAGTAACCACCGAAAATTTGAGATTGATATGTTAAATATTTACGGAGAAATTGACTTTTCAAAACTATAAAATGGGCTGGGGGGCAAGAGTTGCTGACAGCCATACATTCATTGTAAATTTTGAGCTTTTTAAACGCTCATTCCTCAAAATATATTTATCATATCACTTTCAAATTTTCGGTGATTATCAAGTGTGACAATCTCTTTCGATTTATGTACTCTGTTTGTTTGTATGTACGTCGCTTGAAGTTTGATGTATGCTAATGAGGAAAAAACGTAAACAAGGATTCGCCTATACCACACCACATGCATGTAGTTGGATACCAAGTAAAACGTGTATACCAATCAACAGTGTAACTGGTATATACCACTTTAGTAATCTACATATTCATAACTCTAAATATGACACTTGGAATTAACTATAGAGGGTTGCACATGACGTCATAGCCGTCATAGCATGCTCGTAGGAAAAGCTGGGAAAATAAATACCCCAAAAATACTTCACCTAGAAAGCGCACTACCCTAAAAATACCTTAAGCCTCAAAATAAACTAAAAAAAATTCAGGGATGGATTATCAATTAACAAAGTAAAAAAAATATATGCCATTAATATTGTCAACCGTACACTCACCAAATACATTAACTTGTAAAATTCATGTTTTAATTATTAAATAAATCAAAGCAAAGCAAGATTAATTGGTTCAATTTTCGACTTTTTCAATAAAAAAACTGTATTTTAGTTATATTCACTAACATATGCTGCCAAGATTTTGTATTTTAAACTGAGATATAGAGGATATTACATGGCCAAGCGGAGATACTTGGATTCGTACCTCACACAATAGGATAAAGTAAATGACTGGAATCGCTGCTTCGTCGAACTGCGCAGTCTCCAGGCTGCAGTGTCGTGGCTTTCAATAAGGCGATAAAAGCGGATAAATGAATCATGAGATATTAACCTAAAGTTTTGAAGCACGAGAACATATACCAAAGAGTTGGTTGTGGGCTGAGGTAGGGGAGATGGAAGCATGGACTACGATGTCTTTGTACCGTGTGATTACCTTACTAATTGTCATGGTACTCACTGTCGGAGGAAATTATGAAGCTTTTAGTTGTCCGATGCCAGGATTTCAAAGGTAATATCGATATCGTTCTCTTAAGTTAAAGAAATTTGGTTGATTTGGTTCAGTTATGGCGAATCACGCACATTATATAGCAGGTATCACGGTTAAATTTGGTTCAATAATACGTATCCTTCCTTCAGTTGGTGCGTTCATTATTTTTGTAACTAAGAACTTTCAAATTGAAATCTATGTTGGGAGCATTTTACATTTAGTGTAATATATATATATATATATTCCGTTAAAAGAATCGATTTTCTTATTGATCAGTTCTATACGATCGCTTATTACTCCTGTGCGTGAGGCGGAATTTCTTAAAGTTTTAAAAAGCTTTGATTACTAAAGATTTTGTATTTTAAAGATATAGAGGATATTACAGTTATTCATATGGATGGAGAGAGTCGTTATATATCTGTATGTCACATAAAATATCCAACCAGAGAATTTCTCGTTAAAATTAACTTAAAAACAGATTTACTGTATTTTCTGATTAACCATGAATAAAAAAGGTGTCTTCTGCAGAAAGGAGGCTCCTTGATGCGGTTATTTTGTTATTGAGATTTAAGACCAAGTGCCAAATGCACGAATGAACGTACTACTTGAAATAGAGTGTTGTACATAACTCTATAATAAATTTGTATCGTCTAGCAATATTGCCAATACTGATTTAATGGTAAGTTACTCATCTTCTTTATAAAGCTTTCTGAGATTTGAAATTGTTTTTTGACAAAAAGTAAAGGTATTAATATTTTGTTATGTACTGTTTAAAACACGAACAGCAGTGTTTTATCAAGTTTAAAAATTCGAGGGCGAATCCCGAGAATTTTTAGACTTAATAAAACACCTGCTGTGAGTGTTTTGAACAGCTTCAATAACTTATAATGGACTTAACCCTTTAAGCCCCAAGGGCTTTTAACTGATATTTGGCTCATTCTAGACTGCAACAAACCCTCCCCCCTAAGAAAACTGTAGTCACTGTTACCATGGAATTTTCAACTGACCTATACTACTGGGGGCTCAAAGTTTTTTGTCAGCCATTTTGGATATGTTGACGTCAGATCTCTACGGAGCTGGAGGGAAGTTTGTTTGGGGGAATACAGAATTTCAGGCTTTTTAAAGCCTTTTTCTCCATTTATTGAGTGCTGGAGGACATCATTAAGTCTGATGAGAGCTTCATTCAGCACTTTCTCAAAGAACCGAGTCTGTGCCAGTGTAATTATGACAGAGAACGAGCTTCATTTCCCACTCGTGAATGGGCTAGGACTTCTTCTGTCACTTTGGCGTGGGCTTTATAAATGGGGTCCGGAGCCACCTATCATAGCTTTTTTGAAATATTGGACAATATTTAGTTGCCATTGATTCCAATATGAAGCTATTAGGTCGAAATGGCTTTAGACTTAGTATATATTTTGAAGAATGAAGATGGGGGAGTGCTATGCCGCCGGTGGATTGGATTTCCCGGCATGCTTTGCGGTCAGAGTGGTTGAATTTAGCTTGATCTGAAGTGCTTATGGAATGGTGGCTTGGTGCTGGGAAAGTTTCAGTGTTTAGGGACACAAAGTGAGGTTAGTGGAAACTTGAAAGCCTATATTTGATGTGAAACATGCATTTTTGTATGAAAATTTAGAATCTGAGGAGAATTATTTTTTTCTGTAAGTGTGATTTTAGTCTTTTTTCTGAAATGAAATAATGTAAACTGTAGTTAACTTCTGCAAAGAAAGGAGGATTTAGATGAAATGATTCAATTTTAATATGCCAAAATGCAGTTCGGTATAATCATTTGCCTATACATTATGTTGTGTGTCAATCTCAGGGCCTTGCTCTTTCAACTTAGCCAGACTGAAATCCTCAAAGCAAGTAACCAGTGAAACACAACGAATGTCGTGTTTGGGGCTGAAAGGATTAATGATCCATTGAACCTTTGTATTCACAACGCCATGAAAAAATTCGAGTAATCACCGCCTACGATTACGAACATCCCAAGGGAACTGATGACATGAAGACATTACCAACTATGTTGTTTCAGTTGGCTGGCTTCAAGTGGACGTTTCGCAATGCTGAAAGCATTGTGTGGCAAAGAACAATCTAGAACCTGCACTTGAAGGATTTGGTGTCGTGGTTGACATCGATAAAGTTCAAGACTTGGAAAGCGATGTGACTGACATGACGGCATACTCTAATTTTTTTACTCCGGCACAAAATATGAAGAGGTTGTTTGTAAGTTTAACGCACGTTTTTATTATTTTACGACTTTAAGTTTGGTTTAATTAATAATTGGGACTAAAAAGTGGCTAGGTAAACATTCAAGTAATGGTAGTTGGATAACTTCATTTTAAAAATATTATCTGTGTATCTCGGTAGTCTGCTGATATTAGTAAATTTAGTGCAAAATTGATTATCTAGGTACTCCGTGTACTTTTTGCTATCTTTGGGTCTTTATCAGTGAATTCCTAATTAGGATCGGATGAACCTTTTATATAAAATTTCATGTTCATTAGTACTCTTTATATAAAACGTTCACCCTAATTAGCAATTCAATGATGAGATTTTATCAGGTTAAAGGAGCATGCACGTGACTGATTTGCTTCATCTGATTGGACAACATGCATGTTCATTAATTATTCATGAGTTTTTGAAGAGGAGAATATTAATTGCAGAATTCAAGGTGCGAGTTATGCTAGGTGGTTCAATTGAGCTGCTTTGATTTAAGGTGGAAAGTGATCGAGCCACTCGCTGAGAAATTGTGGAGATCACGAACATACGTGCCATAGTTTAAATGTCAATAAAACAAAAGCATTCGGTATTAACTCCGACATATAAAGGTAGGAGAACTATGGAAGAAATAACTAACCATTGGTTTATCATTATAATAACCTGAAGATGGCGAAAATCCATTAGTCTGGTAGAATTTTCTTGTTAACTGTGATCAGATAAAATAACTAGACATAACTAAATATTATTATGTATAATGCTGCTGCGATCCCACAGTCGCTAAAACCGGTCAGTAGCACAACTGAGCACAACATCTACTATCGATTGAAATGATAATCTAGTTTCATCCCTATAGTACAGTGAAGTGAATTTATACCTTTAATTAATCAACAAATATAGTAGTAGAATGTGACTATGGTTCATAGAATGTTTGTTGATTTTCTAGAAAGTGATCGAGCCACTGACTGAGAATTGCGGAGAACACAAACATTACATTACTTGGAAGAAAGAACTAACCATTGGTTTATCTTTATTTCTCTAATACATTTTTTGCTGCCATCAATTTTTGTGAAGATGGCAAAATCCCATTAGTCTGGTAGAATTTTTTGTAAATTGTGGTCAGATATAACAACTAGACATAACCAATGATTATTGCTGTTTTGCACGTAACGTCATCGCCGCCATATATATTCAGTTGATTCAAACAAAGTCATTTGAAAAGGAAAAGCTGAAAAAATATCCCAAAAATACTTCACCTAGAAAGCGCACTACCCTAAAAATACCTTAATCAAGCCTCAAAATACACTAAAAATACCAAGTATGGATTATCAATTAACAAAGTAAAAGAAATATATGCCATTTATATTGTCAACCGTACACTCACCAAATACATTAACTTGTAAAATTCATGTTTTAATTATTAAATATTTCAAATCAAAACAAAATTAATTGGTTTCTTTTTCGACTTTAATTTTCCATTTAAAAAAACTGTATTTTAGTTATATTCACTAACATATCATGCCGCCAAGATTTTGTATTTTAAACTGAGGTATAGAGGATATTACATGGCCAAGCGGAGATACGTGGATTCGTACCTCACAGAATAGGATAAAATAAATAACTGGAATCGCTGCTTCGTCGAACTGCGCAGTCTCCAGGCTGCAGTGCCGTGGCTTTCAATAAGGCGATAAAAGCGGATAAATGAATCATGAGATATTAACTTAAAGTGTTGAAGCACGAGAACATATACCAAAGAGTTGGTTGTGGGCGAGGTTGGGGAGATGTCAGCAAGGACTGCGATGTTTTTGTACCGTGTGATTACCTTAGTAATTGCCACGATACTTGCCGTTGGAGGAAATTATGAAGCTTGCACTAGTTGTACGACGCCAGGATTTCAAAGGTAATATCGATATCGTTCTCTTACATTAAAGAAATTTGGTTGATTTGGTTCAGTTATGGCGAATCACGCACATAACATAGCAGGTATCACGGTTAAATTTGGTTCAATAATACTTATTCTTCCTTCAGTTGGTGCGTTAATTATTTTTGTAACTAAGAACTTTCAAATTGAAATCTATGTTGGGAGCATTTTAAATTTAGTGTAATATATATATTCCGTTAAAAGAATCGATTTACTTATTGATCAGTTCTATACGATCGCTTATTAATACTGTGCGTTTTAAAAAGCTTTGATTACTAAAGATTTTGTATTTTAAAGATATAGAGGATGTATAGGATATTGCAGTTATTCATATGGATGGAGAGAGTCATTATATGTCTGTGTGTCACATAAAATATCCAACCAGAGAATTTCTCGTTAAAATTAACTTAAAAACAGATTTACTGTATTTTCTGATTAACCATGAATAAAAATGGTGTCTTCTGCAGAAAGGAGGCTCCTTGATGCGGTTATTTTGTTATTGAGATTTAAGACCAAATGCACGAATGAACTACTTGAAATGGAGTGTTGTACATAACTCTATAATAAATTTGTATCTTCTAGCAATATTGCCAATACTGATTTAATGGTAAGTTACTCAGCTCCTTTATAGCTTTCTGAGATTTGAAATTGTTTATTGAAAAAAGTAAAGGCATTAATATTTTGTTATGAGGAGAATATTAATTGCAGAATTCAAGGATGAGAGTTATGCTAGGTGGTTCGATTGATCTGCTTTGATTTTAGGTGGAAAGTGATCGAGCCACTCGCTGAGAAATTGTGGAGATCACGAACATACGTGCCATAGTTTAAATGTCAATAAAACAAAAGCATTCGGTATTAACTCCGACATATAAAGGTAGGAGAACTATGGAAGAAATAACTAACCATTGGTTTATCATTATATCTCTTAAACCATTTTTGCAACCATCAATTTCCTAAAGATGGCGAAAATCCACTAGTCTGGTGGAGTTTTGTTGTAAACTGTGATCAGATATAATAACTAAAGATCATTATGTATAATGCTGCGGTCAATGTGATCCCATGCCACAGTCGAAAAAAACGGTCAATAGCACAACATCTACTATCGATTGAAATGATAATCTAGTTTCATCCCTATAGTACAGTGAAGTGAATTTATGCCTTGAATTAGTCAACAAATATAGTAGAATGTGACTATGGTTCATAGAATGTCTCATTCCTATGTAACTATGCATCAAAAATATTAAAGGAACTTATTGTCGAGTCATTTATAGTCTTGCCAATCTATCTTTAAATTTTCTTGTCGAAACCTTTATTCCTATAGATATCGTAAACTAAGTAACAGGTTCTTTTCCTTCAAACGTTGATAAGTTATCGATTTAGGCTATAGATAGTTTTATTTCTAGTCTTGTTTAAAGTAAAAGGTTTAGCGTGCTCAAGGACTGTCGCCCCCACATTTTGACTACTGTCACAAGGCTTATCAACTATTCGCTTCAGGGCTTCGTATTCCCGCGCGCATGGAAGAAGGGCGGAAGTAGTCCCTCATCTCAAGAATTTAGGCGATCATAAGGTGGCCAACAATAACCGGCCAATATCCCTTCTTCCGATACTGTTAAAGGTCGCAGAGCGTGCCGCACTTGACCAATAACAATAATTACCTCATCGAGAAGAACAGGCTGACCTTGCAGCCATCAGAGTGGGAACAGGAAGCCTGACTCGTTGAGCCTGTTTGTGACCGATCATATTTATAGTGCTATTCATGAGAAGAAAGTAACCGCAATGGTGCTTATAGATCTAGCAATTTTTCGACAGTATATGTCACTCAGTTCTTCTCAACAAGATGCGAGATATTAGCACCTCTGGCCCTGCTCTTGAGTGGTTCGAAAGTTATCTATCGGACAGAATTAAAATAACCCGTATCGGACCTTCATTCTCCTCGCCCTTACCTGGCAGCCACGGTGTACCATCGCTCCATCCTCGGACCCATGCTTTTCATGCACGGTGTACATAAACGATCTACCGAACTGACTGTTTCTAACTGTAACGTAGAATCTTACGTCGATGACACAAAAAAGTTATCTCTCTCTTTCACACCGTTAGACCTTGATATCAGAGGTTTGTTTTCTTGCTCGTGTGCTACATTGTAGCTGCCGGTTAACACAGATTTCAGATCTCCACCAAGTTGCTGGATGGTGTTGCCTAAATAAACTCTTAATTAATCCGGATAAGACTATTAAGTTGATGCTCTTTGGAGTAAGTCTGCAGTACTTACGTAAAATCCCCAATCCCAGTGTATCCTACTTAGGGAAGGTTCTGTCACCGGTGTAAGTAAGTAAGTAAGTAAAATCTATATTTAGTCACGGTAGTTGTCATCTTGTAAGGATTTGGGGATTATTCTAGATTCCACTATGAGCTTTAACGATCATATTAAGCCGTCTCAGACGTCCTCGTTGCTATCTATACTCTGTGTCAAATCAACAGGGTTAGAAACACTCTGCTACTTATACTAAATTCATTAGTATTTAGCAAGCTTTTTTTACTGTTTATCCGTATGGTCTGGCAACACGAAACAGAATATTCACAAATTATAACTTACTCAGAACTTTGCAGCGCGCATCACCAGTTCTTAGAGAACTTGGTTGTCTCTCAGTCAATGACACGCTAACTTATAGCGACCTTGTTATGATGTTTAAAGGTCTTATAGTTAATGGCCTCGTTTCGCCTTACCTAAGTAATAAACTTGTGAAGCGCTCCAGAATACATTCGCGAGTAACCAGACAGGCAGATGACATTAACTTAGCTAAATGCAGAACGTCGACTGCTCAACGATCATTATATTGCCACGCGGCAAAAACCTGGAACAGCCTTCCAGGTTCATCCAAGAATGTTACTTCATTGCCGACCTTCAAAAGGTCTCTTACGGGATATTTTAAATCTAGTAATACCATGATCTCCTCGCTTTCCTTTGTTTGTTCAGGGACATTTAATCTCGAATATCCCTCATCAGCATGCATACTTATAGGTAATAGCATGACATGAGGGAAATTAGTGATTAAATTTCTCAGAGAGCCGAGGGAGGATCTGTGAAAGACTTGACTTTTACAGATCCTCCCGCGGCTCGTAATACTATGATCTCCGAGGAAGAGAACTAATCTGCGAGAAGTTTGGTACTCTCTGCCAGAAGAAAACACGTCGCAGTTGAGTGGCTTTCGAAAACGTATTGTTATTATGCTTGATTGAGCGCAATAGATTGAATGAGCCTGGCACATAGTAATAGTACTCTCCCAGTACTCACTCTAATCCGATGCGGTCAGGGGGACTTTGATCTCTCCTCGCCAGTGCGCATGCTCTCCTAAATTTCTCTCTTGCATGGTGAATGAGGAAGATTTAGTGAAATAATACCTGCGGCGTCGGGACTTTCACAGATCCTCCCTCGGCTCTCGGGGAAATTTAATCACTAATTTCACTCGTGTCATACTATTACTTATAATAAATAATGATGCTTGTATAGTCTTCGGTACTGTAGTTATAGTCAGAAGTCGTAATTTAGATTGTAATTAGATTTTATGAGTTAGTTAAGTTGTTAATTTTAACTAAAAGTGTAAATTAGTTCTAAAAACCCTTTGGGGAGTGGCTAATAAACCATATTGTATTGTACATGTTAAGGAAATTGAGAAGTTTCTCAGACAAACGAAGTAATTTGAAAACAACTTGATTTATAATGGCGCAGCTGTGACTTGAAAGTCTGGTAAGACACAAACAAGATACTGGTAAGATAGATGGTTCTAGGTCATGCAAAGATTTAACGGAACATCATGATAGCCTTAGCTTTGAACCGTCATATTGCTAAGGAATATTGCAGAAAAATAGGTCCCACATGGAAGAGATGGTGTGTACGCAATAAGAGAGCAGATGCACTTTGTCATTTCACCCGGCCCCGGATAGGGGAAGTCAGTGATCGGTCGTGAGACCTCCTCATACTAACGCTAGCATGTTAGTATCCTGTATCCTGTATCATTCCATACAGGATTCTAGTTAGTACTCTGTATCATTTGATACAGAATACTAATAGGCTTATTAGTATTATGTATCATTTGATACAGAATACTAATAGCTAACTAGAATTTTGTATGGCATTTAGAGTGTACCGCGTAACCCGGCTTATAGTTAGTACTCTGTATCATTTGATACAGAATACTAATAGGCTTAGTAGGGGGAAAAGGCCGATTCTGGCGCAGTTTTTGACATATTGTGTCATTACTGGCGCAGCGCCAGAAATGACAAAATATGACAACACTTCGCCAGAAGTCTGCCTTTTCCTCCTACTGTTAATTTATTCATATTATTTAATGATTCCAAGAAAACCGGTTTAAACTGGATTCCAAGAATTCGATCACGTGACTCAAACTGCGCCAGTAATGTCAATTCACAAATTGCGCCAGTAATGTCGATTCCAAGAAAACCGGTTTAAACTGGATTCCAAGAATTCGATCACGTGACTCAAACTGCGCCAGTAATGTCAATTCACAAATTGCGCCAGTAATGTCAATTCCAAGAAACCGGTTTAAAGTGGTATTCAGGAATGCAGTCAAAAGTGGATTTCCAAGAAACCGGTTTAGAATGGAATTCCAGGAATGTGACCACACCCTAATTGACCACGCCCACGAATGGAATGCCAAGGGCACATAGTATCTTTTTTTTTCTTTATGAAGTCAATCACGTGACCTTGACCTTGACCTTGACTACTCCCATGGTGGCCACTCCCCAATTGACCTTGACCTTTGCTGCTCCCAAAGGTCTCCGGGTAGGGGTACCCCCTCAGGTAAGCATAACTTTTGGAATGAATCAGGAATTCGATTAGGTGACCTTAACCACGCCCACAGTATCCATGCCCAGTCCATTTCAGTGCGCCTCCTACAACTATTCTTCGTAGGGCGACTGAGTGGGGCTATCGCGGTTGTCTCTTCGAGCTCTCTATTTGCGATATTGTCGCTTGAGTGACTCTCTAGTATTTTTCGTATGTCATACAAGCTATCCAAGTCATACATGCCGTATGCCACATACATCTCGTATATGTCCACTGGATGGTAGGTGCGCAACCCAGCATTGTCCATTGTGGGGTGAAGGGATCTCTTTGCAGCTATCTTGTTGAGTGTTCTCCTTATGACATCTATGTCTAAGGAATGAGTTAGCATCTCATGTACGTTGTCTATGTCATCCATGTCGACTGGGTCTATGTCATCCATGAATAGGCTGCCACATAAGCATGGGTCTATGTATAGGGGGTCAACTGGGTCTGGGTCTGCGTCGTCCATGTCAACTAGGCCTGGATCTATGAATAGGCTGCCGCATAAGCATGAGTCTATGTATAGGGGGTCGACTAGGGGTGGGTCTATGAATAGGCTGCCACATAATCGCGGGTCTGTGTATAGGGGGTCGGCTAGGGGTGGGTCTATGAATAGGCTGCCACATAATCGCGGGTCTGTGTATAGGGGGTCGACTAGGGGTGGGTCTATGAATAGGCTGCCACATAATCGCGGGTCTATTTATAGGGGGTTGACTAGGGGTGGGTCTATGAATAGGCTGCCACATAATCGCGGGTCTATGTATAGGGGGTCGACTAGGGGTGGGTCTATGAATAGGCTGCCACATAATCGCGGGTCTGTGTATAGGGGGTCAACTGGGTCTGGGTATATGTGCGCCTCCATTGCCTCCATGCGCGCCTCCATGTGCACCATGCGCACCTCCATGCGTACCATGTCAATGCAGTTATGTGCTCGTGTGCTTTGTGCTTTTCGGTTGTTCGCCATCGTACTATACTAGGTCGATATTTCTTTAAGTGTACTTTGTGCTCGACACGTGTGCTTTTTGTGCTTGTGAGGCATGCGCACATTTTTAAGGTGATTATTTATGTGCTCACATGAAAGGGGCTTAAAGGAATGGCGCGTTAAGATATTATTGGAATGAGTGGCAATGCGCAAAACGTTATGGATATGGAAGTACCTGAAATCAATGTGCCGATCTTGAAGCCAGTGGCATATAGTAAGCCAAAAGCATCTAGCAAGTCAACTAAGAACGCTATGAACGCATTCGTTGATGAGATCCTATCACTTGTTCCAGAGGCTAATAAGAAAGTGGATGAACGTATCAAAAAAATAAGGGAGGAAATAAATAAACTATACGATACGAACAAACCACGACCACAACCTAGGCAGTACAAGACTGCAATAAAAGGATTCTTGAAGACATTCAGAATAGGAGGACAAGAGATCGATTATAAGACTTATATCGATAGTAATAAACAAAGAGTCATCAATTTAATAAACCAACAAGACAAATCGATAAAGATGAAATTCATACTCACATGTGAGTTCACGAAAGAAGACACAAATACGGGATCACCTGTTACTACTATTGGAAATTTCCATTCTAGAATAGAGATAATTATGGAAGCAACAGACGTATCCGATATATTCGATAATATGATGGAAGAAATAATTGAAAAAATTGAAACATTCCAAAATGAAGGATCTGGATGGAAATTCGCAAGAGTATCGTATTTAGACATACATATCGACAAGCACATACCTATTAAGGCGAATTCATATTTGCCTCTTCCTAAGGATTTAGCCATAAAGAAAGCAATTATAAATATGAAAAATATGGATGATGAATGTTTCAAATGGTGTGTTACTGAAGCAGCGTATCCTAGGAATAGAGACAATGAACGTATTACGAAAAGACTAAAGGAGAATTCGGAAAGGTTAGATTGGAGCGGTATCGAATTTCCAGTCTCACTAAAACAGATAGACCATTTCGAAAGGAACAATGTACTACATTCAGTAAATGTTTTTGGATATGATAACAATGAAGTATATCCTCTAAGAATTAGTAAGTTCAATAGAGACCAAACCATTAACTTATTAATGATATCGGATGGTGATATAAATCATTATTGTTGGATTAAGAGTCTTAGCAGACTATTGTCGTCGCAGGTTAATAAGCACCGTCATGAAACGCATTTTTGTAATAGATGCTTGAACTCATTCAAGTCGGAGGAATCACTAAACAAGCATATAGAATATTGTTCAGACCACGACGCTGTTAAGATAGAGCTACCAAAAAAGGGAACCATGCTAAAATTCAAGAATTATAATAGATCTATGAGAGTACCATTTGTAATCTATGCTGATTTTGAATGTTTTACGGAGAGTATATCAACTTGCAACCCCAATGACAGTGAGAGTTATACGAAACAATACCAGAAGCATAAACCATCAGGATTTTGCTATTTGATAAAATGTTTCGATGATGATGTATTGAAACCAAAGCTAGTTACATATACAGCTGAGTTTCATGGTGATGACGTTGCACAGAAATTCATAAATTGTCTTGAGAATTCTATAAAGGAAATCTATAATAAATTCAAATTCACTAAGAAGGTATGCATGACAGGAGAAGATGAGATTGCCTATAGGGAAGCCATTAGTTGCCATATCTGTGGTGGAGAGTTAGTAGGTGATAAAGTATTGGATCATTGCCATATAACAGGTAAGTATAGAGGTGCGGCTCATAATGATTGTAATATTAATTATCAAATTCCAAAATTCTTTCCTGTCGTATTTCATAATCTGTCTGGATATGATGCACATCTTTTTATTAAGAACCTAGGCGTAACGGAAGGTGAGATAGATTGTATACCAACTACGGATGAGAAGTATATTTCATTTACGAAGAAGATAATTGTAGACAGCTTTGTGAAGGATGGAAAGAATAAAAATATTACACGAGATATCAGATTCATTGATAGCTTCAAATTTATGCAAATGAGTCTAGCAAATCTCGTAGGTAATCTTGACAAGTCTAGTTGTATGAATATGAAAAGATTCTATAAAGGAAAGCAGTTAGATTTATTGTTGAGGAAAGGAGTCTATCCTTATGATTACGTAGATAGTTTCCAAAAGTTAGCTGACACGAGTCTTCCACCAATAGAAGCCTTCTATTCGAAGCTGACTAGCGCATCGATCTCAAAAGAGGATTATGAACATGCTAATACTGTTTGGAAGAACTTCGATATGAAATCTATGAAAGACTATCATGATACGTATCTCAAATCTGATGTCATCTTATTGGCAGACGTATTTGAGAACTTTAGAGATGTATGTTTGAAGAATTATAATCTAGATCCCGCATGGTATTATACATCACCAGGATTATCATGGGATGCCTGTTTGAAAATGACTAAGATTAACTTACAACTATTACATGATATCGACATGATAAACATGGTTGAGAAAGGTATTAGAGGTGGAGTATCAATGATTTCAACCCGCTATAGTATGGCTAATAATAAGTATATGGATAATTATGATCCATTGAAGCCCTCGAAGTACATTCAATACCTAGATGCGAATAATTTATATGGGTGGGCAATGAGTAGGAAACTACCAACACATAATTTTAAGTGGATGAATAAGATGGAGTTGAGGAAGTGGTATAAATATCCTTCTATATTAGAAGTAGATCTAGAGTATCCAACAGATCATCACAATCTACACAACGACTATCCTTTAGCTCCAGAAAGACTGATGATAAATGAGGTAGAGAAATTGATTCCAAATCTGAATAATAAAACCAAATACATTATTCACCATGATGCATTGAAATTGTATGAGAGCTTAGGATTGAAAATTACTAAGATCCATAGAGGTATAACATTTAGTGAGAGTGCTTGGATGGCTCCATACATAAACTTGAATACAGAGCTACGTAAGGAAGCTAAGAATGAGTTCGAAAAAGACTTCTTCAAATTGATGAACAACTCAACCTTTGGTAAGACTATGGAAAACATACGTAATAGAGTTGACATCCAACTTGTTACATCTGAGAATAAGGTAAGGAAGTTAGTATCCAAACCAAATTATCAACATCGAACTATATTCTCTGAGAACTTGGTGGCTATACACATGAAGAGAATAAAGGTAGTATTTGATAAACCAATATACTTAGGTATGTCTATCTTAGATATTAGTAAGTCACTAATGTATGACTTTCACTATAATTATATTAAACCTAAGTATCATGAGAAAGCGAAACTCCTTTTCACGGATACAGACAGCTTGATGTATGAAATAGAAACAAACGATTTCTACAAGGATATAGAAAACGATATACTATTAAATTTCGATACAAGTAACTATCCAAATGATCATCCATCAGGTATAGGAACAAAAGTCAATAAAAAAGTTATAGGAATGTTCAAGGATGAAGTAGGTGGTAAGATCATTACTGAGTTCGTTGGACTGAGGGCAAAATTATACGCATTCAAATACTGTGGCATAGAAGAGAAGAAGTGTAAGGGTATTAAGAAATCAGTTGTTAAGAACGACATCACATTTGGCAATTATAAAATATGCTTATTTGATGGTATTCCTCAGATGAGAAAGATGAATGTAATCAGAAGTCACTTACATGAAATTTATACAGAAGAAGTCAATAAGGTAGCATTATCTAGAGATGACGATAAACGAAATATCAGCCCTGATGGTATTAATACTTTAGCACACGGTTATAAGGAATCGGTAGTATAGACGAAAAATGAATTGATAGTATGAGCTCACAAAACACTGTTTGGTGGTAGTTCAGTATCATGTGGTACAGTTTGTAATTCTTCTCTTACGAAACCTCGTTTTGGACCTGCTATTAAGAAATATAAGACAGGTTGATTTGTAGAGATGATACTACGTGAAATGTCATACATATCTAAACTCCATATTGGATCAGTTGATCTATATCTATCACCACCTTCAAGTTCTCCTGGAGCATATAAATATCTAACCTTCACTCCTGCTGGTAATATCTTTTCATCTAATCCAACAGGCCTTTTATATTTGTCTTCTTTATTTTCGACTTCTTTAGAGCTTATTGATTTCATAGGTTCTTTACCAGTAATTCTTCTAACGGAACTATTAATAGTTTTCAAAACACCAGGCAATATCTTAACCCACTTTCTTGATCTGTCATTTTCCATTATCATTTCCTGAGCATATTGGTGGCTGAATAGTTTTTCAGAAATAGTTCTGTTAGCCCTTTCAACTAGTGACTGTGCTCTATGGTTACCAGCTTCACTTCTTTGAATTTTAATATTATGTTTTTTCATTTCACCCATAAATTCCGTTCCAGGATCTACCATTAATGTTTGTGGCCATTTTAGTTTCCTAGAATAAATCTTAGTAAAAGCTTTTGATACTTCCATAGAATATTTAGATGTCAAGGGTTCGGCATCAATGTATCTAGAAGCTATGTCGACAACAACCAAAGCATATTTGTAAGTTCTTCTATTGACAGTATCATGTGGAAGGAATAATAAGTCCGCTTGATGGATCTGATTAGGTTTTGATATATCCCAGTGAGGTCTTGGAACATATGTGGGAGCTGGTAAGTATATTTGCCAAATCGATTGTTTCTCAAGCCACTTTTTTGTAAGGTCTTCACTTACACCAGCAGCCTGTGCTAATTTATAAATAGCTGAATATCCTTTCCAATAACCATTTGTTGAATAATATATTTTACTAAACATATATAAATAAGAGAATAGCTTATTCCTTATAGTATTATGTCGCAACAAACGATTTCAGAAAAGCTAAGTGTCAGTCATGTTTATAAACACCCATTTGGATTGAAAGCAGAAAGTAGTCTAAATCGTATAACTATGAATCCATCTTCTGCAAGTCCAGGAGAAACTCTGTATGTCAATATTCCACAATTAACAGAGAATATCGTTATTGTTCCTGGTAGCATAGCTCTACTATTCGATATTGTTATCACAGGACATGCAAATAAGAGACTTGTTAATAATATAGGAAGGAACCTAATATATAGACAAAAGGTAATATTTGGTGGAGAAACTATTCAGGATACACAACGTCATGATCTTTTCCACACATATCACGATTTATACTTATCAATGGAAGAACGTGAAAATAGAATAAAACAAGGTATATCTTCTGAAGCTATGAGAAAGATGCGAGCAGGTGCTGGTGATAAGCCTTCTGACGTTGCTAAGGATACTGCTCTAGCAGCAATACATGGCACTAAGTATAAGATCCCACTTGATCATTCCATTTTGAACAATCATGGAGTATTCTATCCAAAGGCACTACCTCATCCACTAATATTTGAGATTACGCTAGCCCCAGTTGCAGAAGTATTAGTATACGCAGATACTACGATACCTCCTAATTATAAACTTACAAACATAGAAATGGAGTATTCATGCATTTCGAGCGAATTACTTGCGGGTGAGGCTGCATCAACGTATCGAGGAGGTAGAGGCTTCTTCTATGAGAATATAATTCTATATAAGACATTCAATATCAAGACAACGGATCTCGTTATCAATGAACATATTAATTTACCACGGAGGTCTATGACTGGGGTATTATTCTTGTTCACGGAAGCCTATAACGTTGGTACAAGAGATTCCGAAAAGTTTGCTAACCCAAAGATTACATCTGTGATTATCGATATTGATGGAATGCCAAATCGTCTATACTCAAAGGGTATGCTACCATCAGATCTGTGGGATTCTATAAGGAAACGCTTTCCAGGATTAGAAGGTGTAAAACAAAATGACTTCTATGCTAGTGATAAGTTTGCATTGTGGGTTGATTTGAGAACTTTTGCAGATAATGATGTTCATGGAGGAGGATTGACACTGAATAATACACGAGATGGTGTAAGACTAGAGATTAGGAGAAAGTCTGGATCTTCTGCTGTTACCTGTTACATGTTTGTAGTGGCTGATGCACTATTCACTCTTATGAATAACGAACTCCAATCGATTATGTATTAAGGGATTTAGTATTAATATATGTATATGGAAAGATTAAATGATAAGACACCTTTTCACTGTATCATTACAGGACCAACGGAATGTGGAAAGACGAAATACTTAATAGATCTTCTTAGAGGCTCCTTTCGCTATATATTCGAATACATAGTACTATTTTGCCCAACATACATAAATAATAAGACATACCATGGATTTGCAAAGGGTGATCCTAGATTTATTGTCTTATCACCTGATGCAAGTAACATAGATGAGATAAATGATTTACTATCATATTGCCAACAATTATTTACAGGTACCAATACATTAATAATATTAGATGATTGTGCCTTTAGTAAAGATCTAAAACAGCGTTCTAACAAGTTTATTAATCTAGGGTTTTCAGGTAGACATGAAGGAATATCAGTTTGGGTATTAACTCAACAACTAACCTCAATAGCTAAACCATTTCGTGAAAACGTAGCTTGCGTTGTAGCATTTCATAGTTCATGTCAAACGGCAACTAAAACATTATTTGAAGAGTGTGGAGGAGACATGGATAATGAAGATCGTAAGAAATTCGTAAAGCTACTAAAGTCTGAAAAGTATTCTAGGATATGTTTTTGCTTACGATATCCATTCCAGTGTTATCTCGAGATACCTAATGCAATAGACACTTAAGGAGATACTTAATATATATGATTATAATGTCGCTAGTAATCAAGAGATTCGAAAATGTTGAACTTAATATGTCTATCAATTCGTATATCGATAGTAAGCAGAATGTCTATTTCAAAGGGAAAGATATTGCTAGAGCACTGGGTTATGAAGACACTATGAAAGCAATAACACGTCACGTAGATGAGAAATATAAGGTAGAATATAGAAAACTACAAGGTGGGCGTTTCATACCCCCTTCGAACAATTACCAAGGGGCCCGTTTCGTTCCCCTTCAAAGGGGGGCCCGTTTCAGGCCCCCCTTGAATAATGTGCACCCACAAACGATTTTCATAAAAGAACCTGGCTTATACTCCCTCATCTTTGGTTCTAAGTTAGATTCAGCAAAAACATTCCAAGACTGGGTATTCTCCAAAGTCCTACCATCTATCAGAAAGTATGGATACTATAAGATGTTTGACAATCCCAACACACTAACATTCTATCCTAACGTTATAATGACAGCTGGATTGGGTGAATTGCAAGATAGTTCAACTAAGCGAATCGATTCTTATAAGAAAGGATATATGAAAGGGCAGCCAGATATCATAATAAGTAATTGTCACAAAACTTACAAAGGTTTATGCATCGAATTTAAAACCCCCATTGGTAATGGTATCCTATCTAATGCACAAAAGAACCTATTAGAGAAGTATGAAGAGAATGAGTTCAAGTGTTTAGTATCAAACGATTACGATCTAATAATAAAAGAGCTAAATGATTATCTAAAAGATATTAGAATAAGATGTAAGTATTGTAATAGGAAATTCTGCACAAGTGAAACACTAAGAAATCATAAAAAGTACTTCCACAGAATAAATATGAACTAAGGCTCCTCTTAAACAATACAAGGTGCGCGTTTCACGTACCTTCAAAGGGGGTTGCGTTTCAGGGCCCCTTGAACAATGTAAGAGAGTTTAACTCTTCTATCTTATTTATAGTCATCTCTCACCGTAGAGATGACTATAAATAAGATAGAAGAGTTAAACTCCCTCTTCAGTTTAGATGCTATAGATGATAAATTAAGTATAACTACAATGACAATAGTGTGCAAGTTCAATGTAAAATTCAATTCTGAAAATGCATACAAATATCTAAAGTTGAATAAGGCTGCCATAGTTTCCATCAACTATAATGACAAGGGCATTCAACAAGTGAGATCTTTGCTGAATGAGAAGAAAAAGGTTAAGAAGGGTTTCCTAAATCAAATGACCATCATCATAAAATCAAATTTTGATGATAAATACATAAATATGAAGTTGTTCAATAATGGATCAATACAGATGACAGGTTGTAAAAGTATCAATGGTACTATTGAAGCTCTTAATAAAATGTGTATAGAATTGAGAAAGAAACATTTTGTTGATTGTCCAAAACTCTTAACCATTGATAATCTCTATGATTTTAAGATTAGCATGATCAATTGTTTGATGAATATTGGATTCAAAATAAATATAAAAATTCTATATGATTATCTAATGGAAATAGACATAGAGGCAATACTATATTTAGAAAAGCATGCATGCATTAATATTAAGATTGATAATGATATGGGAAAGAAGACATCCATTCTTGCATTCATAAGTGGTGCCATCATAATTGCTGGAGCAACAACTGCAAAGCAAATTAATGATGCATATAGATACATTTCAACTCTCCTGCTTAACAACTCTAGGAAGTTCAAATTAATTGTTGGATACATAAACGATAGTCAACAATGATAATATATGGAATCAATAATTGAAGAGTATATCGATAACAATGAAGAAGATATCCAACCAGTAAAAGCTCCAAAAGAGAAGAAGGTAAGAATCAAGAAGGAACCAACAGTAATCCCAACAGATATAGATGATAAGAGGGAATCCTTAGCAATCCTAGCAGTGTTGGGAACTATCAATGAATTCGTTGGAGTCAATATGAGTCTTGGTGATGTTAAGAAGTTGTCAGTAAAAGATGTTGAGAAGTATTATAATAGATACCAAGTCATAGTTGGTAATAAAGTTACTAATGGCTTAGTAGATACTGCTATAAAAGCTACTGTGGAAATAATCTCCCACATGGTTACTATAGATAATAATGAAGAATTATGCAATGATTTACAAACCAATGAATTAGTCAAACAAGAACTATCGAATGCTGCTGGATATTTAGTATTGAAGGGGGGTAGAATAGTAGCTCTAGCAAGTGGCTTACTTCAAATAGCAAAACATATTAAGATTTCAACAACTAGTGAGAGCAAATTGGTTTAAACATTAAAACATATCATTTATAATATGTCGAGTGATAAGATATTTGATGATGACTACATTGATCGAATTACTAAGGAGGTAAATAATAAGAAAGAAACTCAGAAAGATCCTAAGAAGGTTGAAGCTGGAAAGAAGCTAGCAGAATACCGTAAGAAAGCTAAGAAAGAGGTAAGTACAGATGAGGTAGATCCCAAGTCTTACATACCTGAGTTATCGTTCACGACAGTATTAACAATAGTTGGTATTGGCCTAACTGCTACAGACTTGTATTTTAGATATAGGAACAATAAAGTTGGAGAACCTAACGTAATAGAAGAAATAAAGCCATCTACAAAGTCATCCGTTCATAATATAGGTATGTAGTGAATTGACTTAAACCCATGGTAAGATATGTAAGTATCATGGTAGAAAATAAACTTGTTAAAACATTTACAGATGCTGCTGTTGTAGTTGGACTTTCAGCTGGTGTTGGTTATCTAAGCAAAAAGATGATGAAAGAATCATTCCTAAATGATCCCTCATCAAGTATCACGAATTATGGCAAGTGGGTCTTAGTATTATCTGGAAGTACGTATCTGAAAGAGTATCTCGAAGATAAGAAGATATTACCAAAGTCACTTTAACGAATATACATACTATATAATATGGCAACTATAGCAATAATGATTGGTGGAGCTATTTTAAATGCAACGACATTCGTGGGAGGATCGTATCTAGCGAAGTACCTATCAGGTAACAATTCAGATGAAGAACGAATTAGACATGACAAGGCTCTAGAAAAATACCAACGCGATATGGGTAAGTGGCAGAAAAGAAGACGAGGATATCAAGATTGGTTATTGGAAAAATATCAAAACAAAATCCACGCAGATGATAATGACAAAGAGACTGACAACGCTTTCAGACTATATGCTCAAACGCATCCAGATTTCAATTTGAACGAACCACAATTATCTAACTATTATAAACCAAGTAATAATCAGAAACAATATGAAATGGCATATGTGGGAGGTGGTATTATGGCTATAACATATATAGCTACTAAACTCGTATAAAAAGATATTATATATTATAAAATATAGAAATGGAAATTGAACCAGTGGATCCTGATGAACGCAATCCTTTTGATGATCATGATGATCACGATAATGATGGTTATATCGATGACGAATATCACGAAATGTCTCAATTGACATCAACTCATAACGAACATCATACCCAGACCACTGAAGAAACATCATTCATAGAAGGCATAGATGACACTACACCACTAATTATTAGAGAAAATAGAATGAATCTTGCTTGGGAAAGGATTCAAGATAAGTATCCTAGTGTCAATCCAAATGAAGCGAAGTTCATTGCTACTATTGATGAACATGGTAGAGTCATGGTAAAATATAATAGACTAGGTGGAAAATGGCATCCTCTGTTTAATACGGCAGGCGAATTAAATGGAAAATTACCTAAAACAATTACAAGAAGTCTTGGCCCACCTGCTGAAGAAATTATTCAAAATAATAAAGAAGCTATCAAAAATCAACGAGAAAAAGTTGAACAGTTAAAAAAGAAGATGGATAACATTTCTCAAATCAAAAGTGAAGATGTTATAGAAAGGTTAGATAGATCACTTCGAGAACAGATTATGGAAAAAGAAGATGAGATAGAACAGATGGAACACGTGAATGAAGTAATAGAAGGGCGCATGTCTCTAAGGGATCGTATAAAAGCTATATTCAAAAAATATGGTTTCACTGTAGTTTCTATTCTAACAGCTGTTGGGGTTGTTATTGGAGTAATCGTTAATAGTCTAACGAGTGGACTATCATCCGTTGCAAAAGGTATTGGAAATGGTTTGAAAACTATTGGAAAGAAATTAGGCGAATTATTACCTGGAATGATTGGAGCAATTGCGTCCTTCATTTTTAGAACAGCTGGAGAAGTCGTTAGCTTTTTGGCTAAAAATGCATGGCTCCTTATCGTAGCCGTAGTTGTTTATTTCATAGAAAGATATAAAAATAAAAGATAGACTATATAGTATAATGGTAGTATTATATATTGAAAAAATAAAATGTGATGAGACTATGTATCTCGAGAACCCAATCCAAGTTAGGAGGCACATTTCTATTATTAGCTGTAATTTTAATAATCATTTACATGATCTTATGAATGAAGGTATAGTTTCTGATACATATGGTAATGTTAGACTTCGTATTCCCCAAGGAAATTATACTATAGAAAGTTTTAAGATTACCATAAATAAAGCTGTTTCCCTTGGTGATAAGCCAATCAGTATAGAAATTTCAAATGGTAAAGCCTACTTTATTCCTACAGTTGATGTCATACTAAATGAGAGTTTAGCTAAACTACTTACTATGAATAGGAGTCTAAAAGGGGGATCTCGAAATGAGATTAAGATTACAAAGAGCCCTAACGTTATATATATCCACTGCAATCTCATTGATCCAACACAAGTAATAAAAGAAACCAAATATTCACAAATTCTAACATCCATAGAACTAATTAAAAAAGTAGAAAAGGTATCCCATACTCCTAATAATTCACTCAATATTAGAGAGGTTGATTATATTAATAGCATTCATTTATGGGTAACAGATAGTGATAATAACATGATTGATTCTGGAATATATCCAATGTTAATCAAACTAGAAATTATTTAAATGAGAGTGTATAGATCATACATATAATGGTAGTACTATATATTGAAAAAACAATATGTGATGAGACGATATATCTAGAAAATCCTATTAAAGCTATGAACCAAGTTTCATTGATTAGCTGCAACTTTGACGACTATCTATACAATCTTACTAGTGATGGTTCAATTCTCGATAAAGAATTTAATATGATAGCTAGATTCACTAAGGGATACTATGATACACGTAAAATCATAACCACTATACACAAATCTGGAGCAATAAATAGTGGCTCACTATCATTGGAAGCCATAAAAGGTGTACCATACCTAATACCAAATAAGGACATCAAATTAAACGATAGCTTAGCTAAACTACTTGGACTTGATACGATCTTAAAAAGTGGATCAAGAAGTGCGATTGAGGTTGTAGAAGTATATGAAGCAATATATATCCACTGCAATCTCATTGATCCAACACAAGTAATAAAAGAAACCAAATATTCACAAATTCTAACATCCATAGAACTAATTAAAAAAGGAGAAAAGATAACCTACAATCCTAGTAACTTACTACGTGCTAGTATTATAGGAACCGATTATATTAATAGCATTCGTTTATGGGTAACAGATAGTGATAATAACATGATCAATTCTGGAATATATCCAATGCGAATTGTGTTAGAAATCGTTTAAACGAAAGATGCTACTATTAATCATATGGTTGACTACGATTCGATTTACCCAGATATACCGCTACAAGTCACTGGAGAAAACTTTAGACTTCATAAGGTAAATACGGTCCTATCGGAATTAGGAGCTGAAATAAAATATTATGAAAAGGTACGAAAGAAATACGTTAGAATACGAGGAATAACCCACAATCTTTCCGTAGGTGCTGGCTTACTTTCAGTTATCTTAACGAGTTCTGCAGTAGCGACTTCTTTGACAGGATTTGGTGCTGTCATTGGACTCCCAGTAGGAGTAGTTGGTGGTTTGTGTGGTCTAGTTTCAGCTTCTTCTGCAACAGCTACTAAAGCTCTAACCAAGAAGGTGTCCAAACATGAAAAAACAGTAATGTTAGGAAAAGCAAAACTAAACACAATACGTGACCTAGTATCAAAAGCATTGAATGATAACAAGATCAGTGATACAGAATTCGAATTGATTATGGTTGAATTTAATAAGTATGAAGACTTGAAAGGTGAGATCCGACAAAATATCCGAAAAGAGGAATTAAAAAAAAGAACCAATACTATAGAGAAAACCGATACACAGAAGATACGAGAGGAAGTAAAACAGGAACTATTAAAACAACTAGAGAAATAACGCACTCCTATGATGTAACACCTTATGGAGGTTTCATCCATAAATTTAGATATGAAAAGTATTAAATGATATAAAACGATGTCTCATATCATAAATATGGCTTCGAAGAAATTGATTGAAGTATGGAATAGTTTCAAGCAACGCTATCCTAATGCTGACCTAAGCAAATTCTATAAGGAAGCCACTGAAGAATATGGTACTACTTATTATAATGTATACTTCAAAGGACCAATTATGGATCATGGTATGTGGGGTGATAAGAAATTCATTGATGATCCTAGTTCCTTAACGAATGCTGATAAGAAGGCTATGAGAATAGCTCTAGAACCACCAACATCATTTCCAGATTCCTTATTACCAACTACACACAAGTATCCAATCCCTGGAATCTCATTTACACAAACAGCTTTGGATATTGCACCATCATTGAAAGAAATGGAGATATACGTTTCCCCAACTCAGTACTTTATCATAAAGTTTAGAAACATCTTCAAAGATTGTACAGTGACTTTCAAATCTGCTAAACAGTCAAGACGTTGGTTGAGTAAGCCCGACTTTGGATATTGGCCACAACAATTAAACTTTGCTGTATGGTGTGCTACTTCTGGTTGCGGAATAAGTCTACAAGAACAGTATCCTCCAGTTGTTCAAGGATTCATCAAGTTTCATGTTTACTATACTATACGAAGAATCCTATATGAATTGGGAACACCATTACCAGATGATCATATTTTTAATCAAACGAGTAATCGCTATAGTAAAGTTACTTTCGAACGGTTATGTAACGAATTCGATATTCCTTCCAATCCAGACTTTAGGTGGAAAGGAGGACGCAATAATGGACTCGGTGATATATTTCTATATTATTCAGGTGAGGGTTACGAAAATGTTCATGAAATTCGTGGATACGATATAGATGCTAACTTATATCCCAGCCCAGATGGAGAACTATTCTCTGATGAGGGTGGTAAGTCAGACCAAGGAAATCTCATTTCATTTATCCGTAATGATGACCATGATGGTAAACAATATTCTTGGTTCGTTCCAAATAAAGATAGTGGATTAACAATAGCTGGTATGGGTAGATTAAATAGATCAGCAGAGGCTTTTGTCTATTGCATATTAGGTTCACAAGTGGATACGCGATCAAGTATTATTGGTACTGGTGGAAGTGCTATTGAGACACAACAGGAAATGCTATCACTTTTTGAAAGCGCTGTAATTGAAGGTAGTATATCAATGAGTATACAACGATATCAATTAGCTGTTCAAGGAGCGAAATTGAGACTAGACTTAGCCATTGCGCCAGGAATATGGTTGATGCCATCTAATCTCATCATAAATACACAAAGTGTAGTAGGATACAATAATAAATTATTGAAAGCTACAAATGATATGACATTTGGAGCTAACGACTCAGTAAATAAGAAAGTAGAACCTATAGTATTAAAACATAAAATAGGTAAAGTTAAACTACCACACCAATATGGTAATAAACCAATAGTGAAGCCTATAATAAAGAAACCACAAATAACACTTGCATCATCCTCTCATGAAACTAATTTGATTGTATTAACAATAGCAGCAGCAGGAGTAGGTTGGTATCTATTTGCCTAAGTGTCTCTTCTTGTGAACATACTTACTACCATTCTTTATTACTGCATTGCAATCAGGACAAATGTATTCTCTTTGTCGCCATTCCTTACTTATCACCTTCCGCATTTCCTTTAGTTCAGATTCTGGTAATTTCTCTTTCTTTCGTTCATAAGATGATTTCTTACAATCTTCTGGTAGTTCATCTCTTTCTACATATTCGAATGTATATCTACACTCGTCTATCTTCGATATACCACTTTTACAATTATTTAATCCTTCACAAACCATCTTGACTATACCAGCATTGATTCCAAGATGTTGCTGAATAGCATACATACTATTGAAGTACGTTACTTTATCCGTATCACAATTGGTAGTTTTTACGCTCTTCTTATTCTTATGATTATCTTTAACGAATGAGTAATCTCTAATCTTTCCATTAATGATGTCTTCATTAATAGGAGGTATTTCTTTATTATCATTCATCTCAATAATACATTATGGTGCCATCCCTTTAAGTATCATACGAGATCATTTCCATATGGCTCTATTGCTTTATAAACTTTAGTTATAGTGGCTTCTGACACTTGTAACTTATCAGCTAACTCTTTCTTTGTAATTGCTAAATTATTTATGTTTATTGTTAATAGGACACATCCAACAGCTATAGAACGTGGTGCATGCATTATTGCGATATTTAGCTTTTGAACATTTCTTACAATTTTCACAGTTTGATCTATAAGTTTTTGTCCAAAGTTAAGGATTTTACAGAATCGTAGAATAAAGTCATCAGGAGAGTCATACTTTAATTTTCTCATGAATTTAATGTCCTTAGTTAATTTCATAAAGACCTTGCGTCCCTTTGTCATTTCTTTTTGATTAAGATTGAATAACGTAGCTATTTCTTTTGATGATCTAGTGTCATTATTCTTTTTGCATGCAAAGAGAACACAATTTGCAATGACGCTTCTCCTATTTGTTCCTCTTATAATGATGCTCTTTTTAACATTATCATCATTTAAATAATATTGTAAACTTATTTCTTTGAAGAGAAATTTAGCATCATCCACAATATATTTTAGAATACCAATGCTTCTACATTTCTCCCCAATATCTTTTAAAACCATATACAGGCTCCTCTCTCTATATGGCATTTGTAACCATCTATTTAGTGTTTGTAGTTTACCATATCTATTACCACCAATACTTGTACCAAGGGATGATTGGGGTAAGAGTGGATTGATTGGACCACTGCTCCTATTTATACCTGAAGTTTCACCTCCTTCATATTTACTCCATTCAGGACTGTTATCTAGGATGTAATCTTGCACTTGACCACATTTGGTACAGACACTTATGCCTCTTTCCGTGTCCCTTATTATTGTGTGTTCATGTTTATTTGACTCTTCTTCTTCTTCTTCTTCCTCACATATGTCGAAGTAGTATAAGTCATCCAGTGTATAAATGGAATTAAATCTTTTCATTTCTAATCTTAGAAAATGAAAAGATTTAATTCCATTTATACTGCTCGATGATTCGTAGTAGTCTATCTTGGCCTTGCTTTAGTTGTTCAAGTCGTTCCAATTGTTCAGTTTGCTTTTGCTTTAGTTGATCAATTTGCTCTTGCCTAAATCGTTCGATTCGCCCTAACTGCTTAATTTGCTCTTGTTTAAATTGTTCAATTAGACCTTGTTTGGGTTGTTGCTCTAACTGTTCAATTTGCTCTAACTGTTCAATTGCCTCTTGATTAAATTGTTCAATTTGCTCTAACTGTTCAAATTTCTCTTGATTAGATTCTTCTTGTCTAAGTTGCTCTAACTGTTCAATTGCCTCTTGATTAGATTCTTCTTGTCTAAGTTGCTCTAACTGTTCAAATGTCTTTTGATTGGGCAGTGGGATTCCCTCTAACTGTTTGGGTTGCTCTAACTGTCTTGGTTGCTTAATTTGCTCTTTCTCAAGTTTCTTCTCTTTCCTACGTTCTCTAACTCGCGCATTTCGTTTATCTTTCTTAAGCTGTTCATCAGATTTTTTAGGTTGCTCTTCCTTAATTTGTTCTATAAGCTCGATTTGGTTCTCTTCTTCAGATTGATTGCCTTCTTCGGATTGCTCCAACTCTTCTTCAGATTGATTGCCTTCTTCGGATTGCTCCAACTCTTCTTCAGATTGATTGCCTTCTTCAGATTGCTCCAACTCTTCTTCAGATTGATTCGACTCTTCTTCATATCGTTCTTGTCTAAGTTGCTCTTCCTTGACTTGTTTCTCTTTCTTTACTTGTTGCTTTCGTGGTTTAGGTTGCTCTTCCTTATCCATTTCTTCTAAGCGTTCGAGTTGTTGCCTTTCTTCGTTCCGCCTTTCACAATGTTCATTCATTTCTTTTTTCTTCTCCCTATTTAACTGTTTAGACTTTGCTTCTAATTGTTTTACTGATAGACCACTAGATACAGGGTCTAAACCAAATACATTAATATGCTCATTTATTAATTTATTGTTCATATCATAATCAGATTTAGTTTCATCATAAATGGATGCTAAGTTGCTTACTTGTTTTGTCCCTTTTAATATATTTTCTAAATCTCTCTTATCTTCTTTTTTCTTCTTCTGATTCGATAAATATTTATTGAGCTTGTAAATATCATTTTCTAGTTTCAATAAATTATACTTGAGTTTATCCTTTGCTTCTATCATTTTATTGAACCCTTCCATGATTATCTTCACTATTCTCATTTCATTATCTTTTATTACTACTTTTTCTAAGGATGCAAGGGCACTCTCTGATAATGCATGCTTGTCATTTGGTTTTCTCTTTGGTGATGGACATTCACCTTTTGCTCCTCTCTTTGGTAGTATATGCTTATCTTTTGGTTTACTACTTTTATTAATTGGTATAGTATCTATACTAGGTTCTTCTATAGCATCCTTCAATCCTCTTTCGATATGCTCTAATTCTTCTTCCAGGATGCTTTTTTTGTCTAATTCCTTCTCTAAATCTTCATTGATTCGTTCCTTGATTGCTTTCCCTTTTGCTTTCTCCACAGATCTAGTCAATGAGTTGATCCTCTTCCTTACTTCTTTTAATTCGTCTTCTTTTTTAGATTCTATTTTTTTGATATCTCGGTATTCTTTTTCGCTTCCCTCCATTTCAATATTATTATTAAGCATCACCTACTTATATAGTAAATTTAAATAAGGTCAAGGTCAAGGTCAAGGTCAAGAGTTGATTGCGTGATCGACTTCATCGAGAAAAAAAGACATTGCGTGACCTTGGCATTCCATTCGTGGGTGTGGTCAATTAGGGCGTGGTCACATTCCTGGAATTCCATTCTAAACCGGTTTCTTGGAAATCCACTTTTGACTGCATTCCTGAATACCACTTTAAACCGGTTTCTTGGAATTGACATTACTGGCGCAATTTGTGAATTGACATTACTGGCGCAGTTTGAGTCACGTGATCGAATTCTTGGAATCCAGTTTAAACCGGTTTTCTTGGAATCATTAAATAATATGAATAAATTAACAGTAGGAGGAAAAGGCAGACTTCTGGCGAAGTGTTGTCATATTTTGTCATTTCTGGCGCTGCGCCAGTAATGACACAATATGTCAAAAACTGCGCCAGAATCGGCCTTTTCCCCCTACTGGCTTATTAGTATTATGTATCATTTGATACAGAATACTAATAGCTAACTAGAATTTTGTATGGCATTTAGAGTGTACCGCGTGACCCGAATGCTGCGTCTGGATTGGCTAGTACCCTTATGAATTATTAATGAATATTATAAATATATGTACTGATCAACAGGGAAAACACCTCTTCAAATTCCAGCCAGCTAACGAGCAACGTATCCAGAGTTATTTGTAACTTACTCAATAACTACGACAAAATGATGAGACCTGGACTAGGAGGTAATGTTTTAGGGTTAGAGTTAAAGGAGAACTGAAGCCTAAAATCAACTTTAGCTCAATGAGTAGATCTAAACACGAAAAGACTCATGCCGAAATTTATTTTACCATGTTTTGCGTCAAAGGAAAGAAAATCTGCAAATCTTCATTTCAACCGCCGCTAAGTACTGACGGCTCAATTCCTGTAATCTGTGACGTACGATACGGGGAATAAATTAGTTTTGTCAAGTTGTTATCGGCTTTGAATAGATGGACTAACGACTCATAATTGCGCACTATTGTGCTTTCTTTGTGCTGAAGGTGTGGTTGTGTTTCCTTGGTATGCATGACGTACGATACGCCCTTCAATACTTATTTCTTCTTTTTAGACGTGCACCACAAAGAAATAAAATAGCAGAACGTATTTCTCTTGAATACAAGTTTGTATAGTCGTCGGATTGTTTTAGGGTTCAGTTCTCCTTTAACGTTAAGTTCAGTTCTATTAAATGAATTAATGTAACGATTGAGCGTATCATTTCAGCGAGTCGTTGAGCCTAAACCACATGAAACAGACTGCAGCCTTGATGTGAACTTTGAATAGGAATTTGTATATATTTGGCCCAAAGGAGTCGAAACTGAAACCAATCCCGCCAGTGGCTTGTACTTTTACCCACCATCCTATGCGCGCGAAAATCTTTAAATCCGATATAAAATCGCTATGGAGAGGTTTTAAATCTTGAGAACAAGCCAGTACGAGTGCTGTTGCCAATATACTGTCACTGAAGAGAATAGAGGATTTCTACATGTTATTTTGACTGTTTTAGGCAAAGGATTGTGGTCAAATGTACAGGCGCCATCTTTTTCGGTACAGTGGTTTGAGTGTCGTCAAACTAAAACCAGTGAGCCAATCACGAGCAAGTAAAAACATCAGTGAACCAATCAGGAGCAAGTAAAAACATCAGTGAAACAATCAGGAGCAAGTAAAAACATCAGTGAACCAATCAGGAGCAAGTAAAAACATCAGTGAACCAATCAGGAGCAAGTAAAAACATCAGTGAACCAATCACAAACTGAAGTAATTCACGATTGGTTTTACTTGTACCAATCACGAGGCAAAGTAAATGCAATCATGGATAACTAACCAATCAAATTCGAAAGCAATTACTTTTCGACACTCGATTGAAAACCGCTCTAATTCGAGCTAAATGAACTTTCTATTGAAAAAAAACACTATTCCACTGAAAGAAACCTAACACATGCCAGGGATGGCCAGGTGTTTTGGGTATATACTGGTCTCCAACTACCCACTAGCGCATGGCCGAGGTTGTGCATGACATGAAGAGAGGATCATCGGTGCGTTACTATAAAGCGTTAAATCCTGGGTACTTTCCATTTACACCGAAAAAAAAACAAATTCCGGTAGGAAAACCAAATGTTACGAGTCATTTCGTTCCGAAAGTTTTGGAAAACGTGGAGTACCGGTTAGGGTAATCCAGTTTTCCCGTTCTTTTCGGTCTTACCGGTGGAGGCGCGTACCATTTCCATTTGTTATTAAATTTTATTTCCCTTTTTTATTTATTTATATTTTTCAAACCAGATGGTTTGATGAAAATGGAGTCCTGATTTCTCCGCATATATACCTTCTTCCTTAGCAAGCTAGTGAATTATGATCATTAGATAGTTGACCAGCAGTGCCTGGGGGATTAGGAGGGGTGGCATTCCATGTTTACGACGTATTAAGGTTGTGTTGAGGTACAAGCTCAAGAAAGGCTCAAGCTTTAGGCTCAAGCATGTTAATGCAGGCCTGGTTCAGGGATCAAATTTCGGGTAAAAACTGTTTACCTCATTTGAGCACAGCAGAGTACGGTAAGTGCGCCAAGTTTCTCACGATAATAGATATTGTCATTCTTGACTCCCTTAAGTGGTTTGTGTGCAGTTAAACGTGTCACGTGGTCTGTCACGTGACTTAGACCACAAAATCAGTCGATCAAAAATGCGGCTCCGAGTTTAACAGAAACAGTGAGGATAATGAGTGGATGTGGTTAAGGTTAAAGCCTTTTAGCAAGTTCAGCTTAGAAAAGATGACTACAATGTTTCGTTGACGAGTTATTAAGGCGAAAATATGCAAAATAGTCACGTGAATTTTTGTACCCTTATCTTTACATGATAGTCATGTTTTCTAAGCGTGGTCTAAAACACTGGTGGAAGAAGAATATCTCAGCAGGGTTACTTTCTCTTTATATGTTATCGCATTTCACTTAAATTATTTTCTCTAATTATGACGTCATCGATCACGTGATACGAGAATCATCCACTTAAGAAATTTAAGGAAGTGGATATTAGTATTATGGTGTGATTAGATTTTGTTTAAACTGTTATTGCTGTTAGAAACATTTATTTACGGTAAATATATTTGCCATTAAATGACCCTGAGGCCTTAACTCCATGCTCGAGAGGATCCGGATTTGTATTGATAATCATTAGTGTGCAAGTTCAATTAACGATTAATAGTGTGAGTGATGTTTGAAAATTCTAACAAAATAACACGAGTCCGCAGCACGAGTGTTATTTCAAAGGCATCCAACGAGTACTTTTTGAAATTCGTCCGAAACCAGTTGTCTGCAGCTTATCTAGCCATTTTAAGGCGCCTACTATGTCTTTTGACGTATTCTAGAAAGCAATTAGCTGTTCGGATTTTCTAGGTGGAAATCGCGTCAACCGAAAATACTATGGCAAAATATTCCCGGCCTACGAATTTGTTAGTAGTCTAGAATAGAAACAAGAATTTTCTAGCACAAGTAACTTCATGTTGCAAAGTTTTGTGGAGGTACGAATTTTTTAGGGATTCTTTTTTTTCCTTTAGGCAATTCTTAGGGAATGAAAATGTGTTGTTCTGACTCTATTAATCAGACGAATTGGGACGTACGAATATTTTAGGGGAAACCTTTTAGTCTCCCTCTTCTTCTATAATTTTCTAGGGATTGAAAACAAATTTTCTAGTCAGTATTTCAGAAAAAAAAATTCTAGGGACAATTTTTTTCAAATCCGAAAGTTTTAGGCTAACTTACTCTCCCGAACAGCTTTTTAACCGAAACTGACTTCGTTGGGTGCCCTTGTTATTTGTGGATTTTTCAAACATCACGAGCACTATTAATCGTTAATTGAACGTTCCACACTAATGATTACCAATTAATAATTATATAGATGCAAAAATGAAAAGGATAACTGAATTAACTAGTTTTGCATCGAATTAACTGTGTTGCACTGCTGTTACTGATTAACATGTCAATGCTCAGCCAATCAGAATGGAGTATTTTTGTATCTGTATTATTAGAAGCGGAAAGGCTTAGCAATCCGGGTCGATTAAAAAATATTTATTATACGACTTGGCGTTTTCGAGTGCAAATACGGGAAAAACGAGCGTATTTACATGGGTCCCAATCAGGTTTGCACAGGTTTATTCAACACTTAAGAGGTTTTGTAAGCACGCGAGCCAATTAAAATGTGGCTCTTTGAGTAATAGCCAATCAGATTTTAGCGCGCGAAAACAGATTTTTCAGCGCGCGCCCGCCTCCGACGTTTGGCTACAAAAAAGGCTGATAGTTTCTGTTCTCAAGATAATTTCTTCACACAGAGCTGTAAGGTAAGCGAAAATAAACTTTTTTGTGTGTGTTAACAGTCGTATAATAAACGAATTCAGGCTCGAAAAAATAAAACTGACTCGTATAAAATACCCAGCCGTATTACACAACGTTCCGTATTTTGTAATTTGTAATAACCTCTTTATATCTGGCAATCTGTAAAGGTGTTACATGATAAAAGTATTTCCTACGCATGATTAAACGGGCTGCACAGTTCTGGACTAACTGAAGTCTCTGTATAAGATTCTGTGGAAAACCACTGACATAGAAGAGAGAATTTGTTTGATTTTAATTAAAATCCAGACATGTGATTGACGTTTATGTCAATCAAAAGCCATGATCCTGTTTCTTTTGTTTTTCTGACCAATGAAGGAAAAGCCAGAATATGGCTTTTTAGCAAGCGGCCAGGAAAAGAATTGTGTCAGGCCCTCTTTCCCTTCCATCCTTAGAGGGGAGGGGTGGTGAAAAGGAAGGGAGAGAGGGACTGATACTCAGTTTATCGTAATCTCGTCAGATAAGTAGTTCCTAATACGTGCAATATTACGGATGTGAAAAAATGAAGTTTTACAAATAGATGCCACTTGAGATTCCATATTCATAGAGCCATCAAATACGACTTCAATATTGCGAACACATTTGGAAGAAGTAATAAGCTCATTGCCTATTCTAAGTGGTGGAAGTTGCAGCTTAGGACGAAACTGAGATCCTATAATAAGTAATTCAGTCTTATCAGAGTTCCTGGTAAATTGTTTAAGTATATGGTATAGGGATACGGATACGCATTATCCCTATCCCTTTATATAATTTTACCTTTACGTTTACCTATATGCCGATGCCTATACCTATACCTTTACCTATATATACCTATAGATTTACCTTTACATTATACCTTTACTTATAACTATTAATACCTTTACCTATATAATACCTATACCTATACATTTACCTTTACCTATATATAATACATTTACCTATAACCTATAACCTATATAATACATAAACCTATATACATTTACCTTTACCTATTTATAATACCTTTACCTATAACTATACCTATAACATATACCTATACATACAATACCCGATACATTTACCTTTACCTATATATAATACCTTTATCTGTAACTATACCTATACTTTTACTTACTCTTCAGGCGATTTCTCATACCTTAATATAATATATTCATCTTTAATCAGGGTGAACCCTTCAGTGTTAGCTGGTATCAATAGGTGCCCTGGAAATATACAAGACGCTTGCAATATAAGATGACCTGCATCTGAAGTTATTTTGCCTCGTGCATGTTCAAAGAATTACGCAGTTAATAACACCTTATTTTGCAGCACATATTCTATATAGACCCATTTTAACAGCTTGCTACTTTGTTGCCCCATTAAATATCACCTGACTATACCTTGACCCGCTTGAGTATTGTTTTTTTCTGTATCCCAAGAGGAAATGTATAAATTTCTAGACTTCGAAAATAAAGCACCGAATTCTCTGGAAATCTGCATGTCACATGGTCTGAAATGAGGCGATAAAGAGGCCAGTTGAATGGGTCTATTCAGCTAGAGTAACCATGTTACTTGCTGAATATCTGAGTGATTGAGTTTTCAAGTGGTTTTGCAGGACCTCCATGTAAGATAAAGGTCAACATCTACATCGTGTCCTTCGCACCGATCAACGAGGCTGATATGGTAGGGTTTCAATAAATGTCTCAATATTAATACCTCTGCAATAAACTAACCCAAACCAAACCCCCAACATCCTCACCTCCTCCCCACTAAAAAAGTTCCCCAAAACCCGCAAAACCCCCGCAACTGGCCTCCCAGCCCCCCAACCTCCACCCCGAACTCCCGATCCCTAAACATAATCTATAACAAAGCGCGACTCGCCTTGCATGAAATTAAACACGTTGAAGTACTTTCTGAGTAGATGGCACATTTTAATACCTATTACACTTCTCGCTGGCTGAGGTACGAAAGAAGCGAGAAGTCGTTTCTCGCACACGGCCATACCTGGTGCGAGAACTGAAAGGCGGGAAAGATGGGTCACAGGACCAGTTGTTTTCGTTGCAGCCATCGTGCAACCCACGGTTTTTAGAGACCCACCCTCCCGCCCTTGAATAGCTATTTATAGTGATATATCAGACGTTATACATGTAACTCTTAGCGAGCATAAACGTATCTGCGTTGGATTCATAGCTGTTAAGTTATACTATAACAATATGTACACATTTGAAGTGTGAGAAATAAACCAAGGGTTGCGTTGTGGCCGGCGTCCACTATCCAAAATAGTGCGCGAGAAAAGTATTTTCCTATTTTTTTTCGAGGGGAAGGGAGAGAGATGGGGCCGGCATTTATATATTTATTTTTAAGCTCAGTCCACTAATTATAAAATTACGTACATTTTTATAACGAGTTTTCCAACTCATTGATGTCTCGTGTCTAAATTTCGCGCAATGTTGCAGTTCCAGCGTATGAAACCCCTTCTCACATCAATAGGGGTCGGGTGGAAGTTCTCGAAACGAGCGACAGTATTGGCCTACCCACCAATAGAAAACAACCTAATCTTTAGAAAGTGCAGTACAAAAACAATAGAAGTATAGTATTATGGGTGCAATCAGAAGGTTACGAAAGGTTCTGTGCTACTCATAAATAGTTGATATTACATGCAGTGGCTTCTACGAGTAACAGTTTCAGCGGTATTGACCCGAACGTCTCACTTCGATGTAATGAAGCGCCATTGGAACCATCATTCTTGTATGACACCAGCACCCTCTTAAAGTGCCACTACGACGAAAATTTACCATTTCGATTTGCCACTTTTTCAGTGTCTATAGGTCAATCAGTATTAGAAATATCCGAAATAGTAAAAAATATTCCCAAATGGGCATCTTAAACCACAAATTTTAGGAGAGTTTACCGGTAAAATCCTGTCCGCCATTGCTGGAAGCCGTGCCTTTTGTTCAGCTTTTAACAAAGGTTTATTCACCGGAAGTGATGTCATACACTTAACACGACAACCTCGTGGCGCGAAATAGCGTGCATAAAAAAGTAGCCAACCTCGCAAAGATAAATATAACTTTCTTCTTATGTACGTGAAGACGTTTTTAGTAGAAATATGCCTCCAGGCGTTGTGTTCTGCAGGCGAGCGTTAAGTGTATGACATCATTTCGGGTGAATAAACCTTTGTTTAAAGCTGAACAAAGGGCACGGCTTCCAGTAATGGCGGACGTGTAGATTCAATATTCGGAGCTAAAAAAATAAGACTTCCTGTCGTTGTATCGAAAAACAATTTGAACTGGTAATAATATATGAACTCTACTTTATGAATATGCAAAAACATTGATATGTCAAAATTTGATCGTAGGGGCACTTTAAACAACAACGACTAATTTAGATGCACAGTTTGAACAGACAAGTACTTCATTGCATTGAAATTTTCTTAGCAAAGAAAATTAGTATGGAAACGAGTAAACTTAACACACAGTTTTCTTCAAAGAAAGCAGCGTTTTTATTATATGGGCTGAGAAATTCAGCATTCACATTTGGTAACTGGCTTATAAATAAAGAGTATTACAATTAATACTTTCGAATACTTCTACAACTCTTTTTGTCAAGTTTTGCAATGTGCTTCAAGTGATTTCAACTGGCGGGTTTTCAACTCTAATCTTATGCCCAATTTTGTCCCTAGATAATTCATTTGGGTTCCCGGTAAAGTTATCATTGAAACTCAGTGCATCTGACTAAAATATAGATCAGTTTTCATCCCTAAAAAGCATTTTTGATACCGGAAAACAAACTGTTGTGATTGCAACGAGTCACGAGGTTGAACTTCAAGTTATAATCGTCGAGTCTAATTTTAGCTTGATTTCTATTGGCACGTGCCTCTAAAGTGGATTTTAGCAATCACATTTTATTAATTTTTGCCATATAATAAAAAACCTTGTTGACCAAGCAAAACAATGAACTCGACCAATATCCTCCCATCTTGACCTCACGCTTGGTCAATAACCTCTATATATGCAGTCCGAGCATGACACAGTTATTTACAGCGATTTTCATATAATTCTGACGGAACCTTACGCACGTGTGAAATGTTTGAAATGTTTGAAATCAAAGCAAATGTGGAAGAATTTCGTTCGAACAAACTGTGTATAGTCTTCAAGTAAAATAGTGCCTGTCATTTCCATGAAGCATTAAGGGAGAAGAGTTTAACTGTTTACAACCAATTAACAGCCACCAATCGAACATTGACAACACACATGCGTAGTACCATACACATCGCGTCCCAACAACAACAATGAAAACTGAGATATCCATCCCAGAGTGCACTGCGACGTCGGGGTTGCGATATAGTCTATGTCAGAGAGAGAGAGAAAGAGAGTTAAACTGATGCAACACACTGAACTAGTTTGTACATTACAGGAGTATTCACCTACCTTCTATTTACGGCAATACTGGAACGATAAAAGGCTTTCCTACGGTGACGCACTGCCCTCCAAATCCATCAGGCTGAGCGGGGACTTTATATCCAGTATTTGGACGCCGGAAACCTATTTTGAAAACGATCTGACGGACAACGTGAAGAGGGAGACCGCTATGATCGAGATATCATCCGAGGGCAACATTCGATACAGCAGCAGGTGAGGGCACTTTTTCGTTTATAATTATTGATTTCAGCTCGAGACAGACTTCAGTGTGCGTCACCACTAGAGTTCCCACGGACAGGAATAGTCCAATGCCTATATTTTCTTGACCGCCATATTGAAAAGTAACCAAGCCTAATTTGGTGACATCGAGGCTGGAATTGAGTCAGCTTAGTTAGAGGCTTGTATCTAGTTAGCATGATAATCAAAATATATCCATATTCACGTTTGTTCTTATATCACACTAGTGACACAAGCACAAGCAACATACGCAGACGCAACAATGCATTGATCATTAGCGACGTTTGTTCTTATATTACACTAGTGATACAAGCACAAGCAACATACGGAGACGCAGTAATGCATTGATCATTAGCGACGCTTGTTCTTATATCACACTAGTGACACAAGCACAAGCAACATACGCAGACACAGTAATGCATTGATCATTAGCGACGTTTGTTCTTATATGATCACACTAGTTACACAAGCACAAGCAACACACGCAGACACAGTAATGCATTGATCATTAGCGACGCTTGTTCTTATATCACATTAGTGACACAAGCACAAGCAACATACGCAGACGCAGTAATGTATTGATCATTAGCAGCGATTGTTCTTAGCCCCCAATCGGCGAACGTTCACTGAACGCATGTGCAACATCATGCATGACATAGCCCTTTTAAACAGTTAAAACGGATTTAAACTGTTCACGCTCAAACGATACAACTGTGCATGGATAAAAAGGAAAAAACGCTAACATAATAAGGGTATTTATTTCTATAGCGCAAATTCTATATATAGGAATATATTCAAATGCGCTTCACAAAAGTGGATAGACACGGACTGCTATTGTAGCGCAAAGTACTGTCATGCAGTTTATAATCATGAGTGATTGTCAGTACCGCAGAATATATGACCAGGCTGTTGTGCCGGGAGACACTCCCCTACTCTTTCACCAAATAGCACAACAAGTTCTTTTACACTATCTTATGCCCCCTTTGCGATCGTGTATAGATTAGAAGAGAAAATAGACAAGTACACGCACAAGTCGCCATATTTCCTAGTTTAACTAGATTACCGTACTGATGTTATTTAACTGCCACATATATGCTATCTTTAAATCGACAGAAGAAGAGTCAGATCCAATTGCCCTATGAATTTCACCCGGTTTCCTTTCGACCGACAGACGTGCCGCTTGACATTTGGAAGCTGTGAGTAAACTTGTTATTTAACACATACTTTCAATAGATATCGATTAGCATGATGATATGTGTCTTCCTAGACAAACAAACGCACCGAACATGTGTTACAATCTTTGTGTGTGGGAATCACTGATTTAGTTAACGATTATTTTTAACAAAAAAATATGTAAGAAGTTTATCGAATGACCATAACACGATCTGATCTAAAACTCCACACGAGTCGAACACGAGTGAACACGAGTGAACACGAGTGAACACGAGTAGGACACGAGTAGGACACGAGTAGAACACGAGTGAACACGAGTAGAACACGAGTAGAATACAGGTAACACAGGTAACACAAAAATACTAAGAGAGGGTACCTTACTGATAACATCACAATTTACCGAATCATCGATTTGACTTCCGGCTGAATGCTGCTATGCTGCTATGCCAGACCTTTTGACATGTTGTCGTGACATATGCCCGGGGCATTTATGCTGTTCTTTGCATGCAGGAAGCGTACTCTTAATGTCCTAAATGTTGATTGAATTTTGGTAAATAACTGGTTTAAGTTTACGTTCAGTCACCCGGCAGAGATTAATACTTGTTGATCTTCACGCATCTTTACGTTTTCATTGAAGTGCGACTGTCAAAAATTGCATTTAGCCGACCGTCTATCAAACACGGAGTCTGTTTCATACAAAGCTTTCAAATGTATTACAGTGGAGTCTACGAATAGCAGTCTTAGCGGTATTGACCCTATAGCCTCGCTTAAATGTAATGAAGCGCTATTCAAACGTAACTGTGTATCTAAATTAGTCGTGCTTGTTTAAGAGTTTGGTATCATACAAGAATGATGGTTTCGCCTTGGAATTTTGGGTGGGAGTGTGCCTTTCCGGTTTCAAAACCCAGATTTTCCATATCCTTTTCAGACCTGTACTCTATCAGCTCTATTTTATAGCAAGAGAAATATATGAAAATGTGCGGTCTCTTACTTCCCTGTCAAGATCATACTCTATTCGAGACTAAAAATGTGATAATTATGTATGCGACCCTATCCAAGACATCATCGTATCACCACGTTTCCTGCAAGCAAAGTACAGCATAAATGTGACATATGCCCGGCATAGTAGCATAGCAGCATTCAGCTGCAAGTTGCACCCCCCTGAACCCACCCCCTGGATCCACCAGAACTGGACACTAAGTATTATTAGGGCGACAAATACTTGTGTACCCTTTCTTAGTATTTTCGGGCTACTTGTGTTACCATATGGTAACCTGGCTTAGTTGTTTTTCTGTATTTTTCAGTTTTTCACTCGTGTTCTATAGCTACTCGTGTTCACTCGTGTTCGACTCGTGTGGAGTTTTAGATCAGATCCCATAACACACCGTCACAGGTGGGAAAGCTTGCGGCGTCGTTTCTGCGGTAAATTGTGCATTTAAATTAAGTTCTACATATTCTCTTTTGCTTCGCTCAGCCGATTAACAGCCACCAATCGACCATTTACCAATTGAAGAGACCATAACCAGGAGCGTCCATCCCGCATACTTGGCCTATGTCACAGCGTTTTGAAAAGTTAGGTTATTTTTAGAACGTTTTCCTGCTATTGTACTTTGCTTGCAATCACTACTAAGGGAATAAAATCACAAAAGCGTAGCAGCCATGCTGTTGGTATAACAAAAGTAGCTAATGAGGCATCTTTTGTTTCGCACTGTGCACGTTCACTAATTTGCGAGAAAAATGATATAAAAATAGCCCAACTTTTGAAAACGCTGACAGCTATATAGGCAATATGGACGGCTCCTGCATTAACTGAATTCACACATGTACATGGCAATACCTTTAAGCTAATTCAACTTTATGCTCAGGAAAAAAATCTTACCGAGTCAGAAGTCCATTACCCGACCGAGATTATTTTTTACACTTTTATTCTTCAAATTTCTTTGATAGAGTAGTGTTTTTTCAGATTTTCCTGCAGAATCAGTAACTCGGTTTTGCTTGGAGAACTAACTGACTTCATAAAAAAATTGGGCAATAATTACTTTCAAATAATTCCTACACGCTTGCATTGCAAAAGAATCGTCTTTAATTACGATTTCAGTTTTCAGTACAGTCCAAATATCATATTGAGACCATAAGTATTTTGTACTCGGGTATTCCTTTAAGGCGAAAATATAGAAAACAGGTCACGTGACCAGTGTTCTTTGACCATTTCTTCAGTAACTCTCTCCTCTCCAGTAACTGATAAGGTAAACCATTCCAAACGGAGCTTTAAAGACAGCTAAAAGTGTAATCAGTTAAACACAAAATCATTACTTAACAAATGCAATGCGCCCTGTATTTGTGATCATGTGGTTGGTTACGTGATATATATTTTACCCAAATATTCTATTACGACTGCGAAAGTTGAGTTTAGTGTTCACCGCCATTTTAGTAGGATTTGGGCAAATCTAAGTGTCCCCATTCAATAAAATAGCTCTCGCCTCGATTCATGTTTAAACCATCCAGTGTTTCCCTGCATTGTACGACATATGTTCGTTTCCCGATAGAAGTGTATGATTAGTGTTTGAATTTTCATTCCGCTTCCACAGAACTTACCCTGTGAGTAGAACCTTCTTCAACTCCACGAAACGAGACGCAACGGAAGGCTCTGCAGTATTCGTGTGGTTTTCGTATTGAGCATGCGTCAAAGGATCGCCCAAGATTCTGAGCGAGTCAAGCCTGTTAAATCGGTTTATCAGCGCGCGGCTAATTTTTTGTTTTACGCTGATGACCAAACCTGAGCCACTTGGCCGCCATTGTTGCAGTGGAGATTTGAAGGAGACTCTGCTCGCAGGATACACAGAACAAGGGCACCCAACGAAGTTTTCGGTTAAAAAGCTGTTCGAGAGAGTAAGTTAGCCTAAATCTTTCGGATTTGAAAAAACTTTCCCTAGGAAATTGTTTTCTGAAATACTGGCTAGAAAATTTGTTTTCAATCCCTAGCAAATTATAGAACAACAGGGAGACTAAAAGGTTTCCCCTAAAATATCCGTACGTCCCAATTCGTCTGATCAATAGAGTCAGAACAACACATTTTCATTCCCTAAGAATTGCCTAAAGGAATAAAGAATCCCTAAAAAATTCGTACCTCACAAAACTTTGCAACATGAAGTTACTTGGGCTAGAAAATTCTTGTTTCTGTTCTAGACTACTAACAAATTCGTAGGCCGGGAATATTTTGCCATAGTAGTTTCGGTTGACGCGATTTCCACCTAGAAAATCCGAACAGCTAATATTCTAGAATACGTCAAAAGATATAGTAGGCGCCTTAAAATGGCTAGATAAGCTGCAGACAACTGGTTTCAAACGAATTTCAAAAAGTATACTCGTTGGGTGCCCTTGACAGAACTGCGATTTGAGATATTAAACGCAAGAATATTGTTATGTACTATTTAATAATCGAGTAGCAGTGTTTTAGACCTGATCAAAGTATTTTAGCTCTTTAAGCATTTCATACCGTTATCGTTTTCTTTGTTAGTGTATACGGTTATGTCTTATTGTTATGAAATTTGTGCAATATAAATAAAGACATTATAATTATTACTATAAAACATGTATACTGCGAGTTTATTAAACGGCTTCAAAAACTTTACTTCTGAAGATAATAATCTTCAGAAATTTGATGAAATGCGATTAATTACTCTGTCGTGCGTCACTGACATGCGCAGTTGGAATACGGAGCAAAACTTTGGGTCCCATAATGGTGGACCGGTCGCATAGGAATAACAGTGAGCCTTGGAACCTTTGCGTTTTATCTACCATATCAGTTATGACTGTGCGTTTGCGATATCGAATAACCCTTAGTCTTGTCTTATTGAGGTGTAGCTAGTTCTCCACTCACTTTATATCTTAACAACTTCTTTACAAGTTTCCTACGACGATAAAGAGTTGATCTATGAATGGATGACAGAATTATCTCCCCTGGAGTTCTCGCCCCATCTAAAGATGTCCCATTACTACCTGGTCGACTGGCACACCGAATCCCGTGTTGAAACATATATTACAGGTTACTATATCATGGCATTCATTGATCAATACGGTGATATTGTTACTGAGGTTATAAGTCGGCTAACCAGCTAATGCACCTTCTTCATTTAATTATCACCTCATGCCCGCGTGGGAGGTGCCTCTGTAACAATGGCCGGCATCAGAGCGAGGCTAGTTTCCCAGCCAATCAGAAGTGTCTTAGTTTGTCTCGTGACGAGCTGTGACAACTGGCCTCGCTTTGGTGTGTTTATGAAAAGGTCACTGCGGCTGTGTATTTTGGCGAACTTTTACGCGCTGAGGCAAAATGCGACTGATGAGTAAAATACACAGCATTATCCTATAAATCTTATATTTCAGCCAATCAGAGCTCAGCTTTACTATGAAATACAGGGCGGTATTTCATGGTTTTTCTATGAAATACAGACCGGTATTTCATGGCTAGGTCAAGGCCAATCAAAATGCAGGGAATTTCGCGCCCTTTCTCTATCAGCCAATAAGAATTCAACATTTTGAATACATAATTAGTCTGCAGACGCGCGCGGCCGCCACTCGAAATGTGTGTTTTCGGGCGAGAAAATTCGCAATCTATCGTCCGGTAAGTTACTTTGTTTTCGTGATAAATCTTCTCGTAAATTTGTTATTTATAGGATAATATGGTTATTTCATGGTTTTCTATGGAATACCGGTGAAAATTTCACTCGAAATTCATATTATTTTGGTATACAACTCGCCTAAAGGCTCGTTGTGTACCAAATAATACAAATTTCTCGTGAAATATTCCATAGAAAACCATGAAATAACCAGTAAGTATTAGCTGCTTAGCCAACTAGTAATTTGTTTATTATATACATTTCATTCGAAAAATGTACCCAAAATAAACGCCGGGTCTCGAATAAACGCCGGGCCGACAAGGCCGAATTTTGAATAGAAGCCGGGGGCGTCTAATCGAGTAAATACGGTACCTCTTTGTCTCATTTATTTATCAGATGAATTCTCAAAATTTATATATTCCATGATATGAGGTTGACAGAAAGTGAAATGAGTACAACATGCACGCCGGGCACAAATGATCGTAAAAACGGCGGATTTTATATATATTTAAAAGTTTTCGACATAGAAGAATGAATTTTGGTAGGTGTATAAAGGAGTGTAAACAAAACATAGTCTGATAAATTAAGCTAATATAGCCATCATTATGAAGTCACAATGACGTCATATATCCTTTTCTAATAGGTTTCTTATAATTTTTTATTACCTCTAAAAACGTTTTATATCTTTTTAAATTCTCTTGTTCATGAGAATGAAATTATCGAAAACCCGTTCTCGATCGGTTGAAGTAAACAAAAGTTATTAAAGTTTAAATTTTGGTAATTTTCCCGCCAAAACTTGGCGGGAAATAAATACATAAAACCATTTATGAAAATGTCGCTTATTTTAACTTTTACAATTTGAAATACTGGTGCATCATATTTTGCACAATAGTAGAGCTCTTTAGTAATAACAACGTGTTCTTTTTAGAATTTTGATTTTTTGAGTATAACAGCTCATTTGAAGCCAATTTTTTTGTATACGTCATTATGGCGTCATAAATATATTTGTGTACCCTCAGAAAATAGCCAGTTCAATTTTTTTGGAATTTTATCAATGAAATGCATTTGGCTAACACTCGCAAGTCATAGTATTCTCTTTAATAATATTTTTATAGTCGCCAATCTTATTTAAGCTTGAAGTATGACGTCACTAATAATGACGTCATAAAAACAGTAAATCGTCCATAACTTTGAATATATTTATCGTAGAAAGTTCAAATTTTCGCCAAATGAATATACTTCATAAAAGCTTTTTGATGCGTAATATTTTTGAAACGTGTTTTAAAGGTTAATTTTCACCAAAAAAGGAGGCACCCATTATGACGTCACAACAACGTCAGAATACAAAAACAATTGTCCCGAAAAATGTAGTCTTACTTTGTTACCAACCAGCCAACATTTCGTCAAATTTAGAGTAGAAGTAAGGAAATGGCGTTACTTTTACGTTTTATGTTACACTCAACCCCGCCGTTTTTACGGTTATTCGTGCCCGCCGTGATGGAAACCACTTAATCGTTATTCCCGTTATTGTCGATATTATCATGTGCATATACGTACGAATGCACCGCGCGCCAACTACATAGCGCAAAAATTTGTTTACACAAATACTAGCTGCATCCACACACATATTTTGTTGTTAACACAGATCTAGATGATACTTTTGTTTACACCGATAATAGCTATAATAGCTGTCAATCCTCAAATTATAAAGTTTCTCATGACAAGAGACAAAAATAAATACTCAGATTATCAGAGTATGCTTTCCAGGTATATTGGAGAATATTTGAGAGAATTTTGATGAATGGCTAAGACTAGAGTGAATAAAAATATTGATTTTAAGAGAAATGTACAGAGTTTATAGCAACTTGAAATCGGTTCACTGTAACCGAAATCAAGTTTCTAAAACAACCTTTGTACAAATCCACGTTAACCTTTGCCATCCTCTATGGAAAACGTTTGAAAAGCTTATCGGGACGTTCACATGGTATTTCTATTGTATCTCAGCTGGGTATTATTTTTGTAGTTCTAATTTTGATTTAAGTAAAAATACTTTAAGGTTCAATTCGATTGACATTGCCTCTTTTACCTGTTGTTTTGTCCCATTCATAGGACACTACGCCGCCGTAACAGCCAGGTTTGAATTTGAGCGTGAAGTAAGATTCTACATCCTGCAGGCCTTCATTCCCACGGGTTTGATTGTAATTCTTAGTTGGGTTGGATTTTGGATCGATGAGCGATCGGTTCCCGCTCGAGTATCACTCGGAATTACTACAGTGCTCGCCATTACGACCCTGATATTCGGTGTCCAATCATCGTTTCCCCGAGTGGGCTACATCAAGGCAATTGATGTATATCTACTGGGAAGTTTTTTATTCGTGTTTGGCTCGCTAGTAGAGTATGCTATCATCTGCTCCATGACCAAATCCGACGAGAGGAAACTGCATGAACACGAAGATAGCCAGAGACGAGCTAAATCAGACATTGGCCAGCACTGGTGGGAGAAAGACGAGGCAACAGAGAACGTCAACAAGGTGCGAATTGCAATATTATATTATACCATACACTCGTTGGATTCACCACAGCCAGTATGGCAACTTATAACATACTCATACACGACTTTCATAATGGCCGCCTCCTAATTTGCATAATTTGGAAGACCAATCTGTAGAGGAAAACTAATCCTACCACATGAAAGATCACATTAAAACTAGTAATTTGTTTTAAGTTTTAGAGCAATATGGAAAATTGCTGTTGAGCTATGAACATTTCTAATGCAGAAAAACATGAAAGCGAGGCTAGAAAGGCTTCAGTTGTTTTTCTCATACAAATATCTCTAATTTCAACTGGCTGTAACTTCATTGCTTTATAAGCTACATCACTCAACTTTCACAAGTTCACTAATGTCGACATGCTCTTTCACATGGCAATGTTCATATTTTCTATACATGTGCATATAACCTCTATCTGAGCGTGATTTAATAACCGCTATAAACCAGAAGGCGGTTATCAGTGTATATTAACCTCTATCTGAGCGTGATTGAATAACCGCTATAAACCAGAAGGCGGTTATCAGTGCATATTAAACTCTATCTGAGCGTGATTGAATAACCGCTATAAACCAGAAGGCGGTTAATTATCAGTGCATATTAACCTCTATGTGAGCGTGATTTAATAACCGTTATAAATCAGAAGGCGGTTATCAGTGCATATTAACCTCTATCTGAGCGTGATTTAATAACCGCTATAAACCAGAAGGCGGTTATCAGTGTATATTAACCTCTATCTGAGCGTGATTGAATAACCGCTATAAACCAGAAGGCGGTTATCAGTGTATATTAACCTCTATGTGAGCGTGATTTAATAACCGTTATAAACCAGAAGGCGGTTATCAGTGCAAATTAACCTCTACGTGAGCGTGATTGAATAACCGCTATAAATCAGAAGGCGGTTATCAGTGCATATTAACCTCTATCTGAGCGTGATTTAATAACCGTTATAAACCAGAAGGCGGTTATCAGTGCATATTAACCTCTATGTCAGCGTGATTTAATAACCGCTATAAACCAGAAGGCGGTTATCAGTGCATATTAACCTCTATGTGAGCGTAGCGCGCGCAAGTTCCGATCGGTAACTAAATAAATGAAATATGCTTGGAAATACTTACTGGTTATTTCATGGTTTTCTATAGACGTTTTCGCCCCTATTCCATAGAAAACCATGATATAACCATATTATCCTATAAATAACAATTTTACGAGAAGTTTATCACGAAAACAAAGTAACTGCTTACCGGACGATAGCCTGCGAATTTTCTCGCCGCAAGACACAATTGCAAATTTTGAGTGGCGGCAGCGCGCGTCTGCATACTAATTATGTATTCAAAATGTTGAATTCTTATTGGCTGATAAAGAAAGGGCGCGAAATTTCCTGCATTTTGATTGGCCTTGATTTAGCCATAAAATACCGCTCTGTATTTCATAGTAAAGCTGAGCTCTGATTGGCTGAAATATAAGATTTATAGGATAATTGGAAATACGCTACGATATTTGACCTTGGACATTATCTGTTTATATTATTATATACTGATAATGTACCGATCAATTCAAAACATCAACATCACCCCCCCCCCCCCCCCCCCCCCCCTCCACCGGCAATCCCCGGGCATTTGAATTTTTGGAGTTTGGATTGTTCAAATTCCCGTCCCCCGGGCCAAAAATGTTGTTCAAATATCCTACCCCATCGTCGTATCAGGCGATCAAATGCCCCTAACCCGGGACTTCGAATACAGCTTTTAGAGTCCCTTTGTTTTTAATCCAGTCGCTTACAAAATCAGAATTTTGTCCTTTTTTGAAGTCGTCTAAAGTGACCTACGGAGCCCTGTAAGGGCCATCCACAGACACAAATGTTATGAAAGAATATCGCGTTATACTGCTTTACTATCGCGTGATAAAGTGTTACTATTGATTTATCGAGCGATACTGTTTTATTATCACGCGATAGTGTTTAATATCGCGCGATAATATGTTAATATTTTAAAATACGTACATTACTCAGCATGGTGGCGAACACGCTACGTGATCATGATAATGCTTTTCTCCTTAATATGTTTCTTTTACTTCCGACAACGAATTTGGCTTTACCCGAACACTTACCGGCGATTCAAAATGATATTGAAAATAACAGGGATGCATTAGTCGAGAAATACTAGCCATCTAAATGCCATATGAAGTTAGACCCTGGTGCCAAATAATGCCCGCGCTTTAATCTGTGTCTCGCTGCCGTCTTTCAACTCCTTCATCAAAGCGTATCTAATTTAATTTAATACTAGCGAATATTTGTTCCTTAACAAGTGGTGCATTGTGCACTTCCCTGGAGTTCCATTTCTATGGCGTCAATTATTTCATCTGGACTACTGTAGTCCTTTATCCTTCGTAAATTCGTGCTTCTCAGAACACGTTTAAGCTGGCGAAGACTCATCTTGATGGCGTTATAAATTAAAAGAAAAGCGAGGATCTCCATATAATTCAAGCCTAGATTAAAGTACTTAGTCGACTAATGCATCCCTGTTATTTTTAATAGCATTTTGAATCGCCGGTAAGTATTCAGGTAAAGCCAAATTCGTTGTCGAACGTAAGTAAACCATATAAAGGAGCCGAAGAGCATTACCACGTAGCGTGTTCGCCGCCATGGTGTCCTGCTAAATAATGTACGTATTTTAAAATAACACATTATCGCACGATATTAAAACGCTATCGCGCGATATTAAAACAGTATCGCGCGATAGTAAAATGGTATCGCGCGATAGTAACACTTTATCGTGCGATAATAAAACAGCATCGCGCGATAGTAAAACGGTATCGCGCGATAATAAAGCAGTATCACGCGATAGTCTTTCATAAAATGTGTTTGTTGATGGCCCTTACAGGGCTCCGTAGTGACCTCCCCGCTCCAATTCCGCTATGATTTCGATCGAGGAAACCACGCAGCACATAACATGAAAAGCGAGACAACTTGTTCAAATTCCCCCACCCCTCCCTTCCGCTGTCAAATTCCCCACTCCAAGGATAGCTACCGATGTCAAATTCCCTACTCCCCGGGCACGAAAATGAGTCAAATGCCCGGGGGGGGGGGGGGGGATGTTGATGTTTCGAATTGATCGGTACATAAGGTAGGAACATGCGACAGGAGGAATTTCTTACCAGTTACTGCTGTCTAAAATTTAACATATAGGAATTGACTTAAATGTTTGTTTACATAATCTAATACGTATTTTTTGCGGAATACAATGACGTACGTGGTTGTACTGGATGGCAAATTAAACAATCTGAGTTCATTTATTTAAAGGATCTTGTACGAGATCGGTAGTGTTATTAGCAAAACTTGTTTGTAAATGCTATTTTCTACCTCCAATCGATTGTCGATCTTTCTAAAACGGTGCTTTTGAAGCTTGTTTGCCATCCAGTAAGGCCTTTCCGATCCCATGGGATTCATATGGGATTATCCCTAGCCTAAACACCCTAACCCCTGGGTTGGAGCTAAGGTTGGGGTTAGGGTTAGGTATTATGGTTGGTAGAAATATGACGTTACCGTAGGAATCTCGCAGTAAAAGGTAAATGTATTCATTTATATAGCGCAACTTCTATATGGATATATTCAAATGCGGTTCACAAGGTTATTTTTGTGATACGGACTGCTATTGTGGCGCAATGTGCTACCATGCATGCAGTTTACAATCATGAGTGATTGTTACTACCTCCGAATACCAGGCTGTTGTATCGGGAGACAATCCCCTACTCTTTCTTGAAATAGTACAACAGGTTCTTTCACGTCCCCCTCGTATAGATTAGAAGAGAAAGGAGGCAAGGCCAACGAGTTAGACGTCCCTTCCCAAGGACGCGGCCGGGATTCGAACCCTCGACCTTCCTCACTCTAGACCATGCCCTACCAACTGAACTTAAACCAGTGAGGCGGTAGTAGGTCCGATAATAGCGAATTTAATATACGGCGACTACGGACTACGACTACGGCTGGACATGCCTAGCGGTCGGCTAGAGTACTGGGCCGAGTACGCAACGAATGGCGCGAAAATTTCAACATTTTGGCGAGACTGAGGTGAAGCCATCGCGTTGCCGACCGAATTGACCCAAAATTCCCACATAAGCTATGCCTAGAAATGCTGTAAACTCGAACAGAAAGCAATTTATCAGTGTATTTTAAATGTAAGCTATTGAAATGTCCAAAAGAATGGTGACTTTCTTACATTAAATCCGACTAACGTATACTGTGTTGTGGTGATGGTGACTACGAAAAACACGCCGACTTCTCACCGTCGTGAAACCAACATGAGTGTCTCGTTCCAGTCCTTTATTGGCACGCGTGACCGTAGTCGTATCTTAAATTCCCTAATATAATATGACTTACATGTGAGGGAAGTTTGTGGGAATAGGTCTTTTGAAGGAAACAGTTACGAAGCGGTGGTCATCTTGAGTTCCAGTCTGGCAAGGAGCATTAAAAACCTTTTGTTTTCCCCCGTGTAACCTCGTTTTAAAACAGGTCAGTGCGAGGCTACACGTGGGAAATCTATTGTTTACTCCCGTGTAACCTCGTTTTGAAACTGCTCAGTGCGAGGCTACACGTGGGAAATCTATTGTTTACTCCCGTCTAACCTCGTTTTAAAACTGCTCAGTGCGAGGCGACACGTGGGAAATCTTTTGTTTCTAGCCAAGATGGCCGCTGCATGATACCGGCGAATCGGCTACTACTTCATGTAGCTGTGACAATAGCCTAAATTAGTCTAATTAGTGGTTAGCTCTAAAACATCCAAAATTAGTGACCACCTCTAAACACCCTGAATTAGTGAGCACCCGTTGTTGACGGTTAGGGTGTTTTTTAAATGTAGGGTCTGGGTTTTATAACGGTTTCGGACAGTGTGTGCAGCTACATGAAGTACTTGCCGGCGAATCACTAATACTAAGTTCAATGGAATTCCTTTTAGGTGCATGTAAACGGCGAGCAATCAGCGACGGCATTACAATCCAAGCCTAAGGCAACAACTAGCGCAGCCACTGGTGATAAACTACCTGCACAGAGTTATTGGTTTGATGTAGGGAAGCTACATCTCCGGAAACAAAAGCCGAAGAATTACTACCTACCGCGGTATTTACGGGGTAGCAAATATCATGTGATGGATAGAGTATCTCGTGTTGCTTTTCCTAGTTGTTATTTTATACTCCTTGTTGTTTACTTCGTGGGCTATATCCACCTTTAATGAAGATAGCCACCCTTAGCTACAGAGTTAATGGACCTTATTCACACGGCGGCCATGTATAATCCCAGGAGTATAAAAACTTTTGTTTTGCATGCGTGAACTCGTTCTGAAACTGCTCAGTACGAGGCTACACATGGGAAATCTATTGTTTCAAGCCAACATGGCCGCCGTGTGACAAAAAGTCCATTAATAGGCCTTTAGCAGGAAACAGTCACGTGCTGATATATTACTTCCATAACGAATGAATAACCCACGTTCAAGATCATGCGCAGTTGTACACATCCTTTGTTTCAACTGGCGGGCCACCTATTGTTTAACTGTCTGCACGCCAAGTAAACAAAGGGTTTGTATAACAGTGGATTATCTTGAAACTGGATTATAGACCTTATGCATGATGATGTCACGCCTTATGCATGATGATGTCACGCCTTATGCAGGATGATGTCACGCCTTATGCATGATGATGTCACTCCTTATGCATGATGATGTCACGCCTTATGCATGATGATGTCACGCCCTATGCATGATGATGTCACGCCTTATGCATGATGATGTCACGCCTTATGCATGATGATGTCACTCCTTATGCATGATGATGTCACGCCTTATGCATGATGATGTCACGCCTTATGCATGATGATGTCACGCCTTATGCATGATGATGTCACGCCTTATGCATGTTGATGTCACGCCTTATGCATGATGATGTCACGCCTTATGCATGATGATGTTACGCCTTATGCATGATGATGTCACGCATTATGCATGATGATGTCACGCCTTATGCAAGATGATGTCACGCCTTATGCATCATGATGTCACGCCTTATGCATGATGATGTTACGCTTTTGATATCACCACCAAGCCTCACTTTGGAACAACATTTCCTCTCAACACAAAAGTGATGCTTGGTGGTGATCACAAAAGCATGACATCACACATAATGCCTGTTGAGCTCGTGATCCCATGGGAATTAAAGCCTTCCAGGAGGATAAACAGTCTTTTAAAATGCAATTTTAGAACGATCGACAATCTATTGCTGGCTTTCACTCAATCCCCAGAGATTCAAATGACAAAGGGCATGGCGGCCATGTTGGTGCCTCAACAAAAGAAGCTAACGAGGAATCTATTGTTTCAGGGCACCAACATGGCGGCTATGACGTCATGTGAAAGCCAGCAATTGGAGTTGAAAAATAGCATTTACAAACGATCTCGTACAAGTGCATTTAAATAAATGAAGTCCGGTATTTAGTTTTGCCTCCAGTACAACCACGTGATCATAACCTGTCAAAGGCCAATTACACAGGAAGTGCATGGATCAAACTTTAATGTGTTGAAAAAATATAGTACCAGGAGTATGTTACAGAGGAGTGTTTCTCTTCCCACATTATATTGTCACACAACACTGTAGACGGTAGAGTTAATTTTAGCATAGAGTTTCCTGCGAGAAGAAACAAAGGCCGTCACTTTTAACCAATCAGGATGCACTGAAAAATTGTAATTAACACGGTTCAAACTGCTAAATAATACTAAAGCGCAAGAGAATACTGAAAAGACAACGTAATCGCTTACCAGAACTTCGCGACTATAAATAGACACACCATCTACTGTGTTAGGGGCCAACACAAGGGCACAGGAACACTCCTGTGTATAAATATACTCCTGATAGTACTTAGAAGTAACTCTGTCCCACATCATGTCCATTTTGTAAAGAACTTTTGAATCGTTTTCCTTATCAACCATAAACCTAGGCCTTGAACTAGTTAATTATTTGAAGCAAATCATCCATAGTCCGTGATGTTATCAATAATAGGACATTTTCATGATGGCGTCATTTTATTACAACTACCAGAATCCTTTTTCATTTTTTTTTTCATTTAAATTTATCAACTCCTTTGAGAATTCCAAGACAATGGTCCAAATTAGAGGAACAAAAGAATCCGCGCAAAGAGTTCTGGTAGTTGTAGCATGTGACGTCATCATGCAAACGTCCTATTGCTGGCCTTTACTCGCCAAATGCGTCCACTAATTAAATCGGCTACTGATTGTGTAATTATTTCTCAGGGTTAATATTATTGAATTCCCACGTATGTAGCAGTCATTATTATTTTATTTCCTAAATTTAACAACTCCGATTGCTCAAGAAGAATTCTATTTACGACTTAAATATACATATTCACAAGTAGTGAAATGCCAACTGCTCTTTATTCTAGTGACTATTTAAATTATAAGGATTGATAAACTAGTTATATCAGACTATAGATCGATTTCACTTAGGTCACGTGAATCCTAAAAATCTTTATTGCTGATTCAAATAAAATCAAGGTGCGTTTTTCTGAAAGAGAACTAAAAATTACGTATTTCTGACAAGTTTTATCAATCTAGGATATTTCTCGCCCAAAATATAAGCGATCAAATGTGCGCCATGTTTACAGTAAAATGTATGGCGCCGCCATCTTGGTGTACCTCCAAGGTACACCAAGATGGCGGCCAGATTACCAAGTTTCATTAAAGTTCACAATTACCAAGAATTCTGACCTAAAATGTATATATTTGCATAGATATTCACTTATTTAACATGTTGGTTTGTATTTAGAAGGTTTTTGGCTGAAAGTTGACTAATTTGACTCCTCAAAATACGTGACTGGTGTTGCGTGACTCAAATCGCTTCATCGATATCTCCGGAACAAAGTGAAAGAAACCGATGAAATTTGGTGTGAAGACGTGCTTAGGTAAGCTCTAAACTGTATCAAAAGCACAACTTGGTAGAGGTCATAGTTTCGAAGTTAGCAATTGATGACGTCACATGAAATAGATCTATAGTAACTAAAGCTGTAGGTGTCTGATCATGAAAAAGTAACGGTGTGTTCGAGATTTTGCAGTTTCTATTCAAATAGTGTTGCTGACTTTTAAAATGTTTTGCAAAACAAATTTATAATAAGGATTCAATAAAATGATATAATAAGAGCGTACACTTGTCGGATACTTGCCTTCTGATGTCCATATCTCACGCTTCGCGATTTCTAAAGCAAGCCTCGCTTTCAAGCATTGATCAGCTGTTGTACATGTAGTATTTGGTCACTACCAAATTGATATTAATGACTATACCGATTTTGTTAAGTTAGTCTAATTATAATCTAGTTAAAAAATAACTCCATCACAAGAAAGTGCTTATCGAAATTAGTTTACCGAGTTTAGGGACGTTTTATTGGATATTTACGTACCATGCCGGGGGGTGTTGGTTGGGGGAGTACTCCCAGAAATTTAGGGTAGGTGTGTGCCGCGGAGCTATCGAAACCCTGACCATATTTAAGGGTGAAAAATCGTAAAATGGGTACCCTTTCCAAGGCTTGAAACTAAAATATGAGACCCTATTTAAGGGACAAGTGAATACTCAGAATTTATTGAACAGATCGTTTTTATTTCTCTCATTCTTTCTATTGATTTACGTTTATTGAAGATTGTTACGTTTAGCGGGTGTTACCGGGCAAATGCACAATATTGCATATCAATAGTTAGGGAAACAAAAAAAAATTCTATTTAGGGATGATAATACAGAATATGAGACCCTATTTAAGGGTCCGGCACCTCGAAAATATATATGGGAGTACCCTCCCGGGGTAACATGTAGCGAGCTTTCAAATCTTCGTCCTTCCAACGCATCCTATTCAACTCAAATCACTCAAGCATTAGAGGACGTCAGTTAAGTGATTTGAGTTGAATGGGATGCGGTCGGAGGGAATCATAACTGGAATTCGAAGCTTTAAATGAAGCTGAGTCACAAACAAGCAAGTTACGACAAAATATAAGCACTTTTAATAATTCGATAGCTCACAGACATTAACTTTTACAGCAAACATGATATGTTGAACAGTATTCTAAGCTTATAATCAATGTTCATTATTGACATTACTGACCCTCGGAATTGGATCGAATAAAAACGTGATATTTATTTGTCTTAGAGTCCTTGATTGGAGCTGAGGCCGGACGCTAAACGTGTCTTTGAAAGCTTCAGTATTCATTTTCTATTTACCAAATCATGCTCAAACCTGGTAATCTTACTAACTGGGTTGTGGTCTTTCTTATGACGAGGCGTATTTGTTCATTAGATTCGGCCCCAGTTCTTTTTTTCAATTTAATTTGGTACTGGCGAATAGCCCCAGCCTGCCCCCATAATCCTTTTCAGGAAGTTAGCCGTAAAACATTTAAGCCGTAAAGTTCAAGAAAAATTACTGGTAGATTTTCTTTGGTAGGTGCCTTTTAGCTTTAGATTTGAAGATGCCATGTCTTGAAAGTACGGATGGTAGTAGAGTGTTGAATTAGAGAAACGAGCGCTGATTAAGCTGTAAACTAAGCCATAAATAAAATGAAATTCTTCAATGGAGGAAATTGGTTTTCTGTCTAATATGCACCTGTTTCAATGCGCTTAAGAGATAAACAACAGCACTTTGTTTACAGTTAGTCAGCAGTAATTATACAATATATAACGTCTGCGCGTCTCGACGGACTGAAACATATTACGTTTACTATACTTGGAGTACCATGGTCAGAAATTCATGCCATTGTGGGCGGGGTATAAAATTATGCAAATCTGCCTGCCCATCATAAATTACTTGTTCTCAGGCTCGCTCAGCCATTATTCCAGGCCAAACACTCTGCTCGAAGCGAATTGCGAAAGCGGTCGAATTCGAAAGGCTTCTAGTGTTTATGAACTGCGTAGTTGGAAAGTTCTAGCTATGTCGGATTATTATAAGTAGAGCGGCTAATAGCCAAGCGGGAGGTAAACAGTGTAACCGAGTACGTTTACAGAGAATACAGTCACGGTTTAGTTTTGCATATTTTATTTCAATGCCGCGTTATTTTTTTAGCCCTATCAGACAAGCTCTTATATATGAAAGTTATAATAGAGCCAATGAAAGAACAGTTAAGAATATACCAGTTCCCAGGCTTGTACAGGCAAACCGAGAGAGAAATGGCGGACAAAGCGTTTCGAAGAGAGAGGCAAGAGATGTGCAAAGGACTTACATGTTTACGGCATTCTTCCCTGCTGTGGCCGTCGAAAAACCTTAAAATTACTCATATTTGTTCGCAATTCGAAGCTCGAGGATAAGGTGAAGTTATATTTGGATCTATCTGGGCAACATAACGTCTTTTAAACTACTCGGCTGAATCGGGACAAAACAATAACCACCCGAGTTTTATATTGTAAAGTTGATCAGAGCAACCATCATAACGGCTGAAAGGAAGGAGATGGCTGTCAACATGGAGGTCATAACATGGAGGTCAGTTAACTCATTTCAGATTCTTTTCGAAGCCATAATTATTCGTTATAACTTGAAAGAATACAATTTTACGGAAGCCAATATGATTTAGAAATCGCTTTGATCGGGACAAATGAGTTTCGCTATAATACCATCACCCAATGTATCCCCCAAAAAAAACTTCCATACAAACTACTGTAAAATTCTGAGCAACTCCGGATCTGTTTATTGATGAAATTTAATGCCTAGTGCGCACGCGTGGCATGAATTTCTGACAATGTTTGTATGAAATTAACTGACACAGTGAACCAAGTATTCAGGAAGACTGGGGACTGTGGTGTGTGAATCGAAGTTCTTACCCAAGTTGCTAGACTGGCTGTGATAGAAACTCATCCTTGGGTTAATATAGGAAGGGGTTGTACCACTCCTAGTTCTTTACGCGGTATTCGTAATGGTGCCTCTGGTTTGTTATCCACCAGTAATTATAAACCCTGCTAGGAACTACTTTAATTTTCATAACCCCTGCCTATACCTATACATAAATCTAGCTGTTATAGAAACTCATGCTTGGGTTGATATAGGAAGGGATTGTACCTCTAGTTCTTTACGCGGTATTCGTAATGATGCCTATGGGTCTTGTTATCCACCAGTAATTATAAACCTTGCTAGGAACTACTTTAATTTTCATAACCCCTGCCTATACATAAATCTAATGGTACGTTCAATGGTGAATAATATATTTAGGAGTACGCCTATTTTGGAGTCCAGTAGTAAAAGCTGTTTTAGTATATGGTACAAAATGAGGAAATATAACGTCGCTTAGTTTCTGTTGTCGGCAATTTTACGCAGAAGATCGAACTGAATAGTTGATGGTTACCGATGAATTTAACCGAACTTGTCCGCAATTGAGAAAAAGAACCCTCAATAAAAACAAAATGTGTGCTACAATAGCCGAGAATGGTTCACGTTTTATCTAGATTTTCCCGTCTTTTCGTGTTTTTCTTCCTCCATTTGTTTACTGTTTCCGACAAATCTTATCAGACCACAGTGTGGCCGGATTTTATCCGATAATCCAGAGCGGGAAAGCAGATATCGCTGAGATGACAGTCTGTAAACTTTCCTTGTGTTTGACTGATTGTACTAGAGCTTCGATATATAGCTTAGTGTGTCTAAGTCCAGTTCCAATCTCAAGTGTTTACGGCTTCAGAAACATTAAAAAGTTAGAATACATGTTCCGGCGCTATTTTAAAATTAAACGACATTTGCTGCAAGGCATTTTTACGATATATTGATCGAAAACAGTATGAGACCGCACAGACAACATGACTACTGCACTCATTTAAATCATTCACCCTAAAATCATATTTCGATTTACTTATTCAATATTTCTTTAGTAGGATTTGTACTGTGTACTTTGTTTCAATTGCGCCTTTTTAGAGGTGCAATACCAAGTGGTATTTTTTGAAAATGAATCAAGTGTTATGATTTAATCGGACCACTAATAAAACCGCTGTCCATGCAGTATGAATTCGCAGATTGTCATTTCACAGTCAGAAAGATCTTGATTCCCTGCTGTTCATGTTGAGAACCTACGATTGCTCGTATATTTGAACTTCTAAAAAGTGTTCAACAGGGTAACGCGCCGGTTAGAAATAAATTAGTTATGAAGGATAAAGAAAACGAAAACAAGTCATTGGAACAAGAAAATAACAAACAAGAGCTTTCGTTGAACAAGAAGAACTCTCTCAATACGACGATAATAGGACAAAATGAACAGGAATCGGGGGCTTCAAAGGAATGGGGAAAGCTGGCATGTGTTGCAGCCGTTGTGGTTCAACTAATAGTCCTCGGCCAGTACCATTGTTCAGGGATCATATATTCAGCACTTCTGAAGGAGTACAAAGTTGGCAGAGGGAACACTGGTAAGTATAAAATATAATATTTAAGTCATTACTAAAGAACATTATGTGAACAATATACACAATGTATACATGCAGAGCCAATGTTTAGATTGAGTATGTAACGGTGCATGATGGTGAAAAACAAACTTAAGATCGTTTTTAAAACTCAAGCAGAATTCTGTTTCCTGATACATATCCAAACTAATGACAATTTATATAACCTCTTGTAGAGTTCTCGCTCTCTTATTTTACTCTGGGGTTTTTTCGCTCCCTTTTATCAATAGCCGCATGGACTTCCTTTTCGATGATAAGACTTAATTAAAATATCTTCATGTAATTGTATATTTTTTAGATTGAAAGACACTTTGCTTGTGTTTCTTTCTAAAGCCAGTTATCGTGTATAGAATCTCACGAGCAGGCAACCTGAAACACGTACACGCTAGCTCAGTAGGATTGAAATGATCATTCCACACTGACAAATAATGTAACAGTCATTGCGGTCCTGCCTGAAAATAACAATAATTAATGTATGAAACTCAAACTGAATCAAAAAATGCTTCAAAAGGATATCAAACAATCTCCCGGTAGGTTCAAAACAAAGAATGGATTCAGTAATCATGCACGCACTGCACCTCTCTATTTATTATTCATTTGAGATGAATCAAGATGAATGTGTGTTGTAGTGACGCGTTATTCGTTCTGCCAGTTAATTGTGTACGGGACGTACTGATCATTGATATCATTCACTTGTGCGCAGAGCTTCTAACTATATCGTGATTCATTAAGGCATAAGGTCCCCGTTTGTGTTATTTCTAATGTTCGCAATAAATTCAGTCGTTTCAGTTGCGTCGCATCGAATACATACACATAGAACTTGGCTTCTTGCGCAACAAAAATAGTTTTTACAACCAGTACAACTACCCATTTTGGCGCCCTCTGATTTGCTCATTTTTATTTCCAATAAGAAGACAGACAATAGAGTACCGAAGTGATAACGCTTTAAGAACATTTGACCAGTTTCAGAAAGAACACAATAAAAGCACATTACATACCAAAAATGAGGTGAATACGATGAAAAGCGGCCGAGATATGGGCATTCGAATATATAATTTTCTTTAACAAATCACTGTATTTTTGTCCTGGCTCCCAACAGTTACGAGCAAAAAAAAATACAGTGATTTGTTAAAGAAAATTATTTATTCCAATGTCCATATCTCGGTCACTTTTCATCGTATACACCTCATTTTTGGTATGTAATGTTCTTTTATATTGCAGTCTTTCCGAATCGGTGGTCCGAAAATTCTACATCTAAATTTTGCAAATTTGTGACGTCACACTTCGGTACTCTATACTGATCTATACTACTGACGTGCGCGTTGAAAAAGAAATGAATTGAAGTTAGTTTTCTATGTGTCTGTCCTAATATTGATGATGGTTTGAAATTGTCATAACATGGTCAAAATAGCTGTGGATCCACGAGGTGTCTCACTAATAATAATATTCATAGTTTACAACAAGTTCTCGAATTTGATTGGCTGAGAACAGCTGTTATGCTAAACACCAGTGCCAAATCGATCGTGTAATACCAAGGGCACCCAACGAAATTTTCGGTTAAATAGCTTTTCGGGAGAGTAAGTTAGCCTAAAACTTTCGGATTTGAAAACATTGTCCCTAGAAAATTGTTTTCTGAAATACTGGCTAGAAAATTTGTTTTCAATCCCTAGAAAATTATAGAAGAAAGGGGAGACTAAAAGGTTTCCCCTAAAACATTCGTACGTCCCAATTCGTCTGATCAATAGAGTCAGAACAACACATTTTCATTCCCTAAGAATTGCCTAAAGGAAAAAAGAATCCCTAAAAAAATCGTACCTCAACAAAACTTTGCAACTTGAAGTTACTTGGGCTAGAAAATTCTGTTTCTGTTCTAGACTACTAACAAATTTGTAGGCCGGGAATATTTTGCCATAGTATTTTCGGTTGACGCGATTTCCACCTAGAAAATCCGAACAGCTAATAGCTTTCTAGAATACGTCAAAGGACATAGTAGGCGCCTTAAAATGGCTAGATAAGCTGCAGACAACTGGTTTCAAACGAATTTCAAAAAGTACTCGTTGGGTGCCCTTATAATACCAGTGCCGAATCATATAATACCTGAGTGCCAAATCATGTAATATCTCAGATGTGAACAAACTATTACCAACCAGAACTCATGAATTGGATTGACTGAGAGGCGGTGGTGTTCCAAACTTTTGCAACAATGTAGAACAATAACAAAGAAATATTTCTACGATTCCAACCAGTCAATGACCAGTAGAAGTTGAAAAACTGAAACAAAATCCTTTGAATAACATCACGACAAAAATCACAAATATACGCTGATGAATATTATTAACAACTAATCATGGTTTTCTCGTGCATTCTGGGCTATTTTATTTCAGAGAACTCAAATTGCATTCGCCCTTCGAGCTCATGCAATTTTGATACTCTTTGAAAATCTCACTCGTTTAAATTAATCCCGAATTGCACTCGAATCCATATGATTACCCACACCGCGGCAAAACGTTACGCGCATGCGTATTTGCTATTTCTTGTCGGTGCGCGGCCGCCCCCAGTTTCCCGCGAAAACTGAAATGAAACAACAGGCACATACCCGTGATTTTAAAATTTCTGCTTAAAAGTATCCATTTGTGAACTGTTTTGTCAAAAAATAAGAAAACTACTTAAAAGCTAAGCCTAAGACTTTAACAGGTTGAAGTTTTCTTAATTTGTAATTCACTGTGAGTTTACTAAGTTATAAAATTATTTACTAAAAAAGTTGAAACCCTCGGTAATTTGTATTTGATAGCAGAGCCTTCGTTCTTTTGGCCGGCGGAGCATACCGTTTTGCTGCGGTGCAATGATTACCTATACTAATATCGAACTGCGAAAAGCTAGGCGATATTGTAAAGCTATAGTTTCGTGAACAAAACGTTTGTCTCGAAAAGCTGTGTTTTCGAGTAAGTTCTATTTGCAAACTTCTGCAGTACACCAAGTCACATGCATGTACAGACGAGAATAAAAAATAGTAAAAATACTTCATCTGAAATAACTAAATAAGAAATACCGCACGATCAAGACTAACTCAATAGACCAGTTCTCGGTTAATTCCGACACTTTTGAAAGGGGTGCAAACATGCCGCGAAATACAGTGCAAACACTGTATTTCGCGGCATGTTCAAATATGGGAATCCGATGCCAAATAATTTCCGTAAAATCGAATTTCTGAAATATTCACAGACTGCAAACTTAAGATACCAGGTAAAATATTAACTGATCAATATTTGAGGGATGTAGCTGTGCTGGGAAGCGTGCAATCGTGTTTTTAGTTTCCATACATTTGTCTGTAACAACGAGTCAAAGTACTCGGGGAAATTTACAACTTAGTACAAATGACTCGTACAAATAATATACACTAATATACACAGCCGTATTAGATGCTTAGCTGACTAATAACCTCTTTGTATTTAGTGCCATGCAAACGGATATGCTACTTGTAGGAGAGAAGGAGGTTATCATTACTGTACAGTACAGTACTTGATAGAGTTTGTCTGTTGTTTACGACATATTCTTAGTTCCCTGCTTCTCCCCTCCCCTTTAACGTCCATACTTTTGTTGTTGTCGTTAAGTTACGATACTATAAAAAGCTCCGTCGAAAAAGTCACACTGAGGTTAGTCGATATCAAGCTTTAGAACATGACTTTTGTTATAGATTGATTGTTTCCTCGTTACTTGTTCTATAACCAAAACATTTTGCTTCAACTTCGGAAGCCAGCAACGTGTGCATCAATTTCGTTTAGGAACACACTTTTCCAGCTACCTTTTCTAATTTGTGAAGTCAACATGATGCGGTTTTCAATTGAGTGTCGTAAAACCAAAACCAGTGAGCCAATCACGAGCAAGTAAAAACATCAATGAACCAATCACGAAGTGAAGTAATTCACGATTAGTTTTATTTGAACCAATCACAAGGCAAAGTAAACGCAATCATGGTAACTAACCAATCAAATTCGAAAGCAATTGCCTTCACTTGTATGGTTTCCTTGACTACGCACGCGCCTTTGCCCTACGAGTAAATTACTAGAGTTATCATTCAGCTACTCAGTATCCCGAATTTTGATTGGTTGATTCACCAGCAGATAATTGCGCGCAAATAAGCGTTTGCTGCAGATATTGTTGTGAGCATGCGCAGTGCTGTTCAGCAACAAATACAAACATGGCTGCTCGATTTCCAGTGCGTTCAGAGGAGGAAATTGCAAGCATTTTGGATGCCCAAACTACCAAAACCACTGAATAATAAAACAATTATTGGAACTCCGGCTATCGTAAAATATGATGAATTGTCTGTGTCTCGCTACCAGTTATTTGTCTCTGCCTTCGGCATCGGCAAATAACTGGTAGCGAGACACAAACAATTCATCATATTTTGCTCAGCCTCGTCCAATAATTGCTGAAAATTATTAATTTTACTAGTTAAAGACCCTGTGTCTGAGCCCATGGTGCTTTGCGCCAATGTTATGATTAGTTTGTTTACCAACGGCCGCATAAATTAAAGGCTAGCTTTTAGTCGAACTAAAATGCTCCCGATTGTTTATTAGTTTCATAAAAGAAGTACACATACACTTTGGGTAACGAATTTCATAATTTCTACCGGATTCTAAACCCAATCGAGCCTATGAATTTCCCCCGGATGCTGCGAATGAACAGTACTCGGCAGGAAGCCAGTTGTACTGCCTTTAAATTCGAATTCGGTATACGAGTGCGACTTTTCATAACTCTACAAGCAAACAAATACTCTTGGTAGCTTGTTTTCATGTCTCCAGCATTGTATAGCTGTATTTGAAGGTCTCTACATTCCTTGCGAATGATATATTTTGAGTGCAAAATGAAATGTCGTACTCGCACTCGAGTCAAAATCACAGCGAAGAAACAGTTGAACTCGGCAGATTGGAGTTTGCATGATCCCGCGGTCGTAGTTTTGGTAGTAGAACTTTCTGGACATACTGGAGGATGAAAAATGGTTTAATAAGGGCATTGCTTTCTCTACTAATAAAAATGCAAATCTGAAGTTTCACACATAAGCACGGTGGTAACACCTGAGTGGAGCTCAGAGCCGTCGAAAATCATTTGCGTGCGCAAAGCAGCATGGGTCGGGCACAGGGTCTTTAAAAGATGAACAAAGAATCGTCTGGTTTTTTTGTGCAACTAAAGATAAATACCGCTCGTAATATTTCAATTAATTGCGAACTTTCCAAATTTGTACTCGCCCTGCAGGCTTGTTCAAATTTGGTGAAGTTTTGAAATATCGATCACGATATTTATCGTTAATTACACCAAAAACCATGCATATAGCCAATTACATGATTGACCAGCTATAGCGCTAACAGATCAATTGACATTCTGATATTTCATTTCCGCAGCTGTTCATTGTGGGAATGGTACTCGCATTATATCTTAAAAAAACCTCTGAATTTCTAACGAGACCCGACACAACCATGGGGGCTGATCAAACTCAGGACCCGGCTAATACTCAGATCGAGTTGGAATTTAGCGTCTTGGTTTTTGCGGAGGGAGAAAAACCCCCCAGAACCCGGAGAAAAACCCTCGGAGTAAGGGCGGGATACGTTACATAGAGCCATTAGAAACATCTTTTTTACATGAATAAAATCTCCTGAAAGGTCCCTGATTCGCTAGACGTGTTCGTCCTGCAAAACTATCAATAAATATTGCTTGGTTGCATGTGACGTCATCGCCGCCATTTTGGTTGACGCTAATAAAACATTCCTCGTTTATAGCTTCTCTTGTCTTTGATATTTGAATCTCAGGGGATTGATTGCAAACCAGCAATAGATAAGTAAAATATCAAAGGCAAAGCGATAATTAAAATTGCTTTCTATTCATTCCTTAATTTACCGCGGAATTCATAGAAGACGTCCGCTGGAGCTCGTTATCCAGAACATCCATCTGTCATATATTCGCGTGATGCAGCGTTTTCGCAGATCGGATTATTTTTAGATTTCACTTCTTATTGTTCGCTTTCATCGCATAATTGCATAGTTGCAACACATTAATCATTTGAATTTAAATTGCCCAAATGCTTGTGATTGGCTAGCGGAACCGGCCTCGGAAGGAAACACGTTTTAAAAATAACCCGTCTGTAAAAACGCCCCAAAATCCGTCTGTAATTCTGGCGCGAAACAAGGAAGAAAAGTCCAACCCAAATCGTAAAGAGCGGGCGGGGGACTTTGAGAAAGTCTAGGTAATGCGCTAGCGCTCCTGACGTTCGATAAGATTTTATTGTGAAAATGGATGGGATTTAAAGGAAATCAATTCCACAACTCGGGAATCCCACATTAAATATCATATTTTAAGTTTTCCTTCGAATATACATTGATTTTATAAAAAAGCAGCCTTCTCCAATTACAAGCCTGTAAAGCCAGTTTGACCGGCGTCACGTCTCATGCCACTCAGACGTGACATCCATCTCGTGTCCCGGATGTGATGATGTATGGATTGCCTGAGTTCGGGTTCCTCGGTTGTATTAGAAAACTGCTGCTAACTTGTAAATACTATAAACATATCGCTTTCCTTTTCAACTCCACAGCACTCATCCTCTCTCTGGCATCCAGCGCGACACATGCATTTGGACCACTAACAGCTTACCTGACCGAGCGCTATGGATCCTGGCCTGTATCTTTCACCGGGGGCATCCTCTGTAGCCTCGGTCTACTCTTCTCTTCATTCTGTCCAGTCGTCCCCCTGCTGTACCTGTTCTATGGTTTGGCTTGGGGACTGGGTTCGTGTATGTGTCATCGTGCAAGCCTCGCTATTATGTGCAAGTATTTTGAAGGCCAGTTTCTTGTGGTGAACAGCACATCTTGGATTGGCTGTGCTTTAGCTACATTGGCACTCAGCCCTTTGATGCAGCATCTCTTTCGTGAGTACGAGACTGTTATGACATTTCGCATCATGGCTGGTGCACAGCTAGTCCTCCTAGTGTGTTCTCTACTGTTCATTCCGTTTGCTCGTAAAAGCCGACAAGCTCCCCACCCAGCAGGGGATAGGAATGAACGCGATATACACCAGGATAGTGTCTTCAGTTTTGAGGTCTTTAAACGCAGACGTTTTCTTCTTTGGATTCTTGCCGTAGTGTTCTTGATGTTGATCAACCTAGTGCCCCTGGTACACGTTGTAAGTTGACATAAATCCTTTTTTGTTTTTTTGTACTCTTTATGTTCCTAAAACCCACTCATGAATTAAGTAACTGTTCAACTCATATAAATATGTTTGCATGATCTTGGGAGAGTTTATATAGGAGTATGAATTACCTCCTCGCCGGCTTATGGTGTTCTTGAAAAACTTTGTACTGCAATTAGGAATCGTCATGAGATCCTTAGCTTATATATTAAACAAGGACCCGCACTATGAAAGGAAACGGCTCCTCCCCCTTTCTATGCTCCTCCCCCTTTCTATGCTCCTCCCCCTTTCTCGGCACCTCCCCCTTCTGGGATCCTCCCCCTTTCTCGAATCCCCTGGGATTCGAATTTTGAACAGTATTGAAAGCGTAAAGCAAGCTTTCAGATCTCTCTTGTTATAATACGAAATGTCTTAGACTAAAATAAAAATATTCCAAAGAAAAATAAAGAGCAGGATGCTAGTTCCTCAGTTATGCCGGTCGATAGTGTTTAAGAACCGTTTACGAACACTTGAATGTAATTTTAGACATGGAACAGTCAAGTATTTAATTTGAATTTCGCACTATAACAAAATTAAGAGACACTCAAGTGGAGCATCACATGTTGCATGCAGAGGTAATTGAACAGAGATGTTCACTTGACAAAGGCTGAGTGACAACTGGTGGTGTGAGAGTGTCTATAGCGCAGATCCTTGTTTAACTTTTCAAGGTAATGAAAGAATTGGCCCAATATACCTACAATGTTTATTGAACAAAACAAGCAGGTGAAAAATTGACATTCAACTTAGCAGTAAGAGATCGAGTTCAGTGATGTCATAACAGCCGACAATGGTGCATACACGGTTTGTAAAGTATGTTAATGATTTAGTTATATGACGGCTTACATGTATATACTTAAAGTCATTTTGCCGCGCGTCGATCTGTCCTCTCATAAATGGACATCACGACGAGAAAACGTGACGAGAACAAACAAGTAGGCCACGAGACGCAATCGAGAAAAAACATTCATATAGATGTCATTCCTGATGCAAAATTGCATCCAGTTGTGTTAACTCGCATAGGGACTTGCTCGTTATTTGTACGTTTGTCCGAGCGGTGATTAGGAATGAGTCAAAACTCCCATTATTGAGGGGGTGTGGGACATCCTTCTGCTACAATAATTAGTGAGAAAAGGAGGATACAGAATGATTAAATTCATTCCAAGCGTGACCGATATCATCTGTATAACTGGGCTCTAATAACACATGGCTATCGACTAATCAGAGCGTGCGTTTTTTATTATTTATTTTTATTTTATTTGAGTTTATTTTACACCATGATTTACAAATTTATACAATATAACATTAAATAACAGACAATAAAATACACACATACTACAATAGGAAAACGATACCTCGCACTCAACATTGATCATTGGTGCCGGTAAGGGCATCAAATAGTTACCTAAATACGATGCCCTTAAATCTGTGATAATTATTACTAGAAAAATTAAAAGGAACATTTTTGCCAAAATAATGCATAATAAATATCAATATTGGGAAAATTAGTGAGAAAAAATAGCTTTTTTTAGTTGTTTTCTGGAATGAATGCTTTTAATTCGAAGAGGTAAGTTATTCCAATAATGGAATTTTTGTATTAATGAAGGACTTTACATAGATATGTGTTACTTTGTGTTAAATATCAATACATCTACTTCGTGGATTTCAGCTTTATTTGAAAGGAAAATATTTCACTTTAGATAATAGACCCTTTCAGCTTGCGGTTTCTTGCCAGTTCTCCAGAGGATACAGTGCTTTGTTTTCCAGTTTTAGAAATTGGTACATTTCCTCTTGGGATACGCACTACTCAAGGGAAACATCACGTGGTCTGAAATGGGGCAACAAACAGGCAGGGTGAAAGGGTCTACTGTTTGAATGAATATTGTATCACTTTCAATTTTAGATTCAGTTCGCCCAGGACACTCACGTAGATGTGGTTAACACGGCCATGCTGGTTAGTTACCTGGCTATTGGCTCCAGTACTGGACGCCTGTTCTTTGGACGACTTCTCAACTCTGTCCATGGCCACAATCGCATTCGTGTGATCCAGTTTGGTCTTCTGTGCATAGGGGTCTTTTCTCTTGTACTTCCAGTCGCAGTACAGGATTTCTGCCTTGCTTTGTATGTGCTGGTATTTGGGTTCTTCGAGGGCTGTTTTGCCACTCTTATTCCCGTGGTAACTATGGATATCGTAGGTACAGATTTGATCCCATCTGGATTAACTTGGTTGTATACCATTGCTGCATTTCCAGAAGCTTTAGGGCCTCCCATCGCAGGGTGGCTATACGACGAGACCGGAAGCTATTCAATGGCGTTTTACCTGTTTGGTGGCACAGCACTCTTCACTATCATCCTATTGGCTCCGCTGCAGTTTTGTTGTTTACGTTCTCCAGACCAAAGGTGCGAGAGTTCGGATGAAGTTGTGATTCCTATGCAACCACTGATGAAGCGAGATCATTCAAATCATTTGAATGTTCCGAAAACTGAACTTTACCATTGAAACTGCAAGGCACCACAACGTACCAGCAATTAATGTGCCAAACAGACACAATATTATAAACTAATTGAGATTTTGAGACGCCGATAGAAGAAAATATATTCTTCGTATTGGGCTTCGTATACGGAATATATTTTCTCCTAACTGGCCGACAATATAATTCGGTATCGGCGTCTCAAAATCGCAATTAGTTTTGTATCACGATTCAACAATTAAGTCGTGAATTGTTAAAAGAAAGAAGAGAATGAAGCACCAAACTTATGCTGATCGTAATTTCAATTCTCAAAAGCGCCTTAGTATATCTATGGCAACGGTTTCACGGCTTGAGTGGCGAAAACTTTCGCGACATGTTTTGAAATCTCTTCAAAAATTGTGAAAATTGTACTTTTAGCGGATAAGAGTGTTAGATTTCTGACGGAAACTACAATGCCAACCTTACCTTTAGGATTGAATAATTCGTATCTTGTAATTTACTGTGTTTTGAAGGTGAAATTGTAGAAATCTTGCTGTTGAACAAACGACTTTTGAACTTGACCTGGAACCGATGTAACTGCAAGGGCTCGCGCAAGAGCCAATCAGAGGCTGGTATTCTGAGACGCCAATACCGTGTTATATTGGCGTCTCAAAAGTAAACAAAATGATCAGTGAATCGTGATACAATGCATAATATTTAATCTAAGTATATATGGTATAGTATATACCACCCAAGTGAATATAACTTTTGACGCGCTCGATCTGATTGGCTACTCAAACTCAGAATATTCAACATTATAATCCACCGATAATATTTCGTGTGCTCTCATTGGCCAAAATGGGGCACGTGGTACACCTTCACACTCAGGTAATATTGCCCAGTTTCTAAGTGATATACCATAGCGTCAAGGTGATATCCGCCCAGTTGGAACTGCATTTCTTTTTTTCAGTAGAATCTCATGATTAGAAAATATAAATAACTGCATGGTGCAAATTATGCACTCCTCAATAAGTGCCAAAACGTCTACAAAATATGCAATTGATGTCATTGAAAACAAAACAATTTTAGACGCCATGATTAATTTTATGTTCAGGCGTTCTATTTGAGGAACCGCACTGTATTTGAAAGAGGGAAGAATGGGGCGAGGACAAAAAGGAAGTCATTCACTTCTCCCCCCCCCCCTCCCTTACACCCCTCCTCTTTTTACCGTCTCCTCCCCTCCCTCCTACTTCCTTTTTGAGAAATACTAAAACTGAGGACGTTTTAATGTGCCATTCTGTGAACAACCTGCTACACCAGGAGCAGGAGTATACCATAGTCTGGGCAACCTACTACATCAGGGACAGGACAAAATCACTCTGTGAGCAACTTACTATACACCAAGGGTACGGTACGACTACACCATTCTATAAGCAACCTACTACACCAGGGACAGGAGTATACCATTCTGTAAGCAACCTACTACACCAGGGACAGGACTATGCCATTCTGTGAGCACCCTACTACACCAAGGGCAGGAGTATACATTCTGTGAAGAACCTACTACACCAAGGGCAGGAGTATACATTCTGTGAGCAATCTATACTACACCAAGGGCAGGACTATACCATACTGTAAGCAACCTACTACACCAAGGGCAGGAGTATATCATACTGTGAGCACCCTACCGACACCAAGGGCAGGACTATACCATACTGTAAGCAACCTACTATACCAAGGACAGGAGTATACAATACTGTGAGCACCCTACTACACCACCCTACTACACCAAGCGCAGGAGAATATCATACTGTGAGCATCATACTACACCACCCTACTACACCAAGGGCAGGACTATACCATACTGTGAGCACCCTACTACACCAAGGGCAGGAGTATACATTCTGTGAAGAACCTACTACACCAAGGGCAGGACTATACCATATTGTGAGTACCCTACTACACCAAGGGCAGGAGTATACCATACTGTGAGCACCCTACTACACCACCCTACTACACTAAGGGCAGGACTATACCATACTGTGAGTTTATTGAGTGCACACTTAGGTCGGTTATCTTTGATGTGCTGCGGCCATCATTCCAACTGAATTACCTCGAACATCTAGGCAGGTTATGTAATTTAACCTGCAGACAAACTAAATATAATCTATATTTTTAGTAAGCACTTAACCGTAGACGTATCCAATTCTGTCATTTCTCTTTCCAGACTGCGCGCGGTAATTAAGTAGAAGTTATTTAATATCATATTTTGGCCAAATAAAACAAACAATAACAAACAAACAGGTTTTTGACTTGTCTATTATCCTTACTCCATCCTTACTTCATGGCTGCACATCCACATTTTTCATCACGACTTCACCATGTGTATAGCTGATATCATAATAGGACATTTGCATGATGACGTCATATACTACAACTACCAGAACACTTTGTGCGAATCCTTTTGTTCCTCTAATTTGGACCATTGTCTTGGAATTCTCATAGGAGTTGATAAATTTGAATGAGAAAAAGAATTTGAAAAGGATTCTGGTAGTTGTAGTAAAATTATACCATAATGAAAATGTCCTATTACGCGGTCAAGACAAAAATAGTCTGGAAGCCTTGAGAAACGTTCTATGAAGGTCCCACCCTAAAATTCAACGTCATTTGACAATAAGTGGTTATGAAGATTAACCAGTTTAATTTCCAGCGGAGATCGAGAGTGCTTTACCAACGCCGGAATAATCGTCTGCGTTATTTTAAGATCATGTGTGATGTCTGTGCAGAATCAAACTTTTTATCAGTTCTATCGGGAGACTGAACCTATATAATCTAGTTAATATAATTAAATAGAAGTTGGTGTTCAGTTGGTCCTTTTTGCGGCGTCGACTTGGCTAAGGATATGATATGTCCCTTATTATCACTTGGCCTCAACTCTCACGAGGTAATCCATACTTGTTTTCTTGTTTCTCAGTAAATCGACTTCGCCCCTTTCAGGAAAAATTCACCGGATTTAATGAAATAACATTTAAGAAAACAATTTTTAAAAAGTTCAATATTTTGTCCTAAGGAGGCCGGATTATTAATCAGTAACGACACAAGAAGGCTCGAGGTGGGTTCTGGGCCTTGAGATCAACGATACAAACTATCTGTTAGCTTTCTTGAAATGGGCAGGATATCATGATAGTTACATATAGTTCCTTACCGGTCGATAGTTAAGCTACAGTTTACACCACATTAATTTAAACCTGATTAAAGGGCGTCACTATCAACCCCCAAGAAGGCCAAATGATAAACTTTCTCATGGCGACCTACCAGTAAAGCATTCTCTGCTAATATGAGATACTGGAGGCTGAAAATTTGACACAAGATGAATATAAGGATGTCAAAAAAGTCTAGTAGATGAAAAATACTGCTTTTAAGAGAAATTTATAATTAGAGCAACACGAAATCGTTTCAAGTTCTGAGTTATAAGCTCAGGGGTGGTTACGGGGGTGACATGTCACCCCCCCCCCCCCCCCTCGTAAAAATAAAATACATTCGTTCAAATTTTGTAAGAAATTTCGCACCAGAAACTGTACCGGTCAAAATAGTCACCCCCCTTTTTCAAATCCTGGATCCTCCACTGAAGCTTTATATATTCTTTGCCATTCTCGATCAAAAATGTTTGAAAAGCATATCAGGACATTCACATGGTAGTTCTCTTATATCTCGGGGGCTGGGGGGGGGATTATTTTTGTAGTTTTGTTTTAAAGAAACGTGAAGGTTCAATTCGGTTGACAGCGCCCTTGCTGCCTTTATGAAACAACCTCTTTCTCAGTCGAACTGCAATTGCGCAAATGGTTTAATTGTACGTCATGTCAGTCTAAGATAAGGACGTTAAATCGTAGGTCCCACGTCGGCCTCAAGTTTATTAGTCTCAACAGATTCTCACGAGTTGTTTAATCTTTACCCTTAACAAGCGGTGAGCTCCGAATCCACAAGATTTTTAGCGTAGCAACACATCTATCGCATTTCACTCAGTCATTATTTTTAACACGGATTTTGAGAAACAGGTACATCAAACCAGACCAGTTAGTTGGGAAGAAAAATATCAAGGAAACAGCTGAGCCGGAAATATAGCCACACGCCCTGAAGCGGGTTAAAACTAATGAGAGACGGAACATGCAGTTAATTGTATCAGCATCATAAAACTTCAGCCCCATTTACACGAGAAGCATTCTGGGCACGGCACTTCCAAATTTGGGGCCGCGGACCGATAATTTTGTGACCGGCACTTTTGGTTTACATGACAGACTAGGCTTAGATACAAATATCAGGATATTTTTGGAGATATTTAGAAGCTCTTGAATTGGGATATTTAGAAAATTCCGAGATATTTAGGAAAAAATGTAATTTTCCTGAATATTTAGGACTTTTAAATCATACTTTGGGGGTTTACTGGCGTTTTCCCTTGATTTACCCGAGCCAGCAATATAACTATCCAGCGGTATTACTTTTCAATAATGTGTCCCACAATTCCAATGCTAGATAGTAATCCAATATGGCGGATACGGACAATATTAAGGCAAATATTCGCAAAAACGTTAAAATAGCATAGATATGTATGGCGATATTTAAGGAATTTTACGAGATATTTAGAACTTTTTTGGAGAATTTCCGGAAACATATTTAGGCCATTTTTCGAGATATTTGTATCTAAGCCTATGACAGACTTATCGGTCCGCCGCACCTAATTTAGGAGTGCCGTGCCTAAAATACTTCTCGTATAAATGGCCTTGCGTGTCAGGCATGCATTGTTCAAAAATAGCGTCTGCGTAGGAGGCCATATACATGAATCGAAACTCTGCCCAAAATTAAATGAATAGACACCTGCCTACTAATGAAAGCATTTGTATCACATACCCGTAATATGCACTGTTTATAAAATGAGCGGCCATGCATATTGTATCAGTAGATACAGATCCGATACAACCGGTAAGTCACTGATACTACCTTAAGGTTTTGGGTGAGCAAAAAATATGAAATTTCGATGGCAACCGTAAGAATTAGAGTCAGCTCTACTGAGTTTGCGTCATAGGCATGCGCACCGTGCACAATACTGAGCAGGTCTCAGGCGCGGATCCAGACCGGTTTAACCGGTTTACGGAAACCGGTCAAAAATTCCTGACTCCTCCCTCCAACAGATACTTGGATACAGAACATGTAATTTCTGACGGTTGAGCGACACAGGAGCGATATAGTCAGAAATTGATATTCTGCCGGCATGGTAAAGAGGTATGGATACGAGTCTATAGCATTATGGGTAATGCTTCTAGCATATATAATGCTTCGAGCGGGAAAGATATTCATTCTAGGCCAGTCAGCTCCACGTTGGTTCAAATTAATTTTTTCGATTGATTATTTTCGCTTAAGTTAGTAGTGAGTAGTTAGTTCTCTAACCCTCGGAGAATCCGGGTTGCTGCATTAGGTCGAGGAGTACGTTTCCGCATTTCCCCACGTTTTTTGGCCACAACTCCAGGGTGGTTTTTTCGCGGTTTAAGCGGTTTTTCGTATCTGGCAGTTTCCCATTAGTTAAGAATACAATACAATATTTGTTAATTGTATTATGTAGTACGGAGTTGTCTGGCGACTATCCCACAATAAACTATACTTATGAAGTCTCTTGTCAGTGTAGTCAGAATTGGTTGTTTAAAACATTAGTGTCTGTATCAGTGATCGTGATACAAGCGTCCGAGTATCAGTGATGCAGTTATTAATTGTATTTTGTAATTAAGCCTATTGTTTAATTTTATGCCGTCGTCCAAGACGTGCCGTTCCAGTCGCGTTATAGGTCGCTATAGCCCGGAGCGTTTGGGTTGCGCCCTCGGGCGACACCGCCTCGGTAAATAAATCACATACTACCGAGCGGAAATTAAGCCGAGAATTGGCTTATTTTTCACATGCATTGAATGGCGAGGTTTTCTTACAGTATGCAATAACAATATCACTTTTCATAAATGATTAGGAATTAAAGGGGCTATGTCATGGTACTGCGCATGTATCGAGTAATCGCTCGTTTAGTGGCTGTTAATTGGATACAAACAGTTAAACTTCCCTCCCTCAATGCTTGATTGAAAGGATTTTCAATATTTTCCCTGGAGACTGTTTATATACACTGTTTGTTTGTCATTTTTGCATATTTGCTTTCATTTTAAGCATCCCACATGGCCGAGAGGTTCGTTAGTTCATATCAAAATCGGTGGAAATAGCTCTTTCCGACCCGGAAAAACGAATGTGAAGTCTTACCGTGACACAGCCCCTTTAAGCATTGCAATTGATTTCCTAGTATACAAATGGTATAGTGTTGCCGTAACTGATTAAATGTTCAGAAGCCGATTTTATCTCGGCCTTTCAAACAATACTATTTTACAACCAGGCACTCCCCGTGAGGGGCTCTCTTCCGTACCGGTTCACTCCACACACGCTACACTCATGTATTCTCTACTCACTACATTCAAGCTCAAACGTTGATTTTTTGAGGAGGGAGGAAAACCGGAGAACCCGGAGAAAAACCCTCGTGGCAAGGGAGAGAACAACGCAACAAACAAACTCAACTCACATATGACCCGAGCCAGGATTGAACCCATGCCACCCTATTCAATTCTAGGTCTTGTAGTGTATTGGGTAGCATCAGGAGCCCATTACCAGGAGCGTGCATCTCCCAGATTAGGTCTGTCCAACAGCAGAACAGATGGTGTAGCTATTTTTAGCTTTGTGTTTCCCGCGAGAAGAAACAAAGGCCGTCACTTTTAACCAATCGGGATGCACTGAAAAAATGTCATTAACACGGTTCAAACTGCTAAAAATACTAAATCGCAAGAGAACAAAAGACAACGTAATCGCATACCAGAACTTCGCGACTATAAATAGCCACATCGATCGTCTACTGTGTTGTGGGCGCTACCCATCACATAGGTACGCTCCTGGTAATGGGCTCCGTGGTAGCATAATGAGGACTAGAAAACAAGAAAGTGATAGCGGTCGACCGAGGGTTCGAGCCTTGACTCATAACACACACCCTTTAACTCGTGGATGCACGCATGTGCAGAACGTGTCAATTGGGGTTAGGTGGATGCGAGATAATTTATACAGTTTTTTTTCTGTGGATCGACGGCACGCCGTTGACTTTCCGAATGCCGTTTGATTTTCCGAAGATATATCGACGGACGTTTGTGATTAGCTAGCTGTGAATGGGATATGCAGGTGGCCCGACCCTGGACAGACATGGTAGTGGGATTTGGGTCCCTCTCAATCACTTAGTGGTAATGACGTAACGATGACGTCATCGGTCACGTGGTTTTAAGTACATGGTGATACCAAGATGAATCCTGATGGGAGTTTATTGTGTTCCGTCTGGCTCCATTGTATCCACTTTAGCGATACTTGAATTTCTAACTGTTTTTAGCAGTACTTATAATTAATTGTTCTGCTCACAATGAAATAAGAGCAAGCTAGCTAAGCGCCGCCACTAGTACTAATTTATCAATAATGATCAATGCATTACTGAGTCTGCGTGTATGCTGCTTGTACTTATCATGGCTATATGTCGTTAGTGAGGTCTCTTGATTCACTTGAATAGACGGACCTTCTTTCTAATGAAGTTATTCTTATTTGAGATAGGGAATTTTGTCTTTTGTTTAGTCTCGCCTATTATTCAAATTAGTCACAGCTTGTCTCGATTTTTTTTTTATCAATCCTTCCGACAATTAACGTTTAATTTATTGACTAGGTATCTGTCACGTCGAGGTCCATGGACCGATATGTTCTAATACTCACTCTGCCTTTGGAATTAAGTAATGATCCGTGAAAACTAAGAAGTACGGCACCGAACGGAATTCAGATGAGCAAGGTGTTAATTTTGTATTGTGAAAATGCTTGATCTCATTGGTCGAAACATAAAAATCGCCCTATAAAAGTTAGGAAGACGTTTAATGTCCTCCAACTTTTCCAACTATTAAAACTACGATTCGCACTGCGGTTCCAAATGTCATTTATAAAGCAAATCGTATGTTCGGAACCTTATCAATCGTGCCTGTTTCGTAGTCAGTATTGTTTTTTGCTATTCCTATTGGTTGGAAGAGAATTTGTTCATAAAAATGGAATGAACACTTTTTACTACTTTTATTATTCATAATTCATAATTATCATCCAGTGTTTTCGCAGTCTAAAACGCAGACAAATCCCATGTGAGGGAGGCTCAATGCCGCAGAACATTAATGGCTTTTATCGTACTTTTTACACGGATCATTACTAAGGTAGTTTATTATAATTTTTCTGGATTTTTTCATGGCTTTCATAAGGAAACATTGGGGTTGGCGATTTGATTTGTTTTGAGTAAATAGGAAAAAAGAAGGTTTTATGAAGAATTAAAATTGAGGGTTTTGGTTAATAATTAATAGATGGGCACCAAATTTGTAATTTGGTGTGCACTAATTTATCTTTTCCTCTTTTTTATATCATCCACCATTCGCAGCCCTTTTCCTACAAATCCAACTGTAATCCCCCCTTAAAGAACAAATAAAACCGAGTCATGTGAAATATAAAACTCCATATCACCTTCTATCAGATAAAACCAAGAGAGCAATCTGTGTAAGAAAGGGAATCTCCAATACGCGCGCTTACGCGATGATAATGTCTTATAAAATCTATTTTTATTAACCGGAAGCATGGCGGCAAAACACTTTCGCGCCCTTTCACGCCATGAACATATTGTCGCGCGCAAGCGCACTTTGCTTCAGCTGCTTGTATACAAGATTCTCTCTCTTTATACTATATGCTCTCTTGATAACACGTAACCAGGAGCCCATTATACCAGGAGCGTTCCTCTGTTATGGGTTGGGTCCCCAGCACAGGAGTAGATGAGGCTATTTTTAGATTCGAAATTCCCACGAAAAGATGTTGCCGCCATGTTGATGCCCTTAAACAATAGATTCCTCGTTAGCTTCTTTTGTTGGGGCACCAACATTTGAATCTCTGGGGATTGAGTGAAAACCAGCAATTCAAATTCCCGCGTTGAAAGTGAGAAGAATGATAATGAATAGCTATCTGATTGGCTAAGAATAGCCTACCTTTGTTCTTTTTCGTACGAAACGCAATGCTAAAAATAACCTCATCTGCCTCTGTGCTGGGATACAGACACAGTGGGGAAGATGGACGCTCCTGGTAATGGGCTCCTGCACGTAACACTAGTTTTTATCATGTTTGAGCAGTTCTGATAAAACCTTCAAAATTCGCTATCTTTGTTATTTATATATGAAATACCCTATAACTTTGGAATAATACGGTAGTCGTGTGTATTAACAATCAAGTATCGGTATTTTGGTGTTTTGAAGGTCACGTGACCTTAAGGCTGATAAAACAAATAAATCAAAATGGGGTGGCGGAAGTTATTGTTTTGTTTCAGATTTTCGGTTCGAAATGTTAAGCTTGTTATGGGAAATGAGACTGTGTCCGGAATGGTTGACTTTTTATCACTGAAGAGGATATAAATGGCGAAAAATGGTTCCAAGAATAGGTCACGTGATATATTTTCTATATTTTCGCCTTAACAGTCTATCAGGGTCAACCATTCCGAAATGATCTTTAAAGCCAACCACAAGTGTAATCAGAAAAACACAAAATCGTTACTTAAAATATACAATGCACCACCCCGTTTTTAGTTTAATTTTCAACTTTTTGTGATCACGTGGTTGGTCACGTGATATACATTTTACCAAAATTTTATATTAGGACGACTAAAAACGCTGAGATTAGTTATAACGACTATTGTTCTAGGATTTGAGCAAATTCAAGTGACTCTATTCAACAAAATAGCTGTAGCCTCGTTTTCATGTTCAAACCATGCCTTAAAGTGCCCCTAAACCCTTTTGCAATTTTTATATATATGAAACTTTGAAAGGTTTTGAGTACTTCTGCGAAGAATTTTTTGGCTTACAGAGGATACTCTATGTCCTAGGCTTGTTTGAAATGGTGAAAATGTGACCTCTCCTGACCCATTACCGTGTAAGAAAAAGCCTGGGTCGATTCCCTATCTACGTCACCTCATTAATGCATTATTGTCCATGACGCCTTTCTATGAGATTTTAGTAAAGAAAACAGCTAATTTAGACAAAATGCTAAATATTTATTCAAGTTATTGCAAAGTCGAATGAATTGGATGACGTAGATAGGGAATCGACCCAGGCTTTTTCTTACACGGTAATGGGTCAGGAGAGGTCACATTTTCACCATTTCAAACAAGCCTAGAACATAGAGTATCCTCTGTAAGCCAAAAATTTATTCGCAGAAGTACTCAAAACCTTTCAAAGTTTCATAACACGGACATGATATGCAAACCAACTTGGCATGTATATTGGTATCACGGTCCTTATAGTCTCCTTCAATTCGCAGACGTTATTTGTGTCGTCACGCAACGCTTCTCTTTAAGATATCTGAATATTTGGTTACCATGGAAATCGTCGTTAAGGGTGCTCCTGAATTTTCGAAAAATTTAGTACTAAAGTAAAAAAAGACCGGTGAGAACGAATTTCTTTCTGTGATATTTCTATTTATGTGTACTTTAAGAATCTTTATGATTACATATTTTTCTGCCTAGTATGGTTGCCCATCTAAAATATTAGCTGAGATAGTACAGAATTCTGCTATGGTAATGTTTCTCATGGTCACGTGATTCAAGGACAACCATAAACTGGGCAGAAAATATAAAAGTTGCGGATGGATCGGGATTGTTGAAATCTGTGTTAACTTTGTATATTTTCAAAGCTTCTATGTGGCCCATTCAGTCGAGTAAAAAAATCTTACAGTTCCCCCTTAACTTAGGTTACTATGGCAACCAAACATTTCAAATCAATTCAGGCAGCCTCATATAGGAGGCTAATCAAGCTACATCCTACTACTAAATTTAGTTGTCACTAGCTGTAACCGACTGAACGAAAGGAACTCAATGTACCAGCTAATTAGCATATATATGCCAAAACCCAGGACTTTAGGCATGCTTGAGTAATACTGAAAAAAAAAACATTTTTAATTCGACGGGAACCTGAAACAACCATATGCATAGGGGAGGGTCTGGCCGGGATTGGGGAATGGGGGGGGGGGGGGGGGGGGGGCTGGGGGGGGGGGGGGGGGGCTACATGGCTACATGTCAGTTAACAGTTAATATTTAGGCCATTTGTCAGTTGACGGTTGAGCCATTTTCAAGGTAATCTTCGAGAATTAGCATTATATTATTTTGTTGAATTTCAAAGCTGTATCTTCAATTTATCATGCTAACAGTAAAATTTCAATTATCAGTTACTTAAAAAATATCCTTATCAGTCAGTCAGTCAGATAACCCCATCCAGACCCTCAAGTCAGGAGCCCAGTCTCCTTCGCACCCGTTCTTAGGGGCCACCAGTCCCCCCACATGCTCATGTGGGGGAGGTGGCCTGCGAAGGAGAGTAATCAAAGTCAGGACCCGGCTAAACCACAGATCGAACTGGAATTTAATTCGCACTCTTTTCCATTAGTAGAAAAGACGGATAACAGCTAAAATGGGTAATATTAAATTACAAAGAAGTTATTTGGAATTTTTCGTTACAGCGGAGTGAAAAAAGGCAGGATGTGGACTGACATTGATCCTTTGTTAGTAATGCCCGCCCAAACCGCGATAATGATCCGCCACAAGAGCCCATAACTAGGAGCGTCCATATCTCCTATAAAGGTGTCACAGCGTTTTTACAAGTTGGGCTATTTTTAGATTATTTTTCCCGCCAATAGCCCACTTCCGCGATATGCTTTACTTGTCACGCACAAAGGTTTCAATATGAGGCCCCGTGCTAAATTAAATTTATTCTTTTCACAGAGAAAAAAAATATTTAATTTAGCACGGAGCCTCGTATTGAAACCTTTGTGCGTGACAAGTAAAGCATATCGCGGAAGTGGGCTATTGGTGGGTTGCACCGTGGCGGAACAAAAAATGCCTCATTAGCTACTTTTGTTATACGCCTTTGTGATTTTATTCCCTTAGGAATAATTGCAACTCAACAATAGCGGAAAACCGCTCTAAAATAACCTTACTTGTGAAAACGCTGTGACATAGGCCTAGTGTGCGGGATGGACGCTCCTAGTAATAATAATAATGGCTTTTATTTTTAAATAACAATCGTGGAAGATACACAATGTCGCGATATTATGTCTTTGAACAACAATATTATCCCGATATGCCAGGCACAAATAAGAATATAGTGTGGATGTGTATATATGATAACGCGATAATAACGGATTGACCGGAACGCCGTAAGCACGGTCAGGCCTGGTACTAGCACGCCTACGGATGTCATTTCCGGTCGGAAGCGACTCCCAACCCGAAGCCGAGTTTTGAAATTCTTGACTGAGATCATCGCGATTTAGCTCGTATTTCATTCCTTTATCAGTGAAACCACAAGAGGGGGTAGCCATTCCACCATTTGGCATGATTCAGGTCTATGTACTCCATTGTAAAGTCCATTTTACAAGGCTCTAAAAAGTAGAGTTGATGTTTTGGCGCGCGTTTATCGATTTGAAAGTTGAATCCCGCACTGATCGAAAACATGCCTTCAGAAAACGTCCAAGTTGCTGTATTTGTCCGACCTTTTAATGAGAAAGAACAAGCCGAGAATTGCCAATGTATCGTCAAAGCTAACGAAGGTGAAGTAACAGTGGAAAATACGGAAACAGGGAAAGGAAAAACATTTAACTTCGAGCACTCGGTAAGTCTGATATTTGATGCTTTGATATCATAACAATTTAGTTTATGGTTGCTGAATCAGATTAGTTCTGCTACGACTGTTTGGGTTTGCAACCCTTCGAACCCAAATAGCCATCATTCTTTACACGCATATCGCATTTCCGTTACAATGGTTTAATATTATATCGTCTTCTATGTCTGCAGTACTGGTGCATTGACAATGACAGAAACATCTTTGCTCCTCGAACCAAGGTACTGTGATCTCTTCTTCAAGAATGTCAAACAGATTTTGGGTACAGAATTATTAATAAATACTTAGATGATCAGCATTCATTCTTTACCTTAAATAAGGAACTTCTGTTCCTTACATACTGATTCCCTCAGTTTATAAACTCTCATGTGGATTTGTGGTTTCCCAATTGCATCCCACAAATAAGATATTTTTCTCGACAACTCACTACTCAGGTGATAATTTGACTTCGCGAAATTTTAATGCAATTTCTTAAAGATCAAATGTTTATTTTTATTTTATGTTATTTCGACACTGTTTAATATAGTGCAGTAACTGTTGTAGCTGTGAATTTGCACAAAATAATAAGTAGTGGCTGTGTTGATCGATCAGCCGATTCCCGATATAACTATAACTATAAGTTAACAGGACATGCATATTCTGCCCTGAACAAAAATATTTCTAAAATCAAACCTTCAGTAATTTTACAAAATGTAATAAGATACCAGGGAATTGTGTACGTTATTTTATAATTGCGTGTCAAGCAGTAAAAAATAACACTGAAAATGAAATCAAATCGAAAACCCGACTTATTTTTATTGATGCAGGCAATCCCAAATGAAAATTGAAATTGAACTTGGCATAATTCATAAATAACCGAAAGTCTCAATTTACTATTTTGTTCGATTAACCTCCAGCCAATTAGCTTTCCTTCTTTTAACCTGTATGATTTTAGAAATCATTTTTTACAGACATATTCAGTTTTATATATCGTTCCGTTTTGCGATATTGAATTTCCAATGCCCTTGATGTTCTAGTCCAAATTGAAGGCCGTTGTCGTGTTGTGATGTATTGTCCCTTGATCCAGAATTTGTATATGGAAAAACAACAGGCTTTGCTTCCTACCGATAAAGTTTAGATTCACAAGTTTTGTACAAAAGCATGCGCTCCGCTAATTACTTTTAACAAACAATTGATTTTGATGAACAAGATTCAGTACATTAGTCAGAAGAAAAAAGGGAAAAGTGATTGATACTTTTGCACTAGGAGACTGTGTTCCATGGTATAAATATTATAACCAAAAAAATCATGGATCTCAAGGTAACATTGGTAGATTTTCCTATTATTTTGAAAACTTTTTTGTAGTAACGAAAATCCTAGCAATTATATATAGTTTACTTCGTGTATAAAATATATTTGCTATTAAGCTGGGTCCTCACTAGCGACATAAGCACAGCCAAGTATACATGTAAGCACAAGAGTCTTATGCACTAGTGAGGACGGCCATGACATAAGCATAAACATAAAAACAAGAAAATCAAAATTTTCTTTTCTTCTTGTGCTTATGTCGCTGTTTTTCCTAGTGAGGACAAGGCATATGACATAAGCACAAGCATATACGCACAAGGTAGGGAGGACAGTAGCTTGCTAGCAGCTCTAATGGGTGTTTTTTTGCTAATATGTTTTTGGATTGGGATACCTGTGGCATGCTGTCAAAATGGGGCTAGGAGAAAAGGGAAGGAGAGGGGAGGGGAGAAAAGGAAACAAGAGCCTGCAAGCAAGGCATACTTTTTAGAGGTCCACCCCTGGTGAGGTGAAATATCGTCATGCATTGGAGGTATGCATCAGTGTGCGTCTTGTTTCAAGTACAATACAAGTACATGTAATTCTAGCCATCCTTCTACATATTTTTTTAAGCATTGAATCACTAGGGGAACTGTGGGATAAGTGTTGACTTCATTGTGCAAAGTTGGCTTCAACGTCCCAATATCATCCGGTTTGCTCAACCGTGTTTATAATCCTTGTTGACAAAAAAATCAGAAACTTAATTGCAAGCATGAGCTGTTCTTTGTGTGAGAAACTTGCTGAGCGACGAAGAAGACAACCAGAATTTTGCTAGTCCAGCTGCAACTCGAAGCAAATGGCCAATCAGATTCTGCTCAACCAGGATCAAGATGTAAATAATTACAAGATGTAAACAACAGGTGGTATTAAATGCTTTCCACCATTTCTAAGATCCGTCAAATCACAGTCTTTGGAAGCCGAGGTCTACAGAGTAAGATCAATAGATCTTGCTTCTTTAGTCTTAGATAAAATACGAGACCTGACAAATGGCTGATAACTAAAGCAGTTGTAGTTACATGTATTTAGCATCTTCCCCTCATGAAATCTTGAACCAATCCTTGGCCAGTCCAAATAGCTGAAATATCAGACTCTTACCGATCCCTGATCTGGTAGATGGAACAGCAAAAACATCTTTATGATTAATTAAACAGTTCACCACTTCTTTCTTCTGATTTCAAGCTGATGTGAAAATCATAGCATACACTATATAATAGCTCATTCAACAAGCACTTCTAGCCTGAAAAATGTGCTGCTCAAAATCCCAATTTCAGCCATATCTTGCCTGATCCATGCAAGATTAATTGATCACTTGATTAACACTTGTCACTTTTAGCCAATAGGAGAGCTGTGTTCGTGGACAGTCAATTAATTGAAGCCCTCAGCCATAATATTGCAAATGACAATTGTTTATTAGATAAACATTAAAGTCCTTGGCTTAAAAGCATTAATGGTACCCAGGCAGGGCTGTCATTAACTAGAAGCTGGCTACCAGCAACTGGCTAATATTATTGTTTACCGGCGATTATCTCCAGCATCTATATATGATGATCATCGCTGGCTTAACTTAAGAGCCAGATTTGTAGCTTATATATGGCACAAAAACACTGGCTATTTTTCACATTGTCCAGCAACTAGTAATATAACCACTGCTGGGGTGGCATAGTGGTTAAGCGCTTTGCCTCTCAACATTGTGGCCCATGGCCAGGTTCAATCCCCATACATGGCGCCATATGTGAGTTGAGTTTGTTGGTATCTCGCGCCGTTGCTTTCAAGGATTTTCTCTGGGTCCTCCGGTTTTCCTCCCTCCACAAAAACCAACATGCGAAATTCCAATTCAATCTGTGGTTTAGCCGGGTCCTGGCTTTGATCAGCTCCAATGGTTGTTTCAGGTCCCATTAGAAATTCAAAGGTTTTGCCATTTTATGTATATCACATGTATGTACACAATGCATGCATCAGTGAGCACTCAAAGCTATCTTTATAAACTAAAGTCCCAGGGCTAGTGATTGACAACATTTAGTAGCTTGTAGACTTATTTTAGTGGCCATGAAATAAACTCTATGATCTCAAAATGTACAAAATTAATTGACACAAAAGCAAAATGTCATTTAGCATGTACATATAGTACTTAGAGTTACAAAAAAAAACCTGCACTGCCATTTAAGTTATACAGTACTTATGGCAAGTAAAATAGCTAATTAAAAGACTTGGTGGAAATTTGAACATATGTCATCTTTTTTTTGCACTTTTATTAATTAATTAATATATGGAAGACCTACAACTTATTGCATATATATGTATGACTTTTATTACTGCAACCACTATGTAACCTACAGTAGCTATATTATATCATTACTAACATGTATTCTTCAGACTTCACTTGTGCTTCTAATCACACAATCATCCATCCTTTACATTTAAATCACAACAGACCTCTTTCATAAATTCATAATTAGGTGATGATTGTGATGGCTACTTATCATCTGCACAGTGTACGTTATAGTCTCATTCTGAAATGAAATATTCAAAAATACCAGCAAGAAGGCATAGAAGTTGCAGCTACAACTTACAATACACCAAGATGTGAATAATTTATGATTCTCTCTGTTGGTATTTATGAATGTTTAACTGTTCAGAATGAGACCAACACTGCACAGGTGAGTCTGTATAATAGTCATCACATAGAGTGGTATTTTTTAATACAGAAATGGACTATTTGGAGAAATACGTGTACATGTACATAATTGTATGTAAAGTATCAGCAGTAATTAAAGTCTGACTATAATATAATCATACCAGATGCCAAGTTCAATAAATAGTACCTAAAAATGCAAATCTGGAGTTGAAAAACTTTTTATTTAAAGGTACAATGTACGGTTGGAAGCTAGTTTTGGAGAAATACATTATTCCTTTGAATTAAAAAACCTTATGTCTGGCGCTACCAGGCACCAGCTGTTTCATTTATTGTTTAGTTTTGTGCGATCAGGCCAAATGTTGATTGAAGAGAGCGCTGAATAGAAACCACAGCTTCAAATGTTGTATCCAGTATCAATTTTCCATTTTAGCCTGAAAATCCAACAATACACGTAGATCTATACAAAACTTTCACTGCTGATATATATATCTTGATAAATATAAAATGCCCCAATGTAAAACTTTGCAGATCTATAATTATATATAATTATACAAATGTATAAGCTCTTCTTGACTGGTAAAAAAATGTTGAAATTGAATTATAAGTTCATGATAGCCTCCAGTCCTACCTAATTAATAAAGTGACAGTACATATACTGCAATATATTACATGTACATGTAACTATACATTGTATATGTAACTATACATTGTATACAAGTCATGTGAATATTAAGTAAAATCTTGAATGCAAAATATTTATAATCTTCTTTAATATATGTCGGGCTATCAATAACTTTTTGTGCACCCATTCCTATGACACTGCACCCGTAACATTTGCTTTACTTTGTGAGCAAATTTAATTGAACATTATAGCAACCATCACCCACAACATCAAGTGAGCTCACATGTGACAGATGTTACAGGTTATGGCCCTAATTGACAGCCCTGTATGTAGTCATTGAGAACCAGTGGATTAAACCCTTTCAAAAATACAAATTAATTTCTGTATATTTAGTTATCTGATGAAGATTAATATTGATGTAGACTGTAATCTCTTTTAAGCATATTTATTTATTTAGTCATCAGGTTTTATTGACAACACAATCACTTGAAGATAAAAACAGCTCTGAGTCAATATTAGGTTTATAGTGAGCACATGATGATAGTAGTAGTGAATATTGACTTAGCATTCAGGATTTTGAATTATCAGAGAATAGTTGTCATTCTAATGGATGATACTTGTATTACAGTAAGTCACTGACAGACCAAGAAGAGTCTAAGACCCAAACGAATGCACCCTAAACTATTTTTGGTCGAGAATATTTGTCATAATGTACATACATGTACATGTACAGCTATAATTTAGCAATTTAAACCTCAATCTTGCTGGAATATTTTTACAAACAATTAAGTACCTGTACATTGTAGCTTAGAAAATTTGCTGCTAGAATTTAGCTTAGATTGTACATGGAAATTATGCATATTATTTGTTTGTGGATACATGTAGCTCGATGATCATGAGCAGGAGAAAAAGAAGAGAGAAAGAGAGTAAGAGAACTATGCTGGTGTGGGATGCTTTCTTTGACAAACTGCCATCTACAACCGTGGATGAATCAAACAAGTTTTGAAACCATTTTTTGGGAAATGTGTGGTGTGCACAGGCAAACATGACATGTCCTTTTGCACTCGTTTTAGCCCGTATTTGCACTCAAACATACGAAGTTGTATACGTACATTGTATGTATTGTAACTGTCAATTTCCAGAACAAAATACTCTATGCAGCAGAGTGCTTTTGGGTGTTATGAGTAGAGCATTGAGTCATGAAGAAGAAAATATCTACGAAAAAGTGGTTTAAGTTAGTATAAAATAAATGAATACAAAAATTAACACATTGATGGAGAAAGAACGGGTCATAATAAAAACAAAATAATTGCTATTGTTTGAACATCAATAATTATATTGCTGGACCACCATGCATACTGGTTGGGCTAACTTATTTTAAATAACTTTTTCCACAGGGTGTAGAGGAATTGGGCCAAGCAGTATTATTGTCAGCATTCAGTGGCTATAATGTGTGCATCTTCTCGTATGGAGCTAGCGGCAGTGGGAAGACATGTGCCATGTTTGGAGCTGAAGCTGAAGCTGACAAGGGTCTCATTCCCTGGATCTGTCAAGAACTGTTCTCCAGTGCTGGGAGTTATGATGATGACACAACCTTTAGGGCAGAAATTAGGTGAGATCAGGCAGTAATTGGCATGCCTACTACCGTAATTAGAATAGTAAAATAGTTCAATAATTATCCCCCAAAGTGGAGGTGACTACTGGTGGATATTTACTGAACTGCAAAGCGGTGAGGTAATTATCCATGGCTTAATTGTCATTGAAACTGAGCCTGGGGAATAATAAATTATTGCTTTAATAGTAGATACCATATACCGTAAATTAAACAGCGGCAGATAAGCCGCACCTTTTTACCCAAAATCTTCGTTGCAAATCGGGGGTGCAGCTTATCTGCGAGAACATCTGGAAAAGATCCAATAACTTTACATAAATTAATGTTTTTTTAAAAACAGTCAGACTGATTAAAACTATACAAAACAAAAAGAAAGGAAGCACTGATCATCACTATTGCAAGCTTGTTGGCTCCTAAAAGAGCCATTTGTGTTGTTTGTTTCTTGTTGGTGACTTGTTCCGGACCCCTTTGCTTGTTCTGTTAAATCTTCTTCATCAAAATATCTTTTAAGCAGTTAGGACAGTCACTTTTCTTGACCAACTAAATGCCACCAGACACAGAATCTCCATTCCACCACAAAGCTTTTTGCAGTGTCGCCATTTCCGTGAGCAAGAAAATACCACTCTATTCTGGAGTGTTCTGGAAGACTCATGTGGTCTTGAAAGAGCTTCTAGACTAGTGTCCAGTTTTCTCTCTTCCAATAAAATGCCTGGTTACTAAGCTTTGATGAACACGAGTGCGAGCATGTTTTTGTTGACGAGAAATCCAGGACTTCATTCAGCTAACAATCGACCTTGGACGAACACTTACCGTCAAGCAAATGCTATGGAAAGTTTTATTGTATATGTGTAAGTAAGTAGACATGAAGTTAATTACACACTTTCAGATCTAACATTATGGGTAAAACTACAGAGTTATCACGTTTAAAGTTTGATGAGGCAAGGAAGGTGATGCAGCTTTCTAATCTTGATTTTCCTTTCAAATTTTGGGCTTCTAAACTCGGGGTTTGGCTTATCTGTGAGTGTGGCTTATCTGCTGGTGTTTACGGTAAGCGAAATAGCCAGCCTCAAATTACAAATGTAGTTCCAAAACCCATTAACAAGTGAATTATTCACATGCGAGACCGATAACTGTGAATAGTTAACAAATATTTACCAAAGTGGAGGTGAATAGTGGTGGATATTTATCAAGCCGCTTCGGCGAGGTAAATATCCACCACTATTCACCGACACTGAGGTAATATTGTTAGTACATGTACTATATACCACACTGCAGGTGAATAGCCAGCACCAAATAGTTATTTTATTTTCTCTCAATTGGACAAAAAATTTGCATGAGGTGATCGCTGCTTCACTCAGAGGTGAATATGAAATCATATTCACTGTTTTAGTAGCCAATCAGAGTGTGTGAAAAGTGATATTCACTGGTGTGGTAATAATATACTAATAGTGGATATTCCGACTTTCAGTAGCCAATCAGAGAATGCGAAAAACACTATTCACTTAATGTGTGGTACATGTATGTCCATGTACTAATACACAGTAAAATATATATTATGACCACCTTGAGTTCTCAATAGAATCTATGGTGATTTTGACTTCTTAGTTGATCCGTGGCATCGTCAATGTACGATGTTCTTCGGTGTGAAGTAAATTGTGCTAGGCTCTACAGAAATACACTTGTATAGGTAGATTAATTCATTTTGACATAACCAAAAACTTAAAAGGTGTAGTGATGAATATGATTCATGCATTAATTAGTATATATGTATAATATGTACATGTATTTGAGTTTGTTGTAGTGTTTATCTGCAGTACATGTTCTCACCAGAATTTTTTAGCTTGGAGTCCAAGGATCCATGAAGATAACAATATTATTGTGGGATATTTCAGACAATTAATGGGTCATTAATATATAATTATTTTCATTAGCAATCAAAAATATATTTTATTCTTCAATGCACATAAAATCTAGAGTAGAACTGAGCTTCAATTATTTATTTCAAGTATTTTTGTTATCCTATTAGTTTTCTTGAGATACATCAAGAATTTGTCAAGGATTTATTAGGAAGACGGCGAAACTGGCAGGACTCATTAAGAGGTAACCATTACTATTAACTTAATAATTTCAAGCTCTTCGATTTACATGTAGAACAAGTTAACATACTTTTAACACTGCGATTATACATACAGGTATGATAATATTTAGATTTTTTCATAGGATAATAGCATATTTACTCAAGTACTCAGTAAGAAGAAATTAAATCACTGTTACTTTAACTTTAAGCTGCTTGAAGATTATTTAGTGATATTAGACTTTTTATGCAAAAAAATGTTCATTCCTATCAAGTTGTGTCCCAAAACCTAAAACAAATTGATGGTGATATAATTTTCTTCTTTACAATAAATAAAGTCAAATACAATTTCTAATGCAATATTAATTAATATTTTGGTTCTTTGAATGCACAAACTATGAGAGATCTTAAAATTGAATTGAATTGCTTTAGTTTGAAGATACATACAAAGACTTCATGAAATCAATTTATGTTGATCCAAGCATAGCGCCTTATAACATACTCAACAAAATATATGGCTTCTGATTGGTCAATAATGAGTGCATAAAAAGGTTATAGAGTGCACAGTTGCATGCTCTCAGCAAATGTTTGCTCAGTATATTTTGAAAGTTCTCAAATTGCACTCACCTAAAGGCTCAGCAATTATTAGAACATTCAAGATATCACTCAGTACCTATAAATCCCATGTAGCACTCGCGTTCATGTGATTTTCCTCTACAAATACTACTTTTAATGATAATAAGGAGTATTGTGTGATTGGATCTGTTTTTCTGCAGTTCGTGACCATCCAGAGTTTGGTACATACGTCGACAAACTTACCAAGCACATCGTAACAGAAGTTACTGATGCCAATAATCTAATAGAGAAGGGCAGAAAAAACAGGTGAGTGTTACAGAGAGGTCACTCGAATCAATAAAAAGTTGACAGATTCCTGAATAGGAAACTGAAAGATGAACATTACTGCAATTTATGCCAACTGAATACTAGATTTGCCATTAATTTTTATCTAATCATGTTGCAAGCTTATTGCTTGGGACAGTTTTGAGGGAATTTAGGGTTTGCATGGTCAGGGAAATCCCAAATTTCAATGAAAAGTCACTGAAAAGGCAGAGACTTTTATTTTCAGGCTTCACATACTTATTTTTTGGGCTGTTTTGTTCAATGTTGATGTCCCAAAATAGTGATTGAATATTTGGAAAAAATACGAGCGTGTGCTCGACGTCAGTGAAAAATGTTTCTTGGTCAGTGAAAAGTCAGTGAAATGTCCGGGAATTTCTTCCTGCAAATGTGTGGGAACCCTGGTACAGTATTTGTTCCCCTTGCTTATCGAAATCCACACTGACAAAACTGATCTCTTGATACTAATTGAAAAAGTCGATAAGTTGCAAGAATAGCTTAGCATGGATTCAGGTTGTTGTCGGACTATAACCGATCATTTTGCAAATATGTGTGATAGATTTTCAACGTGAAAAGATGCTGGTCCGATTGCTTTCTGTTTCCTTCCGTTTGAGATTTTGGCGAAAAGCGCTGTGTCCTTACTGTCATACTAAATTATTGTCCTACTGATCTAACTCTAGCTAGGACAGATTCATGTATGTACACATGAAGTGTAAAACTGCAACAAAATCCCTGTTTAGTTACCATTTAACAATTAGACTGCATGAGCTCGAAGTTTCTATTATACAAATAGAGTGTGTCCGTCGAGGAACTATCGGCTGACAGTTGCCCGCGGAAATTTGATGTTCTTAAAACAAATATGTATATGTTAGTTTTCAGAACATCAAATTTCCAAGGGAAACTGTAAGCCGTTATAGTTCACCACAAAATTTTGGCGCGCGCTCATTGGCTAAAAGTGATCACGTGACATGATAGTTGTCCTCTGCGGAAGCAAACTATCAGGCGTTATAGTTCACCACAAAATTTTGGCGCGCGCTCATTGGTCAAAAGTGATCACGTGACGTGATAGTTGTCATCCGCGGAGGCAAACTATCAGGTGATAGTGCCCGCTGAGAGCTGAAGACAATTTTGTGATGAACAATAACGCAAATAGACTGTGTCTGTCTCGGACCTATCGGCTGATAGTTTCCCTTGGAAATTTGATGTTCTTAAAACTAGCATATGATACAATTAAAGTTCATTTTCATTTCCAGGTCTGTCTGCTCGAGGTCATCCGATAATGTCTACAGTAGTTCACACACGATATTCACCATCAAATTCACCCAGGTAAGGCCGGTGGATGTCTTTGTGTCTCATCTCATAACTGAGTCCCTGGAATAACACGTACACTACACTACTACAGACTTTCCATCTCTTGTTATCTCTGGCTCAACATATTTCTAAACATTTTTAAAACACAAACACCAAACAGGCTTTCTTATAGAAATATGTCACTTTTCAGTTACTTCAAGAGTCCCGGCCGAGGTCCTTTGTATAGAAGTGACGATCTTTTCCAATCTAACTGAACCAACGATGTAGGGTTACCCAGCAACAGATGTTTCATTGACTCAACTCTCCCTTGAACACTGCTGCCCTATAGACCTCTGGCCGCCACCTAATTTGCATAAATTGGAAGATTAACGTGTACAGAGAAACTATTACTACCACATGAAAGATCGTACATAAATTAGTAATTGACCACAGTTTGAAAGTAATATTTCAAATTGCTGTCGAGTTATTGGCATTTTAAATGTCGAAAATACATGAAAGCGAGGCTGTAAACGCCTACACGGTTTTTCTCATACAAATCTCTCTAATTTCAAATCGCTGTAACTACAGCCTTTTATGCTACAACACTCAAATTCTACAGGATCACCAATGTTGGTATGCTCTTTCGCATGGCAAGGATGTTGTTTTCCATACATTGTACATGTGGCTAAACTGTTAAAATACAAGACCACGCTCTTATGAATGTGGTGTATACATAAGGATGAAAAAGGGACATATTTATATGTTATTTACCTACATGGAGGTCCGTATAGAGAGAAACGAGGGCAAAGTTTTTCTCTACGGCCGGTAAATAACGTTTTTATTGTTTCCTTAGGCCATCCCAATAAAATGTTTCGTTTACCATCGCCCTCTGGCTCGTGATAGTGGGTCGGTCGGTAAAACAAATCGCACTTCCGATCTTAGGGGGTCTGGAACCAAGACTTGTACTGAGTATTCCTCGACTACTTCTTCCTCTACTAGTTGTGGATTGACAATTCGCATGAGAAAAGTTTGATTGACAATTCCCATGAGAAAAGTTCGGAAAAAAGGTATATTTATATAAACCTCCGATGATGGTTATAAATGCAGACTCGTCTCTTGTAATCTACTTGCAGTTTCACTTCACCGCGAAATTTTTTGACCTTACGTTTTTGTTTTAGTGTAAAACTGTCCTTCTCAGTACTGACCTATCTAAGTTTCTGCGTCCGTATGTCCCACTTAGAACTACTAGGAAATATACCAGGGGACCACTATATACCACTAAGAGGGGTAGCACGGTAACTCTTTTTTTCAACCATTTTATTCCCCTCTGGAATGCACTTTCTCTTCAAGCCAGGACATCACCAACCTAGCCAACTTTAGACTCTACCTGGCATCCATTACTGGGACCTTTCAGTGAACAGTAATTTCACTAGCTCTAACACTTGTACTAGGATCTCCAGATGCCGCTGTTCTTCATGTAGAGAGACCAATCTGACTTTTTTGTAATTATTTATTGTTTCCTACTTAATACCATAGAGGAGAAATTAATCCCTAATTTCAACTTGAAATTTCACGCGTAATTTGTAATTTCACATGTGAAATTTCAAACGCCATCTACGCGTGCTTAAAATGATGTTTTTCTGGATCGTAATTTGCCCTCCATAATATTAATGGGTAATCAAATAGTGACTCATGAAATTAGGGATACATTTCACTTGTGTTTGTCAAAATCTACGTAATACTTCGATTTTGACAAACACGCGTGAAATTTATCCCCATTTGATTACCTATACTTATTTATGTATTTTCTTTCACTAATTTTAGCGTCTAGCATTGTACCTTTGCCTTTTGCCTATATTTTAATTTTAATTGGAGGACTCATTTTATAGGTGTTTTTCACCTGTTCAGTCTCTCCTCGACAGTAGTCTTTGTCCTTTGCGGCTGCTACATGTTTCGTTCTTTGTATATCTACTGTTGGAAGCGTAATAAATAAACAACTCAACAAAGACATTACAAAAAATTTTTTTTTACCCTTCCAAAAAATTGGGTAATTCTTCAATCTTTCTTTTTCTTTTTTATTAAATGTCCAACAAAAAAATGCGTCGGTCGGGCGATGGTAAACGAAGCATTTTAGAGCGGATTTCAATTGAGTGTCGGAAGTGTTTTGGTTTTGGCTGAGAAAGTAAACCAACCAATCAAAATCCAAAGTAAAACCAAACGCAAATTGATTTTGCTTTTGGTTTGGTTTGTCATTGGCTCACAGGGAAGCCATTTACGAGTTACTTGTGATTACTCGCTCCTATGATTGGCTGGATGTGGGTAATTTGCGTTTGGTTTTACTACACTCAATTGGAAACCGCTCTATTGGGATGGTCAATTTGTTTTATTTGGTTCAGTTGTACGCTCGTACAGAAGTGATCCATTTGTCGTTCGTCAACGCACTTCCTTTGTTTCACTCAAATCACTGGCAATTTGCGGCAGTTTTTCCCCTTTTCCAATGCTTCAACCATTCAAAGAGGCAAAAGTACGAGGTGTTCAGTGCGAGGGTACATTTACGTCACAGTCTCGTAAAAAAAAAGATTTTGGAAAAAAGCGGGATTAGCCCGACCGTATGAGAAGAACTCTGGAGCGGCCAACAGCCAATCAGAGCGTGCGATTTCATTGAACGGCAAACCTTAAATTGACTTGTAACTTTTTTCTAATTTGATGCACGGCACAAAAAAGTCAATAAAAAGGTCGAGAGATAATGCAATTTATATGATAAACTGCACATAAACGAATTAAACGAACTGTTACTTCCCTGGTATCTCACTGTATTTGTGTTTTTATCGTACTCTAATGCTTAGGCTCGGTTAGAGGAGGGCATGCCGTGTGAGATGATCAGCACTATACAACTAGTCGACTTGGCGGGAAACAAGAGTATTCACGAAGAGGTGGGTATACTGCATGGTTGTTTGAGACACTCGCTGGGTTCTTTGTGACGCGCTGGGTTGTTTGAGACACGCGCTGGGTTGTTTGAGACACGCGCTGGGTTGTTTGAGACACGCGCTGGGTTGTTTGAGACACGCACTGGGTTGTTTGAGATACGCTGGGTTGTTTGAGACACGCGCTGGGTTGTTTGAGACACGCGCTGGGTTGTTTGAGACGCGCTGGGTTGTTTGAGACGCGCTGGGTTGTTTGAGACACGCGCTGGGTTGTTTGAGACACGCGCTGGGTTGTTTGAGACGCGCGCCGGGTTGTTTGAGACGCGCGCTGGGTTGTTTGAGACACGCTGGGTTGTTTGAGACACGCGCTGAGTTGTTTGAGATACGCTGGGTTGTTTGAGACACGCGCTGGGTTGTTTGAGACACGCGCTGGGTTGTTTGAGACACGCGCTGGGTTGTTTGAGACACGCGCTGGGTTGTTTGAGACACGCGCTGGGTTGTTTGAGATACGCTGGGTTGTTTGAGACACGCGCCGGGTTGTTTGAGATACGCTGGGTTGTTTGAGACACGCGCTGGGTTGTTTGAGATACGCTGGGTTGTTTGAGACACGCGCTGGGTTGTTTGAGACGCGCGCTGGGTTGTTTGAGACACGCGCTGGGTTGTTTGAGACGCGCGCTGGGTTGTTTGAGACACGCGCTGGGTTGTTTGAGATACGCTGGGTTGTTTGAGACACGCGCTGGGTTGTTTGAGACACACGCTGGGTTGTTTGAGACACGCGCTGGGTTGTTTGAGACACGCGCTGGGTTGTTTGAGATACGCTGGGTTGTTTGAGACGCGCTGGGTTGTTTGAGATACGCTGGGTTGTTTGAGACACGCGCCGGGTTGTTTGAGATACGCTGGGTTGTTTGAGACACGCGCTGGGTTGTTTGAGATACGCTGGGTTGTTTGAGACGCGCTGGGTTGTTTGAGACACGCGCTGGGTTGTTTGAGATACGCTGGGTTGTTTGAGACGCGCGCCGGGTTGTTTGAGATGCGCTGTGGTGTGAAGTAAATTGAGCTGGGCTCTATACGCAAATACACTTCTATAGGAAGATTCGTTTTGACTATAATCCTAAAGGGATTAGGGATGTACATGATTCATGCATTAGTTGTTGTATTTGAGTTCGTCGTAGTGTTTATGGATCCTTGGACTAGCTAGCTCCAAGCTACGAAATTCTCAGTAGTGAGAACACTGCAGACAAAGACATAAACTGAGGGACATGTCATAGGCACAGTGGCTCATAAATGGGATTTTCATTAGCAATGGAATATATTTGTATTCGACTTCACAACTTCTTTTACCATTGTTGGCCTTTTATAACTAATTTTAACAACTAGTTTTTCTACTTTGCGCCCGTGGGGCCCTCAAGTATATTTTTAAGGCGCCATTTCGAAAAACAATAAAGCGAGATCCCCGCAATGGCGCGGTCTGGTGAGAACACTATATGTGTGTAACGTGTAAACATTGGGTAGTAACAATCTATCTTGTATGAAATTCGTAAGTGAATTAACACCCGCAATAGTGTTGTGAGGTGTGAAGGGCCTTTGTGAAGTGTTTTGGTCGATATGACGCACGAACCTGTCAGCAATCGTTATTTCTATGTGAGAGTTATCTGTATTCGTTTGACTTGCTCTTTTTTTGTCCCGGTGGTATTTTTAAGGTAGGATTAATGGCTTTCCTTTTCAGTTACTTCTTTGCCTTTTCGGTGATGTTATCTCGTATTTAACTGCCGTCGATTTCTTCTTGTCAGTTGAAGTTATTCTGAAGTGTTAAAACATCTTTTTTTAATCTTGAAAACATTCCAAACAACAGAAAAAAATATTATATCAAAACAGTGGAATCCTGAAATAATCCTTCCGGTACCGAAAAAAAACTGTATGAATAAAATTAGTGACTCTTAAAGGAGAACTGAACCCTAAATCAAACCGACGACTATATAAACTTGTATTCAAGATAAATAAGTTCTGCTATTTTATTTCTTTGTGTTACACGTCTAAAAAGAGAAAATACGTTTTGAAGGTTGAAAAATAGCCGATTCTCCGCTGATAAAGCTGGTTTTTGTGGCGGCTCAATTCAGTGTTTTCCCCCGTGTCGTACGTCATGTATACCAAGGAACAACAACCACACCTTCAGCACAAAGAAAGCACAATAGTGCGCAATTATGAGTTCGTTCATCTATTCAAAGCCGAGAACAACATGACGAAACTAAGTTATTCCCCGTATCGTTACAGGAATTGAGCCGTCTGTACATAGCGGCGGTTGGGAGGAAGATTTGCAGATTTTCTTTCCTTTGATGCAAAATACAGTAAAATAAATTTTGGTATGAGTCTTTTCATGTTTAGATCTAGTCATTGAGCTAAAGTTGATTTTAGGCTTCAGTTCTCCTTTAAATATGTTGTTGAGGCTCAGGAAATGTTTAGGTGACGTGTAATTGTGTACTTAGGCTCATTTAAAGCTGCAGTATATATTCACTGACCAGTTGTTAATCCACCTATACACTTCTGGAGAAAAGGAGCAATTTAAATCTGGCCAGTTTATCTGATGGGAATGTTTTGAGACTTGAAGCGCAGTCCAACTGTTAGGCGTCTGTTATGTCTTCTATGAAATTTTGTTGTGGGTTTTCTTAATGAATTAAGCCTATATAAATGTGTTTATCAGTTCGTTTGCATATTCAAACGAAGGCTCTTATAATTTTGCGGGGTATAACATATCCGGTGTTAATAAATTTATTGATTACATTTGGGTCGAGGTAAACACAAATTCAGTGACGGTATCACTACATTACGTTGAAAAATAACGGGGTTTTTCTCTCCTCAGTGTGTTAACGGCCATACGTGTGACGAAGCCGTCCCACCATCTGCCACCAAGACCGACCAGGCTCTGCTAACATTAGACCAAGTCTTCTCAACTCTAGCTAGCAAAGCATCTGCTCCTCGGAATGAAGCGATACCACCTTACAAAGACTCGGTGAGTACAGACAGTTTTTATAGAGTTCCTGTGGACAGGAATAGTCCTTTTGCAGGAAACAGTCACCTGCTGATATACCAATCAAGTCAATCAAGTTTATTAGTTTTTATGCAAAGAATATGCAGCTCAAGTACATCTATGAAACTTCTACTATTCAAAATACGACAAATACAAGTAAAATTAAGTTGAAACTACGTACAATAAAAACTGTTCATTTGTGATGGGTGGGTTCCTTAGCCTGAGCTCTTCTTGGGGATATAATTATTCAATAGCAAATGAATTGCGCTCGTGTTCCCATGGGAAAGGCTGTACTGGATGGCAAACAAACTTTAAAACGATTGGACAATCGATTGGTGGTGGAAAATAGCATTAACAAACAGGTTTTGCTAATAACACTATCGATCTCGTACAAGTGCCTTTAAATATATGATTACTTTTTTCGTTGCCACCCTGTACAACTATGTGATTGCATTTCTGCAAAAGCCGTCCATTGCTCAACAGATACTGCTCTTTGTCGGCTAAAGGACTGGCACAAATGATTGAAGCACTGAACTGAGAATTTGTCACACTTCGAGGTAGTATAGTAGTTATCACGTTCTCTTGGCTTTGATGACACAAGGTTATGCGTCCGGAACCCATAAAAACCTCGCATTGTTTTCTCTCTCAACTTTTTTTATCTTCTTTTTACCTGTGAATCCCGAAACCCTAGCCCTTTGAGAAAACCTCGTCGTTTACCTGGGAACTTGTTAGGTTAGGGTAAGTCTTATGGTTCGGGTTTGAGTTGGGTTTGAAGTCTATTGGGCGATTTCTGTTATTAGTAGCGCGTCACTTTTTGAGGGCTAAGATGGTACATCACTTGTAAGTCAAACGAGAACAACTAAAGAGACACAATGAATGTCGTTTTTCAGAATTAGTGCGAAATGTTTGCTTCTTTTTCTTCAGATAGAGCTTCACGCAAATTCAATTCACTATTGAAATTACTCTAAGCCACCAAATGTGTGTGCCGATTTCGTGTAATTACGAATGTTCGTGCCTTGTCCGTGCGGATACCTCATGCTTTGACTGCATTCTGATTACTGAAAGTAAAAAGGAGATATGATATCATCTTTTTGCCGTCAGTTTCTTTTATTCTCTGGCAGTCATTATCTGGTTTCACATGGCTGAGAACCAAACAGTTGGATTCACCATTTGATAAGTAGGCTATCGACGTTGTTCATAAATTCATGAGGTTGATAACCTATACTTATCAACATGGATTTGAGGAACTTCACCAACGATGATATGTAGCTGTCGCATACCTTCTACCTCAGTATTATAAACGATACGTAATCTAAATGATAATTTATGCTGTTATGGTATTGTCATAGCTTGGCGATATCCCTGATTTACAATGTGACTACTCTACCGGGCCACTTAGACAGCGAGAACTGAGCACTGCAACACGAAAATTAAGCTTTCCAACTTACAAATCCTGGCATATCCACGCACTTTTCTTCAGTAATTCAAACGACTTCAGAACTAGTCCACGAAATTTGTCTTCTACTTGGCACTGATTGGATAAGATAAACATAAGTTGGATTTCTTTGTTTTCGTTCTGCAATGTGATTGGTCATGTTGTCTTCTACTTGGCACTGATTGGATAAGATAAACATAAGTTGGAATGCTTTGTTTTCGTTCTGCAATGTGATTGGTCATGTTGTCTTCTACTTGGCACTGATTGGATAAGATAAACATAAGTTGGAATACTTTGTTTTCGTTCTGCAATGTGATTGGTTCTCGTTGCCTAAGTGGCCCTGGTTATATATTTAACAAATAAAGAAGCCTTAGCCATGTTTTATACTATCATAAAACACGATGGGCATTTGAGAACATGAGAGAAATGTTAAAGCACAAGCCGAAGGCGCGTGCTTTCAACATTTCTAGAGTGTTCTCAAATGACCAGAGTGTTTTATGATAGTATAAAACATGGATTTAAGGCTTCTTTATCTGTTTTATAATATAGATTTACGCGCGCGATGAAAGGAAACCGCCAGTTGAAAACTATATAACACGGCTAACCATGTTATATACTCTGATTAAACATGGCTTCTTAGCCAATCAGAGCGCGCTTACTATCGTATCTATATTATAAATGTAGTTATGATATGAAATCATGTTTGCCGCGTAGCACTAGTAAGTGTAAAGAATGTGATGTAAAGTGGTAAGCTGTAGTGCTAAGTATGCACGCCCTACGAGGGAAAGAGAAAAAAATCATAATGGTTATAGTAGTCTGTGGTTATAGTAGTCTGTGTTTATTTCAGCGATATAGAACTCGCAGTGTCTAGTGCGTAATGTATACACTGCGTTTTATTTTCACGAATACATTACGCATTCGGGTACCAAGGAATAGTTACACCTTGCAATGTCGTGCTTCCTCTACTCATGACAGGCGTTAACGTGGATTCTAAAGGATTGTTTTGGCGGGAACTGCAAGACAATGATGCTGGCTGCAGTGTCTCCCGCGGACTCGTGTCATCACGAGACACTGAGTACCTTACGGTACGCTAACCAGGTGAAGAAGGTGATCAACTACCCTGTTGTTAATGAGGTAAGCTTGTCTTACGGGTGTCATCATCATTGTTAATCATCTTCATTATCAAGAGCAGCAGCATCATCGACATTGCCACTGTTATCATCATTAGCATCCATCATTGTTATCGTAATTATCATTAGCATCATTATTAGTATTGGCTCGCTACCGAATCACGATGCGCATGCGCGCGGCGAACGACGTAAATAAATCTGCACTCGGATCGAAGCCTTAACCAATAGCTAGTGATATTTGTTTTTCTTTGTTTCATTTTTCGTTGTCTTCTTTTTTGTTCTAAACCTTTTGCACTGATTTCCCTTGATTCTACCAGTTATTTTTGTGTTGTTATCTTTGCTTTCTTTCTTTCGTTAATTTTGGGCCGTTACCTCAGTTCAGATAATTGGGAGCTTCGCTTTCAGGCTTGCCTAAATATATTTAATATGGATTATACGATACGAATTATTATACGATACCATTATCATCATCAATATCAATATCCTCAACATCATATTGTTATGATCATCAAACCGCGTTCACCATCATTATTCTTAAAGTGCAAGTATCATGCCAACATAATAAAAAAATCGTACTTTGTGTTTGTTTCTCGCAAAAAAAGTATTAATATTGCAAATTGTGAAATATTTCTGGCATTTCATCCCTAGTTTTGGTTACTTTTCATGGACCTGTTACGTCATAAGATGAATCGACTCCCTCCCTAAAGAAAACTGCTACAATAAAATCCCGAAGGTTTCCATTGTGACATCACAAGATGAATCAATCCCGCAATTCGGGTAGCGTTTATTCTAGTTTAATTGCTGCCCCTGCCTCTCAAAGAAAACTAATTTAGACAACTGAAGCATCAGAAATAGAATTTGAGGCAAAAAGACTTCATGTTGTTTTATGGCACTACTTGCACCTCAACCTCATTAACATTATTATCATTATTATTGTTGCTGCTGCTGTTAACTGAACTTTACGTCTAAACACTTTACTGTACACGTTTCCGTGATTTGTCAAAATACAGCAGAATTATGTGCCGTGGTTTATTTATAATCTTTTGCATGCTGTTTTTTGGTTAGATTAAGATTTTAACGTTGGTTTGGAAGGTCGGGTAAGACACAAGTGCTTCGAAAAAAAAACACGAAACAGGGCTCGAAATTAAGAAAAAAAAGGAGGCGTAATTTTATGCCCAGCTTAAAAATTTTAGGCGTAATTCTCCAAAATTTTACGCCTAAGTGGAAAACGTTAGGCGTAAAACGAAAAAACCTAGGCGTATTTACGCCCGTATCGGGCGCAATTTCGAGCCCTGCGAAACCGTATCACATGCCATATATTTTCACCTATTTCAAAAAAGGGTATATCGCGCATATTGCATCAGTGCGGTCCAAAGACAGAACCTTCATTCAGTGGATTGATTAATTTTCAGAGGCATTAAAAGTTGCTATATGAATACTAGAAGTTAGCAAAATCATAGTTAATAGAATGGAATGGTTAGGAAACCCGGCAAACTTCAAAGGGCTAACAAAGGCGCTGCGATTGAGGTTGGAAGAGGGTTTCTATTGGCTAATTGATTAACATATTCACGCAATATCTATTGTGTTTTGTGCACGGTCACGGTTGAAAAAAGCAAACAAAGACCTTACAAAGAAGGTCGCTATGGCAACATGAAGTATTGACCCACAGAAGAAGTAGCCGGCCGTCTTACAAATATGATTCTCCTAATATACCGTTTTGCCTCTATCTCATTAGGATGGACACGTGAAGCTGATCAAGGAGCTCAAGGAAGAAATCCACGACCTTAGAACTATGCTCGAGGTACAGTGAGTTACGTAACACTGTCAAAATTCTCTTGAAACTTGCCATGTTCTCCCTTATGCTTTATTTATTGTCATTTTTGCACCTGTAGAATTTCCCCTTACACAGACATATGTGTTCTGTTACTATGGCAATACGCCTTCTGTCTTTTGTGAAAACAGGTAGAACAAGAAGATGGGAATTGGATATTTCCGCTAACCCCATAGCCGTTATTTGTTCAATAAAAATGGTGTTTTGATTCGGTATTTCGGTCCGATCAAACATCCACCCAGTGCATTGAGGTTAGCAGTTCTAAATACAGTACATGTATTCGCTTTTACCGGTGTTGACTTGTGAAAAAAACACTGATTATTCACTTGTCAAACCTCTCCAAATTGGCTTTGATTAACGCTGACATTAATTGCCGGTTTTCTTTTGAGCGTCCACTCCAATTTCTTGTTAGTTTACGTTGTATTCCGTCATAAAGATATCTGGTTGCCGTACTATTTAAAGATTGGTCCAATTATGGGTTAGATCGACGGTAACAGTGTATAACATGCTTGTATTACCAGCTGGCAGAGTTGACGTAGCAGCTGTAGTTTTTGTTTTCATTTGACCGGTGAATCGAGGTTTCTTCTATTATGAACTTCATTAACCGCTTACGGCGAGGTGCCTTCACTCGGCCACTAACGTTGCACGCGAACACTGGAGAAAGTTATATACATATCCGAGCACCATCTGACCATGCAAGTAACAGAAAATCGTCAAAGGTAAACCTTGAATCCTAAATACCACAGTACTATTTGATTGTACATGTTATTAACGAAGTTTCGATTATTTACGCAAAATAACTACGGTTAGAAGTCAAACTATGATTCCTTTCTTTCAAATCTTCTTTACATATAATTCAGAAGGGGATTTGAAATTCTAATTTTGGTTTTCAAAATAGAAACGAGTTTATTCATTCAAGCGATGGAAATGCTTAATATTTCAATCGGAAATAGGAATTATATCAAGTGAGTGCGTTGGTGTTTTTCTTATTTGTTGCTTTGGCTTTTAATTATAATTTTTTGATATTTTCAATGTTGTTTTGATCTTGTAATCCTCGCCTTTCAGGATCGAATAATTTCTTGTCGAGTGATGTTGTGATGAATTCTAATTGGGAGTGAACCGTTACCATCCGAAACCTGCGCGATGTTTTTGATTGTAGGTGTTGTGTGTTTGAATACCAAAAATATTGTCGCTACCGAGTACACGTCAGTCAATATTAACAGCCCTTTATCCCGTCAACTTATCTGAACATCAAAATGAAGTCCATCAAAAGTGAATATTGCCGCTTCCTTTATATAGAAATAAACCATTTCAATTTTCGCCCCCGTGGTTTAATCCAGATATGGGAAACACATCGACAACGAAGGTACAAATTGAAGAGAAAGTTGAAAGTATAGTGAAATGAGAATTGTCCGAGTACATTTACAAGAATATTATCCTAGGCAATCGCGGGTAACGGTCTGCGTGCACGATCTTGCCAACTTTCTTGAGTATACTTTTGTCATGCATATGTAATAATTGGGTATTTTCTGTCAGGCGAATGGTGTTTTGATTTTTCCCTCGATTGTCTTTCACATCATTCGCTGTGGTTTATTATATTTTGGGAGTTTAAGTAGCTAATATAACTTTTTTCTGTTTATTGGGCTTGCGCTGCAGGAGGGACCGCAAGGACCATCGTTGATGGACAAAGAGAAAAGGGAGAAGAAACTGCAGGAGAATGAAGTCCTCATGAAACGACTGACGGGGATATGGGAAGACAAATGGAGCAGGACCCAGAAAATAATCGAGGTATACTTAGTATAGTCAAGTATTTTTTTCCAAAACGCTGAACACGCCGCCACAGAACGTAACAAACGAAATATACTGCACTTTTAATTTATTGCCAATCGGTCACAAAAATGTTGGCGCGAAGATAAGCTTTCCAAAAAACCACATTTACCATTGTTTCTGGTCAAATTTGTCGTAAAATAGTTGTGAAGTTTTGAATTTTCATTTGAATGTATTGTTCAACAGTTATATAATTCTTACTCCAAAAAGCCCCACTAAATTGTGGATCATTTTTTTGTTCATTCATCAATTTTCACGCCTTTTTTTCGTTTTCTGTCGTTCCACCTTATATTGTTTTGGTTGTTTTACTTTTTCGCCTGACCTGTCAACATAAAACTCAGGGGAAAAAACTAGTTTTCGGTAGCATTAAACTTTGAACAAGCAGAGGAGATAATCCCTCGAGGGGCAATACTTACTATAAGCGAACTCTAGTAAAAGATAAGAGTGTGATGGCACTCTGGCAAAGACGAACAGCATTCGCAGTATATTATTTACGGGCTACAATGTTATAATTCCGAGCACAGTCAGCAGTTTGAACAGAAATTGGTTGTAAAATATGTAAAACTGAAAGAAAAAGGGGAAAGGGTTGCAAGTGTCAATAGTATACGTCTAATAGGTTGTAGTGTATGCAAGCTAGATTAATATTGTGTGTTACGATGAGCCTCTCTGTTGTTCACAGTGGGATCCGAAATTAATATTGTGGCCCAACACTGGGGATGAAAGCTATCGCCATTTAACTGTGCGTAGAACAAAACATCGCAAATGAGTAGCACTAAATATAGATCAGCGAAAACATGGCAGAAATACCATTAAAACCCCCACTGAAAAAAATGAATTATTTTGTGGTCATTAACATACCCAAAGAAAGCGATTCGGGTTTTTATTAAGAGACCAAAGTATATCTGATGCTTTTTTATTATTTTGAGTACTGTTTAGGCTTACAATGATATGCAATGTATGCCTTTGTGCTGAGTGGACGAATTTTAAATGACTATATAAATGTTTCGCCTAAATATAAAATGTGATGGTATCGTAAAAGAAATGTTTTTGGGGATGCTAAAAGTGTTCAAGTCACATTCTATGAAAATCTTAGACTTGATTTGATATTGACGCGGAATGCTTGAACTGGCCGATTCCAGGTTTATTCGCTTGGAAGAATGCAATGAAATGGAATATGATTAGATTTAGCGTTAATGGCTTAAAGTATAAACGAGGATAAGAAATGAAGGAAAAACTAAATTGATAAAATGGAAAAGTGCTTGAATTGTAGTCTGTAAAATTCAACTTATTTTCCCTAGCTGATTGAAAAAAATTCTCACTGTTTGTCTAACACAATAAACGGAGCTTGCAATTGTATATTGTGAGTTAGGTGGACACAAAAGAGTTTTTTAATAATTAATACAATTTGCCAGAAATCCTGTAAACGTTGCTCCCGGAAATCTAATTAACCACTGAGTTTATATGTAAGTTGTGATTTAAACCTGCGTTTTAGCGTTTCTGTTTAATTTAATTTAATTAACAGTAGTTAATTCAGTATGAAAACGTGGGGATTTAATTCTAAGAGAATTAGCGTTGCGCATTGATTGGTCATGGTGATATCAGTTCCGCCTCGAACAGAACTCAAAATAGCAACACGATTCCAGTTATTTTGAAGTGATCTTAGCAACACTCCAATCTCAGGGAGTTTAGAAGAATTCGCCCGGGAGGGGTTCTTCAAGGTAAAAAAAAGAGTATAGGGGTGACCGTCGGCAAACCTCGAAAAATACCCTAAAAATTACCAAACCGTGAAAAATTTCCCAACCTAAAGAATACCTCATCATGGTCTAAAAATCACCCTAAAAACACCAAATAATAATCGCGTATTTTACGTACCTACCATTAATTGTCAAACATCAAATACATCTCTCAATGTTCCAAGTTTCATACCCTAAAACAAAACCCGGCAGCTCTTTAAAAAAAAAAACGGATCGCCGATTTCAAACCCTAAAAAATACGACGATCACCCCTACCAGCCGAATATAGGAATAACACACCCCCCTCCCCCCCCCCCCCTCCCCCCCCCCCCTCCCCCCGGGAAAATTCGATGGCAAGATGAGAGAGAAAATGTGACTTTCCAGGGAACAATGCAGTCAGACCGTGTATTGAAAATAAATAAAAACTGCCAGGTATAGAAGACATGTTTATTCACTATTCAAAACTCCCATGAAATGAGAAAATCAAATATGAATCTCGAGATTGATAATCAATAGATTATGAAGATCACATGGATTGTTCCATTGTCTTGTTCACGTGCCGATTAATATCAGTAGTAGAAAGAAAGGTGCTTTTGTTTTTGGCTTCCTGTACGTCGAGATGAGAGTGTTAGGAAGTGTCACGAGTTCTAATGAATGGCTGGTGTTGAGATAACATGGATCTGTAGCACCTAAAAATGTTGAGAAGACACTCAGTTAAACTTACCTATAACTAAAGGGTCTTTTAGGAGTTGCCATTTTAGTATTTCAGATGTTGATAACAGCAGTGGGCCTCTGACAATGGTGGGCATGATAAAGTGCTCCTCCTCCTCCTTACTGAAATACTGACCACTGATTTAAAAGACACTCTATCAATCGTGCCACTTCCTCTCCTTCCACTGTACTCCCTTATAATATCGTCATTAATAATTGACATACTGCGAGCCAGGCAACAAAGCACAGCTATAACTCCAGGGCGAATATAAAAAGCTTTCTCAAAATTGGAGAGACGGTGATCATCAAACAATTTAGCGAGAAACGATATCACGGGCAAATAATTTAAACAGAAACTGAATAATGTAACCAAAGAAGACTTCGATTCCTGAGACAGTATAATGACACTGTATTTCAAGGAATTCTGAAAATGTTCGTGAGGTTTCTGCGTTTAATGTATTCCTAGTAATTAATGAGCTATTAAGCCAATGCAATCACACATAATGGTCACGTGCAAAAAAAATAAAACCCTCAATCGATATCGTAATTCTTTGCGCGTTGCATCGCTTTAGTTTGCTACGAAACCGGTAAGTTATTTCAAGTACACGTTCTTCTAGTTTAAGAGCAGGTGTTGTGCGCGTTGCGGCGAACAGGTACCAACCGCCGGGGGTCTGGTCTCGAGTAATTAAAGCCCCGCGCTATGAATGATGGGCCAGGACAGAGGGCCTGTAAGATTAGGAGAAACAGAAACCGGCCCTCCGTAGAGATTGGCCTTAAGTCAGTTTCTGCCCTTCTCTTTACACAGGGTTTCCACGGTCAGCGGAAAAACAAAACAATTCAAGGTCAGGGAATTTAGGATTTGGTCAGGGAAATTCTAAATTGCATTGAAATGACTGATAACTAATATATTTAAGAATAGTAATAATGAATGACATACAGTCAATCTCAAAAACGCCGCCCAAAACACCTGGATATATAAACACCTTCCTCGGTCCGAAACTGACCCGCTTAGTATGATATATATTTATAAAATAGTAATGATTGTTGCAAATAATATTATGTCCATATAATCATATATTCAGGGTGGAAGCAGAAAAATGAAATGAAAATGAAATGAAAATGAAATGAAAATGAAATGAAAATGAAATGAAAATGAAATGAAAATGAAATGAAAATGAAATGAAAATGAAATGAAAATGAAATGAAAATGAAATGAAAATGAAATGAAAATGAAATGAAAATGAAATGAAAATGAAATGAAAATGAAATGAAAATGAAATGAAAATGAAATGAAAATGAAATGAAAATGAAATGAAAATGAAATGAAAATGAAATGAAAATGAAATGAAAATGAAATGAAAATGAAATGAAAATGAAATGAAAATGAAATGAAAATGAAATGAAAATGAAATGAAAAACGTAACAATTAAAGTCTTTACTTTATTTACATGTTTTCCAACCAAAAACATTTCCCCCATTTTTACATTTTCCTTATTTCTCATTTTGCCTGACCTCGCCACAACTCGGCTAATAGTGAACATCAACATGTTTTGTAACCGAAGCTGCTTCGTTAACCATAACTTTTATACCCAGAGGAACCTTTTATTTCGTATTTTCTTAATATTCACATAAGAATAGTCCTACGTGCGTTTCCGTTTACCGAACACTAGAGCATATTTCGTATGAGTGGCACAAACTACAGCACGGTTACCGTACGGCATGCCGTGATGTTGAAATGGTTTCCCATTGTTATTGTCTTGCTGATCCAATCAAATAACAGAAATACGGTTACAGCACGGTTACACTCATGCGAAATCTCCTCTAGTTCACACCGCGGCAAAACGGCCGGTATGCTCCGCTGGTCAAAAGAACGAAGGCTCTGCTATCAAATACAAATTACCGAGGGTTTCAACTTTTTTAGTAAATAATTTTATAACTTAGTAAACTCACAATGAATTACAAATTAAGAAAACTTCAACCTGTTAAAGTCTTAGGCTTAGCTTTTAAGTAGTTTTCTTAGTTTTTGACAAAACAGTTCACAAATGAATACTTTTAAGCAGAAATGTTAAAATCACGGCATGTGCCTGTTGTTTCTTTTCAGTTTTCGCGGGAAACTGGGGGCGGCCGCGCGCGGACAAGAAATAGCAAATACGCATGCGCGTGACGTTTTGCCGCGGTGTGGCTCTAGTTCGACGTGTGGTATACGCTTTCTATGTCGATAGTGTATCGTCAGTGATATTTCAGACGTTCGAAAACTAGCTGTGTTACCCCGTACCCCATAAGTTGAACAAACCCTCGACTGAGTGATTCATCAAAATTAGTGAACCGTACGTAGGAGTTTGCGGTTCGCTGTGTACGTTTCCGCTTCCCTGTTACTCATTCACTCGAACGATTTAATTAAACCCCTCGGTTCTTTTACCGTTAACTGAAGAGTATAATATTTCCTTTTGACAAGTGTGTTGCACCTGCCTCAGTTGAGTTCGTGGTTTTAAAATTTTATCTATTATGTATTGATGATGTTCCAAATGTTTTCTAAAATTATCCTCATTGTTAATACAGGCAAAGTACGACAATATATGTTACAGTTAAAGCAGAAATACAAGCGATCTCGAAACTATGATTAAAGTATTGCTAGCGCTTGAATGTTGCTCTACAAATGGTTATTAGTTGCTTTAAGAAGACACATTATATGTTAATTAAATCAACCACACAAAGGTTGAAACTTGAACTCACAAACTTTATAAAGTGCGTAGGGATTTATCTTGATCAGCCAGATAACTGGAATCCCTAAAGCAGTTAACGAGACATTTAAAAATCGATTTTAATTTTTTTTTATAAACTAACGTATAGTATTACTATCTAGCCTACAGTTTCCTTAATATAGCTGGACATTATTGACCGCCTAAATATTTCGGGAAGCCTATGAAGCCAAATTATCTGTTAACTTATCATTTTTTCCCATAGTAAAGAAACGTTCTATATGGTAACACACGAAGATAAGTGACAGAGTAAAGATTATTGGCAGTCGGTGGCACGAATCAAATATTATGCTGAAGGAGGCTTTGGGGAAACCAAATTGTTAGTTTTTTTACCTGAAGCCTTTGTGAAGACCATTTCGAATGACAATATGGAGATATTGAACTATTAGTACTGGTTAAACTGACTAGGGGTCTGGTTACATGGCTAGGCCGGTTTGCTGACTAATGTGTTTCAACCCAGTATTACATAAGAAGTTGGGGTAATGTAGTTGTTAACAAAATGGCCGCCATAGTTAGCCGGTGAGAGAAAGATCTTCACGATCATCCAGCAACTTAGTGAAGTTTTTTTATTTAATCCTTCAACTTCATGGCCGCATTCTGTCCATAACACACTGTACGGTAACGAAATATCGATCAATTGTCGACTCATTTTGCGAGAAAGTAATTTAAGCGAAAGTTACTGCTGGCCCAGTGAACGCGATTACACGGGAAAACTCAGTCCGGTTGAACCCGGTCTCTCGAAGCCGAGCTAGCCCGTCGTGCTGATTTTTGGTGTGTTCCTTAGCCAAGTCAGGATCTCGGCTAGCCGCCTCGTGTAATCAGGGCCTTGCTCGCAAATGCCCTACCATTATTCTATCAGAACATCGTACGGCCAAGTTGAGCATGGGGCGAGAAAGCCAAGCTGCTGCTCACAAAACGCCAGTAAACCTGATTATTCTTTTGTTCTTATCTCGTCTATCCTTTTATTTTGTGCGTTTTTCCTTTGTTTTCGTTATAATATCTGAGATAAAATGGTAGACTCTCTGTTTGCCTCTCTTTCTAGTAATTTCTTCATTTTAGCGATAGGATGCTGATCAATTGTGCTATCTCTTTCCCCCGGGTTTGACACAAATCCCATCCGGCGCCATAATGCAACCGCACGCACATCACAGGAAACGAGTCACATTTCCATAAAGTTTATGTCCTTTTCTTTTTGATAGCATGCAGTGAATCTAAAAACTGCTTTTCGTAACAGATATGCGTCCAACGAGCTAAATACTAGACCGAGAATTCTCTTCCATAGCAACTTGCTACTGATAACCGATGTTAATGTTGTAGCTTTTATTTTTGTATCATTGGCATTTCGCTATGGCCAGTTCAATCTCGAAGTTTTTCTGGCCATTATTTAGCAAAGAGAAAGAAACATGTATGTCTCCTCAACAAAGAAAGATGAAGTTAAGCTTTCGGATGACCAGCGCCGAGGTAGTGTAGTTTATCCTTCTTCTTTTGGTGAATTTCTGTTGAATATAGTATAAACTCTTTAAGTACCGTTCTTCTTTAACTGTTACTCCCCTCTCGCGGTTGAATTTCAACTACACTAGATGTAAACACATTTCGTGTTACTTTAGTTCGGAAGTTCTCACTTAACGCATTCGGTATAAGTTGTTATTTTAAATTGCATTTTTATTTTTTTAATGCCGCACTTCGCTTTAATATTCAATTATTTAAACCTTTTTTTCTCTCTATTTATTTAACATATGACCATTAACTATTAGTTCGGCATCACGATATTTCTCGTATAGCTTTCAATAACTGACTCGCTAAAACTTGTTGTTGATTGATCTTACACGTCTTCTACGGAAGAGCTTTAGAAGTCCTCAATTTCTCGTTTGAAAATAGTAATAACCATTTTCAAAACTTATAGTCGTACACTACTCGAGTTTGCCTTGTTCTTGTCAGTATTATTATTCCAATTCACATGTACAGTTTAGCGGGAAGCTGATGTGTTATGTTTGGCTCAGTCTCGATAGGAGTACAGGTATATAGATAGCCTATAGCCATCGAACCAGCTCTACATATAATTATCCGCTATTTGTTCATTCCCTTTACTCGAGGCAATGATATCATTTGTAAATTTGTTAAAAAGGAGTTTATAAAAAGAAAAGTTCAATATGTTTAACGTCGGTACTGAGCCCCTTCAGTGTAACCGACTGCTCTTCCAGAAGGCCGACGACTTTGGCTATTTTAGTTAGCATGAAAATAAAAGCAAACACATAAAGCACAGTTTTTGCGTTGGACGGTAAGGTTTCAATTTCACGCACTTTTCAAGGCAAGAATACCGTGAATTTCAATGAACATGTTCAATACTTAATTTCATGTTAATATTATGTTATTCTATCCCCCTTCTGTTTTTCTATATCCCCGTCTAACTAATTTTTGTTCCTTTTCAAACCCGTTCACACGAGCTCCTAACTGAATACAGGAATGGCTCACTTAATTAATTCATGAAATGACAATATAAACTAACTAAAACCCTACCCTGAACCATAAAAAAACCTAACCGGTCAGTAAACAAGATCTTACCCACCTAGAGCTAGGGTTCTCAAGAAAAACATCTCAAGAAAATGGTGAGGTAAAAAGAATTTGAGAGATTTTCTGGAACTCGAACCCCGCTACCTACTCGTAATAGGGACCTTAAGCAACCACGACGGCAACGTCTAGGACGACGGCATAAAACAATAGTCTTAATTACAAAATACAGTAACTGCACGTAAAAATGCACGCAGTCGCCTACATTTTCACCGTTCTCTGCCAAACCATAACGTGAAAACCCCAAATTGTACGTTTTAAAGACAACGCGAACGTAAGAAAGTAAATCAAATAATTTTTCGTTCGGCGTGAACGGAACTCTATAGTCATTATATTTTTCGAAAATCTGGCTGTGAAAAACAATTCAAGGCGAACAAGGAAAATAGTAAACACCAAATCTCGGGAGAAAATATTTTCTACGTCCCGTCGTCATTGCCGTCGCCGTCCTGGTTGCTTAAGGTCCCTATTATAAGGCAAACGTCGCAACCACTACACTTATTAATAATAACCATCGTCACTCAATTGCTGTCAAATTTGTAAATTTTAAAACCATTGCTAATTTATGTTAGTTTATATTGTCATTTCATGAATTAAGTGAGCCATTCCTGTATTTAGCCGATCCCTGGGTTCTCTTATTTTTTCGTCTTCTGCTAGGAGCGTGCTGTTGAAGTAACGGAGCTTGGGTCGGCGTTGAAGTTCGAAACCAAAGAGCCGCACTTCGTTAGCCTCGGGGGAGGACGACTGAGTATCGGGGTGACAATATGTCCAATCAAAAAAGGTGAGACATGCATAGCCTCTTAGTCGGAAAAGCTTCGGATGGATTCTTTTGATTCCTTTGTATGTAGGAAGTGAGGCATATATCGGAAGTGGGCTATTTTCTTTCTTGTCTTATGTATTTTCATAGCACTAAAACGATCGTGAATATGCTAACTGAGGCTTCATTGTTGAAAGTTCTCATGCTTAATGAAACACCACATAACACACACACTGGTGTGGATGGCCATTTGAAAGATTGTTCAACTAGTTTGCTTGCAGGTGGGGCAGAACTCTCTTCTCCTCAGGCTGCACTTTCCTGTAGTCTGGCCAGAACCACTATTTTGCATCCTAGATTCATCTGGTTTCTGGTACAACCAGAATTTTTGAGCGAGGCACGCTGGAACATTGGTAGTCCAGTTACTGAATAAGAACTACTGTATTTCCCCATGCATGGTATGATTTGTTTTTGTATACAAACAAAAAAACAACGGTTAAAATCTTACGTGACGATCGCCACTACGGCACGTAACGGCCACATGGAATGAAGAAGAGATGGACTGGGCTCCAGTCTAATACCCACCCCTCCCACGAACATTGAAAGTACACGTACGTGAAGCAAATCGAGTAAAATCCCCGACCCCTGCATGGGGCCACAAAAACTGGCCAGTTACCATCATATGCCTCGCATATCCCCACCTAGTCCCGGGGGTGGGGGTCGGGATTTCAATTGACAAGTGCATTAGTAACGAGAGTTTCTATTTCGGTCAATCTTTCTTGCTGACCCTAATAGCGAGGGATCAACAACATCGCGACAAAACGTTACGCTTCTCTGGCCGAAACAATGAACGAGTTTCGAATTAAGAAAATGTAAACCTGTTAAAGTCTTAGGCTTAGCTTTAAAATAGTTTTGTTGTTTTTGGCGAAAAAAGTTCATATACACGAAGCTAAAATTAGAAACCGGGTTGATTGTCTTTGTTTTCTTTCAGTTTTGGCGGGAAACTGGCGGAACGCACGCGCACGCGTTGGGCTTATCAAAAGCGCATGCGCGTGACGTTTTGCCGCTGTGTGGGATGGCGCTGCAAATCTGTTTATTTGGGAACTAAAACGTTCGCGTCTTTGTTTTTCAGGCAAGACAGTGATTGGGGTATCAACAGACAGCTCCAAACCAGACATTGAATTGAGAGGGAAAGGTATAGAAAGGTGAGGCGGCATTCGTTATCAGTAGGGCAGAAAGCACTTGGGAGTGGGGGGAGGTAGTGGAGATGTGGACTGAAGTAATTGGAAGTGTGAGGAGGGGTGGGGATGTGGGAAGCACTTGGGGAGGGGTGGAGAACTGTGACGCCAACCTGGGCTCTGAAAACTGAATTTCTACTCCAGACACCAGGCAGTTTTGTAAATGTGACCGTATCTTACTTAGACCATAGATGAAAAGGACAGTATATATGTTTCCGATGAAAAGGGATTTTTTTGATTGATTTAGCCCCGCACCCTCACCCACGAGGTATGTAGGCTAATTGTTTTAGACACCACACATGGTAATAGGCTCCTGACATGACCAGTCACAAAATGTAGTCACGTGGGATCAGCCTCCTGGATTTTGGGCCTTGTGTTCGAGAACAACCCTTTCACACCAGTTACCTAACGAAAACATTTCTCCGCGTTGAACATGTAATATTCACGCCAGACACTGGCTCAGTGTCAATATATAACTGTTCCCCTATCTTAATAAGTATTTCGTGTAATACTGAAACATTCACATTTCTTCCCATCTGTTTCACAGCGAACACTGCATCGTAGAGTATAATGGCGAGGCTGTGGTGCTTCACCCAAAGGCCCCTTTGTGTTCTATCGATGGCATTGCTGTCTCGGAGCCGACCAAGTTACCACAAGGTTTGTTCATCTCTGCACATCACACAATCCAATTCGATCTGTGATTTAGCCGGGTCCTGGCTTTGATCAGCGTCTGTGGCTGTTTTTCAGGTCCCGTTAGAAATTCAGTGTTCTCAGTAATCGCACACCTCGTTGCTTTGAAATGAAATTACCAGTTCCAATCATGGATAATCATTTCAATTTTGTTTTCTTAGCCCGGTTTCTATATAACGTCCCGATCGCTTGAAAAAGTGTTCAAGCGATCGAAGTGATCATATGGAAACGGCAGCACGTAACGATCGAAGCGATCGTTGGATTGAATCGGTTCTCTCCGGGTGGTCGAAGCGATCCGTGAGCGATCGAGATTCTACTTCGGCGATCGAAATGTATCCCATAGTACCGTGATTGCAAGCGATCGATTTCATATCCCATAGTACATTGCAAGCGATCGTTTCATATCCCAGAGTACACTTTTTAACTTTCTCTCCTTTAGCTGAGAGCGAGCGCGACGATCAAATAGAAACCGGTCAGCGGTAGCAATCGCTTCGATCCGGCGCACACAGCGGTCAAACGTCTGCGCATGCGTCAAAAGTCTTGCAAAAACAACATATTCCAAAACGAATTCAAAGCGAGCCGGCGGCCGTCACTGTTCACACACCCGTTTTTAAACCTTGAGAACTTTTTGGGTAAATTACGAAAATTTTTGGTAAACTCAGTTTGAAGTTTGTTCAATTTCCCGTCGACTGTGAAAATAAAAAGGTTAACTTTCACGTATTTTTCTTAACTTTTGGGGGTAGAAGTTCACTGTCGCGCGACCGCCCACCAGACTGACCGTAATACGCACGCGCAGACGTTTGACCGCTGTGTGGATCCGGCGCTCTACTTTTCTTCAAGCGATCGAAGCGATCGGGACGATTGTATGGAAACCGGTCTTAAGAGAGGATCCATGTGAAAACCATGCAGACGAGTCTACAGTGCACCTCTCCGATTTCCTTTAAATTTGGCACACATTTATATCTTAACTAGCTAATGTCCCATGTGAAATAGTTTGGCTGAAATGTAAAAGGCCTTTGAGATATGACAATCAAACTGTTTGACCCCCTGAAATGCTCAAAATCAGAGCAAAATATACCTTATGTTGTAACATGTCGCAATCGCAAATGATTTTAAGTAGAAAGATAATATTTTTACTTGCTTTAGTACTAAGTCCCGTCAGCATATTAAAACCAAAATCAACATTTTTTATTTATATTTTGTCGCTTCTGTCGAATTTTTATTTAACGCTACTTTAATAGGTATTTTTAAAACCCGATAAATGCTGTCTGGCAATGGCCGTTTGCAGAGTTGCGGCGTTCTTTTCTTTGAATTTAGAAATATTTCTAGATTGACTTACAATAGATCTCTGCATCTGGTAAAAAAAATCTCTGTAAAGTTAATGCTGAGTTAGAGAGTACGCACTCTCAAAATCCGCAATGTTCAGTTATTAAACAAACGACGATATGGTGACACGGCGATTTTTTTTTTGATTAAAATCGAAAATACGGTGAACTTCACAGATTTTCTGCCAATAATTGCTTTAAGAATTCGAATGCACATTCATTTTCAATATTATTTTAGTTTTGAAGGGTGACCAAGTCCATCACCCGATATGCAGATGTCTAAAGTGACTGAATTATTGTCGAGTTTGACGGAGTCAAAGCTGAAAAATAGGTACTCATAGTTTATGGCAGTATCTTCGTTTAAAATTGTTTGATTGGATCAAAGACAATGAATTTTCTTTGAATATGATATATAGAGGATTTCAAACTACGCTACGCTTTAAATACAGCTTCTAATCCGAGGCACTCTGAATTTTGCGAGCCTCTGTAGCGGGGTGAATGAGTGACAAGTAGAAATGCACGTACAGTATTTAGGTTATTTAGCCGATTCTCTATTCAAGTTTTTAGTTTTTATTCTGTAAAGAAACGATGTTTTCTTTTCATAATAATAAAAACCTAATGGTTTCGTTTTCTTGGAAGCCCTTTATTATATGCTCATCGGATAGTTGTCCAAGTTAGAACCGTTTAGATTCAGCAACGGGAAGCCATTCTGATGTCGTTACTACCTTGCTGGTTACGGACTCAATTTGTTTCAATCTTGTGCATAATATTCTGTTCGTTCCGTTGAAATACCAAAATGTGTGTATAATCCATGAACTCAAATGTGGTATCACCGAAATAGATGAAATACCTGCAGTGATATAATGATATCTCAAGAATTGCGTGACAAGAACTGCGTGTAACGTCTGCACGTGTATTTCCCGCCCTATCCACGAGATGGATTTGGACTTGATCAAGTGCTCATTTTGTGTATATTCAACGAGGGAATGTGGCATATCTTCTCGGCGTTACCAGGGAAAAACAACTATATTACCGTTGAAGGCATGAAAGGCATTGAAGGCTTTCTTCACTTTTTTCCCGCTCTTCAAAATCAATGATTTGTTTTTGCTATACTAAGAATTGTATGAAATGCCTTGGCACTTGGCGGGGATGTTGTTGATGGCGCGTGTCAGGTAAAATTATCATAAAATCTATAAATATTTTCACCTGTACTGTACTGTCTAGACAGGGTATTTTATTCATTTTTGATTTTAGGGCGGGGTGGTAATGCACTAGTCAAAGAAACCCCCCTCCTCCCCCAACCCGGGACAGGGTGGGAGGGGGAGGGGGTGGGGGTTTACTTAGACTAGTGCATAATGGCCAGGAGCCCATTACCAGGAGCGTCCATCTTCCCCACTGTATCTGTACCCCAGCACAGAGGTAGATGAGGCTATTTTTAGCATTGCATTTCGCGCGAAAAAGAACAAAGGTAGGCTATTCTTAGCCAATCAGATAGCTAACGTCACTTCTCATTATCATTCTTCTCACTTTCAACGCGGGAATTCGAATTGCTGGTTTTCACTCAATCCCCAGAGATTCAAATGTTGGTGCCCCAACAAAAGAAGCTAACGAGGGATCTATTGTTTAAGGACACCAACATGGCGGCAACCTCTTTTCGCGGGAATTTCGAATCTAAAAATAGCCTCATCTACCTCTGTGCTGGGGACCCAACCCATAACAGAGGAACGCTCCTGGTAATGGGCTCCTGTAATGGCTCACTCTCTGCTTAAAGCTGCCTGTGATACACTTGTATGCGATTTGTTACTGTCGTCCTCGTATCTCTTTATAGCGGAGCTCGTTGCATAAAAAAACAAAGAAAATCAATATGGAAAACGAAAGATAAAAGAACAACCCACACAGGTGAAAAACAAAAAATCACGCCGCGCGCCTCGCCCGCTCGCAGACGTAAAGGTTGGTACACACGAAGAGACAAGTCACGTGTCCTGATATCCTGTTCCACGCGGACACCGGAAATCCTACAGCTGAAAAACTACCAACCTCGTACACAAAGAAAAACGTATTTCTTTACAGTTTTAAAGTAATAGACCAGTTCGCGGTTAATTCCGACATTTTGAAAGGGGTGTAAACATGGCGCGAAATACAGTGTTTGTATGGGAATCCGATGACAAATAAAATCCGTAAAAACGAATTTCTGAAATATTCTTCAGATACAAACTTAAGATACCAAGTAAACGATTAACTGATCGAAATTTGAGGGATGTAGCTGTGCTGGGAAGCATGCAATCGTGGTTTTAGTTTTCCATACATTTTTCTGTAAAAACGAGTCTAAGTCCGCGGGAAAATTTGCGCAAAAAAAATCAATCTTCCAGGAAGGAAAACATTTTTCTGAAGCATTTCAAATACATTTTTTTGTTTCGATGAGACAAAATTTGCTTCCGCAACAATGTTTTCACGTTGGCTATGGAGGAAAACAATGTTTACTAGGCTCCAGTGACACACAGTATATGTGTTTCTTAGCAACACCGGCAAGACAATTTGGCACAGTGCGCATTCGTTAGTTTTTTTCTGCAACAACGTTTCCTCGTTTATCCACCCGTGCAGCAAAACATTTGTATGCTTCCTGCTCGTTCAATTAGCCACCCAGGCAACATTAAGAGAAACAGAGAAGCGCAGTGTTCGCGCCTACGCCTTTTCGATCCCTCGTGCCTCGATCGGATGATCACGTAAAATGGCGGTCCCCAACCTCGTTCAGCCTAATCAAAGATGGCGTATTTGATTAGGCGCGTAAAGACCCCTGGAAACGAGGTTGGGCGGTCCCGTCTCACGCAATATCGTTCTCATAGCCCGCGATCTTTTGGCCAGTAACTTGGCGCTGGTCAAAAGATCGCGGGCTCTGGGAACGAGATTGCATCTCACGACGCTCATATTCATCAGCAGCTGTGTATCACAGGACGCCAAGGAACCACGTTGGACGTTAAACAAATATCTGGCAGTGACCACCCTCAGTGCTTGTTGGTCAGCCGCATTAATGGGAAGATAACTAACATAACTACTCATGCTTGTAAACTGCGTGGCTTACCGTGTGTACCTATAAACAGCAGTCTGAACAAGCGCCCCGCACATATATGTATATGTAAATCCAGCGTAATTCAGGTCTGGATAAAGTCTGTCACGATCCACACAATATGTTTCATCGTTCACCCAGATGTTTTCTCAACCCTTTTCTAAGATAGTTTGTAGCAATAGCAACATACGTCAGACATTTTTGAACTTCGCTTTCCGGGATGGCACTGCGCTCCAGTACGGCACCGACACAGCTGATTAGGCCATCCCAATAAAATACACTGATACGTAGAGAGATAGGAAAAGAGGTGTAGTTGAAAGTATGTTCTTCAATTTTTTTTTTACTTTTCCCAAAAATTGGGTCGATGTCAAGCTTTGTATTTTTGTTAACTTTTCCAAAAAAAATTGGGTCGGTCTGGCGATTGGAAACGGAACATTTTATTGGGATGGCCTTATGTGGGTTGTGTGAATATACAGGATATATGCACGGGATGTTAGAAATCATTTATAATTCATTGTTGTGACCTTGTGTATGAATGTATGCAAACATTTGACCCCATAATAGTTACATATATCAGGTGTATCATGGCTAATTTTAACCTATAATCAGCTTGAAAAAAATAAAAGTTTTGCAAACAAAATTATGTAGATGTATTAAGTAGTACATTATGATTATTTTCAGTTCTGTTTCATGAGATTAATAAATATTTCAATATAAATTACCCACACTGGTATATATGTTGGGCACCACAGACGAAATGATAAAACACCGGATCTCCTAGCGTGTAGGGATTTGATCAGCAATATATATATATATAAATAGACAAGAAAGGAAAGGCTGATTCAATTTTTCTTCCAATATTCTACATGGAATGTACACATCTGTGTTCGGGCTACCTGTGGTGCACAACAACAGACTAGGTTCTAGTCCTAAATAAAATGGCGGATGCTACAAAGCCATCTGTATAAACTATAAATATAATGGCTAAATGTTCTTTCGGTGTAAAATCAACAAGAAGATAATTATCGTAAGTTGTGGCTTCGAGACCATGACAGAGCTGGGGAGGAGAGCACAAATAAGGCTAGAATCAGGTATGTATTTATCGCTGATTCATCGGCCTTCGTGATTACTAATTTCTCTTATAATTTTTGAAGTTGATTGTTAATTAGTTGATTGTTTATTGCAAAACCATAGGCATAAGTGACAAATAAATTTATCACCCAGTTATTTTAGGGCTATATTTCTCATTCCTGTCCGTTATTTGTCCCGTTATTCTGCACACGATACAGCTTACCTCTGGCGTTGATTGTTTATTTACGTTGGACCCGGGCGTTGGGAGTATGTTACTTTGGCCTCACTGCTCCTAAGCTTAATAAACTTTACAAACTTTTTAGTCCCCAGTTGTATTTCCATATGACTGATCTACAAAATAATAACTCTCTCATCTTCTACAATTTCGCCGCATCGATAGTATTCGAATGTCATTTTACCCTAAAATTTGACTTTTTGAAAAATAATTTCGGAAGTCACTTGTACATGAAAGCCTTACTCCTTGAATACTGGATATTTTTTGGCACTTATATCATAATTAAATTGCAATTGGTCGTGTTTATGCTGTAGAAACGTTTTGTGTATATAGCTTATATGGTTTGTTCAAAAAAATTCTGTAAACATTACTAAAAAAACATAGTGGAAATACCCCTCAAACCGAGGCAGTTCGTACTGACCCCCATATCTCCTACAGTTTTTGGAATTTTTCCAAAATATTCTACCAAGTCTAATGCCAGGCCAATAGTAATATATGTGCAAAATATGAACAAAATCTGAGATGTACCATGTAGACTCATTTTTTCAGGGTGCATGGTTTTCACATGGATGCCCTCTTAATACGTCTGGGGCCTTAGACTTGCTAAGACAATGCCGTGTCATTTTTCATAATTGAGCAAAACGTACGAGTGTCGTTTTACAAATAACATGACGTCATATAACACGTCACTGTGACCGCCGCCATCTTGGGGGACTAAACTTCGATCGCGATTGTGTGTTCTGTCTAAAAGCTGGTATTCGAAGGAACTTTGGCTCTGACTAAAAAAGTCTTTAAGCGATTTATCCTTCTTTTCAGACACAATTAGTGGATCTGACAAGTTCCAGTTAAAGTGCCTACGAATCGAAGACTAAGTTAGTCTCATTTGAAAACCCTTTTGAATCTATTTACCGTTTGTCAATATATCATCTCGTTCCATGTTTTTGCAATATGAAATGAACTGTGACGTTATTTGATTGACAGAAGCCTGGAGTCAAGTCACAAAATAGAGAATATCTCTGCAAATAGTGGGTAAAAACAATTGAAACTTTGCACATGCGTGGTACTTAGGAAAAGATATATCACTGTGCTAATTTTGACGTTGCCATGGAAACATTCTTGGCCCCAGGCTTCCGTGCAGAACTGCAATTTCCTAATTTCTCCTTTGTTTTTAAAACACAATTTTATATTGTGGGCGCATCAGAAAACTTTGATCAATGTTGGCATTTTGTGAGTGGTTAAAAGCAAGTTATTTTCTATAACAGAAACAAGAAATGTAATGTTATCTTCAAGCTGAAAAGGAGCCTAATTTCCAGTGATGTGTATTTTCCTTAGTACCACACATGTGCAAAGTTTCAATTGTTTTATCCACTATTTACAGAGAGATTCTCCATTTTGTGATTTGTCTCCAGGCTGTGTCTTATCAAATGATGTCACAGTTGATATTTGCTTATTGCAAAAACCTGAATATCTCTGGAATGAGATGAGATATTCAAACCGAAAACGTCACCCTTCCTCGTTTTAAAAGTATTTTCAAATGAGATCAATTAAATTTTCAATTCGTAGGCACTTTAATTAAGGTTTTGGCTGTTAACAATAAAATGCCAGTCTTTCTTAAGAATCTTTTTAAGATTCGGAGTATCCGGGTTATAAGTAGTCTTCTTCGCAGCCGTTATTTGTGTCGTCACGCAACGCTTATCCAGCGTTGCGTGACGACACAAATAACGGCTGCGAAGCTAAGGAGACTTGGTTATAAGTGGTAACTAAGGGTAAAACAGCCCATGGTGTTCGTGGCTTGTTGAGTAAAGCCGCTTTCTAGAGGTGAACTGAACCTCGGCTAAGTTGTTATCAACAATGTCTAATCTGAGTAGCCTTGTCGAAGGCTGGATCTCAGTAAAATCGCGTTTGTGTGACTCGAAACCCAAGATTCGAATTAGTTCTGAGTAAACGTAAAGCTTCTCCTTTGACAAAACTCTTTGAACACTGTAAGGGTGGCAAGACGAGGAGAGTGTATTGAAACTTCTCAGTCGGCTTAAAATGTGGTCGAACATCTAATGTCTCAGGTTCAAAGAATCGCGGGCCTTTGAAAACGTCAGTATCGAGTAAAAATACACTTACAGATGCCATTTCATGCGTGAATTTGAGTTATGTGGAAATAATTTGCATAATCAACGAAATCATTGATCTGTGTTGCTGGTCATGATAGTTCACGTAAAAAAAGGAACTTTTCCATCCAGGAACTTCAACATGCTTCTCCAAATATCTTTCTTTGCTTTCTCTTATGCCTATGGTTTCCAAATAGCCCGGTAAATGCCCTTTCTGATGCGTAATTATCCTTTTGTTCTCAACTGATCAGTTTCGCTTCCATGCTGCCAACAACACCTGTAAACACACTAAAGTTGCCCCCAAGACGTCGATGGTAGATAGCAACCGTTGCTAGCCAGTTGTGACGTCAGTGCATGGGGTCTAAATATGCAATATTCGTACTCACAGACGAATTGGAGCTAGTACTCAATGGAGGCTCGTGCGGGGAAATTTGCTAAAAGCTTTTTAGAATAAGAAAATAATTCTTGTCCGTGAGAATACGAATACCGTAAAATTTCGCAAATAAGCCCCCTAAATTTTAAACGCAACATCGCTCCCTATAATAAGCCCCCCGAATATAAGCCCATGGGCTTATTTTAAGGATGGACCTTATTATAAGGATGGACCTTATTATAAGGATGGACCGGTGTCACAGCGATTCCCCCCCCCCTCCCGTGGCGAAATCGCTAGTGAATTCGCCCTCCCCGGGGTCGCCCCCCCCCCCACCCCCTCGGTGTATTCGCTCCCCCTAGGGGGGCGAAATCGCTAGTGAATTGTACTCATAGTTCTTATAGAAATCGCCTCGCCTCAGAAAATAGAGGCAGTACATGTCAACGCAATGAATAAAAAGTGTTTTTTTTATAAATCTGAAGTCTTTTTTAAAATAAAATTAAGTTTAAGACCTCTTTAGCTACTATTTCTACTACTGACTACAAAAATATGCGAGTCGGTAACACTCCTTTTCTTCGGAAGGTCATTTCAAATTCTTTCCAAATTTGAGTTAATTACACTGCTAGAAACTTTCAAAACTTACCGCCGTTTTATCTTCTCATTAGAGTATTAAATAAGCTGTTTATCCAGAAAGGTCTTCCTAGTTTGAACTGATCTAATTACCAAATTAAGAAGTGCCGTTAGCTCAATTGAATATAGCACTCAAATCGATAACGCTCCTTTATTCGGCAAAGTTCTTTCAAAATAGATGGATCGACGCGAGCATTACTAGTTTTAGCTTGTTTTAGTATTATACGACTTGGCGGACCGTATGGTTTTCATGCATGTAAAAATCATCAGGCTATTTGGCAGTTGTTTCCAAATATGAGCTCCACTCGCTACAAGCTAAGGTAAGTTTTAAAACTTACCGCCGTTTTCGATCTTAATTAGTTCATTAGCTTTATTCAGAAAGTTTTCAATTGAAAATAGAACAAAGCACGCGAGTCGGTAACGCTTCCTTTATTCGGTAAAGTCTTTTCAAAGTAGGCGGATTTACGGGTTATCAAAACCTTTAAGTATCCACAATAATTACATCATCTACCTGTTGGCTTCAGGTAAGAAATACTAACAACTAATCATTCGAAGATTGACAAATATTGTAGGTGGATTGCAGAATCCCTTGTCGAGTTTCTTGTTGCACAGCTCGCGCGAATGAAAATTGCAGCATTTACCGTAGCTTACCAACACGAATTTTGTCAAAGAAAAACGAAGCGTGAATTTTAAAATAGAATTGAATGCTTGTGTGATAGCTTTTAGCATTACTATTCTCCACGTCCAATACATTACAGCAATAATAAGAAGGAAAACATATGTATTTATAACCTTTTAAAAGGTTGGAGCGCTAGTGCAGTGCATTGCAATTCGACCTTCTGGCGGATGGGATCTAGCCGCGACCGTTTATTTAATCCAGATTCCAAGTGTCCATTCCAAGTTTTACAGTAATCCGACTATTTTTAGATCATAGCAGTTGTTTTCGTAACCTTTTGTTGTCGGTTATAAAATAATGCGTATTAAAAACAGTGCCCGCGTTAGTTATACGTTAACACTTCAGGATCACACTTTCCAAACAGCATGCAGTAGCAAAATGCATGTCATCCGAAGTCTATTTATAGTAAGACAAGTAAGACAAAAAACATTTTGCTGACTGAAAGGTGAAGTGTGCTGGGACAGGTAGGAAAGTGTGGACTTGTGTTGTCAAAATGATATCTTCGCTTGAGCAACCCAAGTATGTTAATCTGGGCCGGTTACTCAAAGTGTAGATTTTGCTGTTGCCTTCTTTTGCAACGAAATGCCCCGTATGGCTCAGTGTTACCAATCACTGGACTTCCCTCGTCTTAATAGAGTTGTGTAAATTTTTACGGGTTTCAACAAAGCCGAGTCTTGCACAAAAGCTGACTTTCTGACGTGATAATACGACAAGAACCCAAACCAAGACTCGATCGAAATAGTCATTACACGACAGCGACGAACACTTATATCCGATTTTAAGGTTTGCAGCACATTTGCCGTCTACTGAAGCCCCAGGTTGGCTTTTATTATCCGGGTGTCACGAGAATTAACTCAGATCTTTGGTGTCATGAGTTGATTTTCTTATATTAATGATGTAATTATTATTCATGGTATAATTTGGGCGCCAAATTCCCCCCACGATATCTAACGATGGGTTTTGATTTCTAGGTTGTATGCTTTGTCTTGGAAAGTCAAACTATTTCCGCTTCAACCATCCCAAGGAAGCCAAGCGAATTCGAGAGGCTAACCCAGGGAATAGATTCTCCATCGTTCCCGACGGATATTATCCAGGTGAGTACCACATACTGTTTACTGGTTTATTCATTTATCTATTCAAAACGTGACAATCGCGGTATTAAAGCACAATTTAGTGCGGCTTGTCACGCGACAAACCCTTCAAATTTACATCACGCCGTTCTCCGTGTTTATATCCTTACTTTGTATTAGAATGTAGTTAGTCTACTTGTGGTACTGAGAAGTATCAGATTTATATTAGCAGTACATCGGATAGCCCTTTCAAAAGAAAGCTTTGTCTTCAATCAGCATGCCAGAACACACACGCAGAAAACGACTCTTCGGACACACGACTGAACGCATTTGAACCCTTGTATCAAACACTTAAGAAAATATAAACCAGATAAACAGGTTTAAGAAAGCTGGTCAGACTGGTCTCCAAAACATCACAGTTTTTTGGGGAATGGGTGGGGACAGATAGATTGTTATACATCGATGTATGTGTTACATTTTTTTCTTACGGAAACCTGTTATTCTGAAAACATGTAAAAGCTCTCGTACGATTGAGTTGTCCAAACATACTACTCGCTCCGTACACACCAATCCCACTAAAGACTTTTTCCCTCAAATACAATTAGAGATTGGACTAATAGCCTCCCACACGAAAGTGTGACTGCCTCTTCCTGGGATATTTTTAAGACTAAACTAAATGAGCATTTTTCAGATTGATTGAATTTTATTATCGACGTTGTATTATATAATTTTATTATTTTTAACATTATTTATTTTTAGATTCAATTTTTAATTGTATAGTTAGCGTGATGCTTGTAACAGTTTAGTAGAGATAGATATGGAAGGAAAATATAGAGTTTAGGGGGAGGGGTGGGTTAAGTCTGTCACAGCCGGATAGCCCGTGAGAACACGTGTTTTGACTAATGTACGCGGGGACAGCTAGGGGCGTGTCGTGCATATAAGTAGCCAATAAGTGATACTCTGTTATGTTTAGTATTTTTAGAAGAAGTGTCACAGCTTTGAAATACCACACGCTGTCACTTGCGAGGGTTTTACCATAGTAATATCAGTGAAACCTGTAATATTTCCTCCATAACAACATCCAACTCTAGATCTTTACGCATCCATGGTTACTATTAGCTCTGTTCAGTTACAATATAACACATCTGTTCCAAGAAATCGTTATTTATTTTTCACTTTGAGTCGTCAGCGATATTGCTTTTCGTTTACGCTGTCTGCGGAGTGAATATGTTTCACACTAGAAAGAGAGATCACCAACGAGACGTGCGATAAAGGTATATTAATTGCATATTAACCGTTACGTAGCAGTCCTAGGCTTCACTGTGTTTCCAGTAAAATGTCTTCTTGAGGTATCGCGAACACGATATCTGTGTAACCTAGCTGATGTTGTTGACAGTTAAAGTGTAACAGATATGAATTGAGCTGAAAATGTGTTGAAGACACTTACAAACAGGCAAACGTTGGTAGTCATCACTACAGCTTAAGATAACAACTATTTAGGTGTCTTACGAGCTATTAATGTTGTTATGAATTTAAATTGAATCTTGCAGACGTTGAGCTATCAATCGAACAGTACAAAAGAGACAAACAAGAAAGAGAACGTCTTAAAAAGGAGAACGACAGACTGCACGAACTGGAGCAAGAATACACAGAAGCTGTGCAGAAAATCGAGAACGAAAAACTACAACTGGAGGACGAACGAAACCAGTTGCTGGAACTAGAGCGCCTACAGCGAGACGCAGCCGTGCATTTCGAGGAGGAAATCGCCGTGCAGATTAAAGAATTGGAGAGACACAAAGAGGAACTTCGACTGTTTGAAGACGAGCGAGAGAAGCTCGACGTATACGAAGGAAAATATGAAGAGAATATAAGGTGGAAAGAGAAGGAGAGATTGATGCAAGAAGAGAATAGGAAGCGTGCATATGAACGGATAGAGCATCGCAAGGCACAACTGGAGTGTATAGAGGAGGAGGACGGTGAGCGACTAGCAGCTGAACTGGAGATCGAGGAAGAACGACAGCGTTTGGCGCTGTTGGAGCTGGATAGCTTAGTAGAGGAGGTTAGCGGGCACGAGAGGGAACAACACGAAAAGGTTTTACTCGAAGAAGAACGCCTTAAGTTAGAGGAGATGAAGGAAAGACAGAACGAGGTTGTTAGACAACTGGAGGACGAACTTAATGCGCAAATTGCGATGTTGAAGGAAGAACGAAGGCGAGAGAATGAAAACATCGAGAAGGAAAAGGAGAGAATTGGAAGTCTGGAGCAAGAGCATGCAAAAGCTCTGGAGTTAATCGAACTTGAGAGGACTCGCCTTGACGAGGAAAGACAAGAAGAGAGAAAGAGGATCAAAGAAGAGCGAGAACGGCTCCATAAACTAGAGAAGGAAAGGTTGGAGGTGCTGGAAAAAGTAGCCAAGGAACAAGAACAAGAAAGGAACATGATTGAGATGGAGAAAGAGCGACTAGCAGAGCTGGAGCAAAAGCACGCTAGTGCAATGAAGGTAGATCAAATCTTATTGAAGGCTGTGAGCATCAACTTGGCACTAATTTAATAAGGAGTTAGTAAAATAACCTACCGGGGGTGGGGGCGGGGGCGGGGGCGGGGGCACGGGATTACTCGACTTTCTTCTGATAAGCTTATTCTGAAGAAAGTTCACATCTAGAGTTTCGTACACATTTGCTGTGGTATTAATTGCACTGAATATTATCGACTCGAAAGGCAGTTTGTACACACTCGTTTGAAGGCGAAGACGCCTCGTGGATCCACAGCTATTTTAACCATGTTATGCCGAAAATCATTGTCAATATTAGGACAGACACATAAAATAACTTCAATTTGTTTATCTGACAATAGAGGCACCCGTGTGACGTCATAAGATCCAAGATGGCGGCACGCGTGAAATTCAAATTCGTTTTATCCAACCTCGTTCCCAGGGGTCTTTACGCGCCTAACCCAAGATGGCGTCGAAACAACCCCTGATACAGGCTGGTGGAATTGGGCCGCTGATTGGCTAGACGTTTCGCGCGCGCTGATTGGAGAATTTCGAATAGCGCGTGCATTTTTTATTTAAAAATAAACTGTTAATGTTAACGAATCGCATACATTTCCATTGTCTGTACTCGTATTAATCATAGAAATGACGCCATAAAATGTCCAAAACTTTGCACTGAGTGAAACGACTCGCTGCGCTCCCCAGTCGTTGTTTCACTTGAGTTTTGAGCATTTTATGACGTCGTTTCTATGACAGTACAGACAATGGGAAAATGTACATGTACACGATTTGTTTTTTTACAACGACGAAGCACTAAGCTTCAAATGAGTGCGTAATAAACTGCTTTCGAGTGGAAAAAGGTCATTAAAAGTCAAAACGTAAACACTTCTAATTACCGGTGCCGAGAGAAAGCTTTCTTTGACGACACCGATTAACTTCTGTCATTGATGGAATGCTTGTGAAATCCTTTCTTGTTTTTTTTTCTGGATCAGAAATGTTCTTGTTATAATTCAAGACTTCTGAGCTCTGAGAGAACTAGTCACAAAGTCTGAAAACCACAAATTCGCCGAATTACGAAACTTTCTCCACTCAAGAGAATACTCACATTTTGCCAAATGACACACTACGAAGAAGTTTGACTCACCAATTAACTTCTCCTAGTGATGAAATGCTTGTGAAATCCTCATTTTCTTGTTTTTGTAAGAGAAGTTAACATCCATTTGAATTGACAAACCTCGTCATGAAAGCACTTTGCAAAGCTACCACTGCTTGCGAGTGACGTCATTTTCGTTGTCTGTACTTAAATTGCATATAGCGGAGAGCCAATCAGAAAGCGAGAAAATTGGACGTTGTAAAATCGTCTTTCGCATTCAAAAATTCGTTGAAAACAACTACAAATTCATCAGAACTTAGCGTTTTTGCCTTTTTTAATCACTCACTTCGCAACTGCGTACAAGTAGAACAATGTACGGCTGGGATTCATTGGGATCACACTTCAACCGCTAACCGTTCTTCAGCAATGATGAATCCAAGATGGCGGATGTTCTTCAAAATATGCCCATATATTGGGCATATTTTGGGTCACTTGACCAGCCTGCGCCAGGGGCAACCTCGTTCCCAGGGTCTTCTCGGTCAGATCCAAGATGGCGGCTACTCAGAGAGAAGACCCTGGTAAAGGCTGGATCACGTGATCAAATACTCCCAGATTTTGGGAGTATTTTGTCACGTGATTTGGCAATCTAAGATGGCGGCCAAGCTAAATATGGGAATAGTTCATGACGTGTACAAACCATAGGTATCCCAATCCGGAGTGAGCGAGAAGCGATTAACGGTATTTCTACGCGGCGAACGATGCAGTGAAAACAGGTCTACTAAATGGCTCGAAATGGAGTTTACTTGGATAAAGAACCAGTGGAAAGGTATCACAAAGCTACCAGGATGTATCTAAGCTAGAAGAGAATCCTAAAAAGCCGTTCATTTTCCGTTAGCGTTGAAGCGAAGCGATCGATCGCACATGTTCAGGTTTAAACGGCTTCTGGCTTTCCCACTGATGAACCTTACCAGAAAATTACCCAGTAATGCACTTCATCTATTGCTCTATCTACACAACGTGTTTTAAGGTTATTTAAAATCGTTTTATTGATAAAATTTGAGCAATCTAAACTATATACAAGTTCTCTCTGGACTCAGTCCGTTTGGCCAATAAAAAGCATTGTTAGAACAACCCCTGCGTCATAATCGAAGAGCCAATCAGAATACGTGACTATAATAGCATCATTACCTACACTCTCGTTTGATATGTCTTACTATCCGCTATGCGATTGCCTTGGCAAGACATCGCCGATGATGCAAGACATGACATTTTTTCTGTGGTACATGCAGTAGAAAATCCTTAAAATGTTAATGAGGGTATCTAACAAAGCACATTAAATTGCACGGTTTTGCGTCCTTGGGTATGCAAATATATTTTAGTTTATGCGTAAATAACGCAGATGTGACGTGATTGATAAATTGGAACACTATTGTATCCGAGGCATTGCCTTAAGCTGGTTTAATTTTATTATTAAAACCACTTGAGATATTACAAAAAGTCGTGCGCGCTCTTCTAAATAAACATTGGAATGCTCATACCAACCACACACTAGTTTATTTATGCATATACAATATAAATGACACTTTTGTTAATATGTCCACTCCCATAACAAGTATTCATAAACATAATACAAGACAATCAGTTAAATAAACCTCCTTTATTCGATATTCAAGAACTGAAAAAAATAATTTGTTTAACTGATGTAAATAATTAAAGATATGGGGAAAACTGCCACAAGAATAGAATATATTCAAACAGAAACTATACTCTTGTTAACGAATATGCCGTAATTGACTGAAAAAATATTTATATTTTATCATTATTTTTTTTATGGATTTTTGCTGTTACTCTTTGTATTCATATTTATTTGGCATTAGTCTTCTATTCTTAAACTGTAAAGTATACAGTTTATTATGTATCTAATTTTTCCAATGTTTTCCGTCTGAGGTGGTCCTGGCTTAAGATAATTCTTAGGTTAGGACAAACCGTCTCATAATTGTATTTCTTATTATGAGAAAATAGATGATGTTGTTGTAACAAAATCACTGTGTATATAGACATATTCGTCAAGGAAACTATCGTGTATCATTTAAGTCGAGCATTAATTGCTTGTAGACAATTAACAGCCACCAATCGAACATGGACTTTATTGACCCTATAAATGCTATACATGCATGTGCCGTTTGAATCATGACATTAAAATATAATCATTTCTAAAATCCCCGAAATCGATGTCTGACGATATAAGCCGCTTCCGTAACACAGCCCATGTATTCAGGAGGGGGTGGTAACTTGGATCCTCGCTCTAAAATGATTTATGTTTTCATTTATTCACAAAGGAACTGGAGGACACCATGATTTCCAAGCAAGAGAAGATTGAACGCGAGCGGCAGATTGAATTCGAGTTCTTTGAGACCGAGCAACTGTTGCTAGAAGAACTGGAGCATAAACAACGAGAGGCAGCCGAGCAGCTCGAGAGAGAGCGAAAAGCAATGCAAGAGAGTTTGGAGAAAGAGCGCGACATGGAAAAACAGAAGATGGAGGGAGAACACAAAAGAATGGAGGAAATGCAACGACAACAGCAGGAGGCGTTGCGACAGGCAGAAGAAGAGAGAACGAGACTACGGGATCAGTTGAAAAGAGAGCGAGAACTCATGCAGAAGGAAAAAATCCGACTGCTCAAACTTCAACAGGAATACAAACAAATCCGTAACAAAGGGTCCGACAACAATGGTCCGGATCTGTTATTAACACTCACTAATATGACTGCAACTCAAGTTAGCAAGGATTGTACACCTGCAGAGCGAAAGAAGCGGTTAGAGGAAGAGAAACGAAGGCTCCTTGAACTCAAAAAGGAAGCTGATAATCTCTTGGTAAAGGCCAGGAAGCAACAGAATGGCAATCGATCGAGCACGTCGTCGTCATCATCGTCTGAAGAGGACAACAATTCGAGAGAGAAGGAAATGAACGGTACAAGACCCTTATCGGAGGAGCTAAGTCGTGAGAGAGAGAAGAGGAAAGAACTGGAGTTATTATTACAGAAGGAGAGAGAACATAAGATAAACGGGGATGTGTCTGAGAATGATAAGGTGAAAGAACTAGAAAAGGCGTTAGGGCTGGAAAGAATGAGGCGGCAGGAGATGGAACGAGCACTGCGCGAGAAACAAAAACAGGATGAACTGGACAGACTGGCTGCTGAGGAGAGGGCGCGGAAAGAGATGATGACAGATCGTGCCATACAAGAGAGACTACCAGAACAGGTAATACTGGGCAATGAACCAGATCCCTCTTTTAACTGAGGGTCTCATTAACAATTATTCTCCGAAGGCGAAGTCGATATTGGTGAATCGTCGAGGGGAATAATAATTATTGTTTTAGTAGATACAACACGGGAACCTGCTTTTGGGCACTGCATTTTGTTGAATTTCTAAAATTTCCACATCGGAAACAATCGCGAAACGTGAATTTACGCCTGCCATTTTGTTTCAAAATTATACCGAGTTTTGTAGGTGGCTATTGCTCATTATTCCGAGATAAGGAGCCAATTAAATTGCATGATCTATGTAGGTTCCTGTGTTGTCTATACTAAATGGAGTTAACCATCAGCCGTCAAATCTGTAATTTAATTGTCTAGGTGTTTTGTTACAAATAACCGTCAAACTCCTAAAAATTAACCGTCAAAGACGCCCATTGAGACCCTCTTAACTCTGAGCCGTTTGTATCTCGTTCACAAATTTGCATGATGTTTCTACTCTCCTAACCATATCTAATTTAAGAAGGCTCAGTAGTCTTAACTTGTGGCTTTTGCGTCTAAGTGTCGAAGAGGTATAACTAAAGTACCTTACAATATATCAAAACTACTGAGATTATGATCAATTTAACAAATTGAAGTTAGTTTTTTATGTGTCTGTCCTAATATTGACAATGATTTTCGTCATAACATGGTCAAAATAGCTGTGGATCCACTTAGAAACGGAATTTTCTTACAGAATGTTTTTAGAATCCAGTTATACACTTTCTGAGGTGCAGGGTTTTGTCTACCAAAAATGAAAGCAAAAATTCATGACGCGCTTTTTAGGGAAAAAGACAAGAAATTTCGCGCCACAAAATACTTCGCGTTTGCAGGTTTCGTTACCATGCCTGCAAGGTTAGAACGAAAACCTGCTGAATCAACGCATTCTACCCGTTGAATTAACAACTATCCTTAAATGGCAAACACGCTTGAAATAATGATAATCGTTAATTCTAAGACAAATCCTAACCCTCGGACGAGTTCACAGGTAAACGACGGGTTCTCACTCCCCTAGAGCTAGGGTTCACAGGTAAACAAAAAGATGAGGTAAACGAGAGAATGATTATTTTTGAGCGCTCCTACTAGGGCTCGAACTCGTAACCGTTTGCGTATACTGCAGTGTAGTGCAGACGTCATGACTACCGGTCTACCGCCGTTTGGAATGTGGAGTGTTTATATTTATCCTTGACTGGTTTTAAGAATGTCATAAGAATAATGATTATCATTATTTCAAGCGTGTTTTCCATTGAAGGATAGTTGTTAATTCAACGTTATTCACTCGGGGACTAAGGACGACAGCAGCGGATACAAGAATGGCGAAAATTTTATTTTTTTGCGAGTACCTTCATGTTTTCTGCTTTGAAAGAAGATAGTTGTATGGTAAGGATAAGCTTCAAATACTCAGACCATTTCCTTCAGAAACTAAGAAAAAAACGTGATTTCAACGGTGTACATGTAGTTTAAATTTTAAACACTGGGATAAAATGTACTACAAATACGAGACATTGACCGCCCCAGTTATAACCTATAGTTTCAGTGGAAATCCTTTGTTTCAACGGGCAGCCGGGCCACGTGTTGTTTAACATTTATCTGCCCGCCAAATAAACAAAGGATTTTTTAGAACTGCACATGATTCTGAAACGGGGTTATTCAGCTGTCTTTCGAGCCTCCTTAAAGTTAGGGTTAGAGTTTCGGGTTTAGTATGTGGGGGCGGCCTTCACCTCCTCGGAACCTGGAATTGTACTGGCTATTGGCTATTTGTATTATGCCTAACCCTGAAACAATACAAACCCTAAAACAATGGGATTCTTTATCAGTGCAATCCAAACGGGGACCAATACAATGCAAGGTTTTGAGAGGTGAAGGCCGCCAGTGGTATGTAGCCGGCTCAAACGTTTTACTTGTTAAAATCTTCTCTCTTCTCAATGTGTATTTGGTGCATGGAATTTAGTAAAAGGAAGAAAAATAAAAATCTCACCATTTTTTTTCGTTCAGGTAAAATCACCCCAAAAGGATGGCCTGGACCTTGCCCTCCACATCGTCTCTGTAGGGCACATCTTAGAGAACTGTCCTTCCGTCAAAGTAACGGCCACCTCGTGCAAGGGATATCTTACCAAGATGGGCGGCAAGATTAGGAAGACCTGGAAAAAACGCTGGTTTGTGTTCGACAGACCAAGAAAAGCATTATTGTATTACCACGACGAGCACAAGAAGGAACCGAAAGGGATTATCTATTTCCAAGCAATCCAGGATGTGTATGCAGCTAGCTGGTGTTCAAACAAAGGTCCTTCTCCACGGACTACTCTCTGCGTGAAAACGCCGCAGAAATCTTACTTCGTAGCTGCTCCCAGCGGCTTAGCAATGAGTATATGGATTGACGTCATTCTAACTGGGAGGGAAGGAGGATTTTATAATTTCTAAAATACTTGGCCCTTTTTAAATTATCATTTCATTTTTTATTACTCCAGTCTCGGTTGTTCGAAGACCGAAAGTGTCAAACCTATATTAAATTTTAACCGAAGATGTTTGCTGTCTTGGTAAAATGTATTTTCTCTAGTCTAGATTACGATTAGAAATGCAAAACTCACTCCTTAATATGAAACAAAAGGTTTTTAATCTGAAATCAGTGTCAACAACATAGTAAATCAAACTATAATTATTCTCTTTTATCCTGGATCAGCGTAATCGGGATTTGGGAGGGGCCAAGGGTTATATTCTTCAGGTGTTAAACAGTGACAACACATTCTTGTTATAAAACCATTCAGGTGCCATGATCTGTGCATGTTGATTGGAGAGTCTGCCCATCCTTACGTGTTTGATTGACAGTTATTGCTTTATAAATTGGCTCATCGTAAGATAGCCCTTTTGATATTGTATCGAACCAGTTTATACGATTCTGTACAGGTACATTTTAAACGATTTTGACAAATATGTACAGAGTTTTATGTATAGTTACTGTTATAAACGAGCAGTAGTAGTTTGATCAGGTTTTAAAAAAAACAGGGCGTAGTCTGGTAAAACACATACTGCTGCGAGGTTATTAATTAAACGGCTTCAAAAAAAACTCGTTTATCGCTATGTCGTGCGTCATGACATGCGCAGTTAGAATACTGATCAAAACTTGTTTTGGCATCGGCCAAGATGCTTCATTTGTACTAGTGTGTATATTTGAACTTCGAAATAACAGTGGTGGTATCTCGCAAATTCAACTAATTAGCTAGTTTTCCTATTAACACTGAATACGGATCAAAAATTGGGGTCCCACATGGTGGGCCGTTCGCTTAGGAATAACAGTGAGCCTTTGTAATAAGCTCCCTTATCGGGTCGTTGCACCGTGTGTTTGGGAATAGAACCCGGAGTCCGGCTTGCCTTATTGCGGTTCTCCACACAGGTCTTTACACCGATTTTGACTGGTGAAGCCCTTGGTTTAAAAAAGATGACTGGGAGGGTCTTTATTTGGACTTCACTGGGTAGAGACCTCGTGGCCTCAACCGTGTGTCTTTGAAATTCCTTGTCATTGGACAGTTCTCGTGAATCATTAAGTTTTTAAAAATGATTGACAGCGGACGTCCATGGCATATACTCAGAATATTACATGTAATACTATACTCAATATTATCATTATAAATTAATGTACAGCTATTCTATTTAAGTTGATAAAGTTAAATAACGAAAATATTAAATATAATTATGAACACAAAAGGGAATTGTAGAATTTTTAGAGAACATTTCTATGCGAAGTCAAATCAGAATAATCTTGTACCTTTTTCGATCTTTAAATCTTTCAAAAGTATACCCACCCTTCCCTTGGATATGCATCGGTTTATTATTAATGATTAACCATTGAAGGGTGAAGTGTGTGGGTTTCCCTGCAACCGGAATTGATCCCAAAAGATAATTCATGAAATGAGAGATACGTTTAGACACTTGTTGGGGTTTTCCCCAGAGGGTAAGGTATGGGGATATCTGGACGATTTGACAACAGAACCCCTGTAGGACTGCCATACTCTCCCATTGGATTATATCGATCACTTGGTGAGGAATTCGTAAGAAATGTGTGTGCGAAAATTCGCCACAAATTTTGAGATAAAAGTCAAATCCAGTGTTTGGTCCGGATGCCGCACCGGATGCTGCATCGTTGGTTCGTTTCTATTTTCTTGATGAATTCGGTAGTATTTCGTATATATAGTAGTATATAGCTAACTAGTTTTCCTAACGTCAAGGGTGTAAAGCGGTTCGTGATTTTTTTGGGGGTGGGGATGGGTGGGTATATTTATGTACAGCCTATTCGAAAATGGCTGCTCTGATCTGAATAATGACAAACTTAAGCTTTTACACTCACCAGTGGTTGATCCCGACTTTAGGGATTTTTGTTTGTGGGGGGGGGGGGGGGGGGGGGGGGTGTAATATAAGTCTTTGAATCAGATTCAGAACATTTGCCATTTTGGAATATGGTCTATATGTTTTGTAATCCAGTCTTAATTCCTCTATGAAGTCAGGGCAGGCATTGACTTGATAGCATCAGACACGCCTTGTGTGAAGGACGTGATGTCGAATACGATTTTTCTAGTTACAATTAGTATTCATCATTTATTCCACATGTGAATTTCAAAATAATTAGATTTCATACTATAAAGTTTTGTTCACAAGCGAATCCTAGTATCATGGTCTTCCACATTGTATTGTGACCTATGAATAGTGTGAATAAACCGATTTCTATATTACTCGTTCTGTCTTCTTCACTGCGCGTAGGTTGGAACATTTTATCCGCAGAATCGGGTGCAACCCACCACAGCATTGTAATTTTTATGCAATTTTTCAGCGGGCGTAGCTGAAAGTTTGGATTGCGTACGTAGATGTTGATATCATTGACTGACCATGACTGACCATGAATTCTCTTTTCCGGTCAAACGTTCGATAGACTTGCTTGGCATGACCATAGATAATGAGCTTAGCTTTGACGATCACATAACCTCAATTTTTAAAAAGGTTAATAATCAATTTAATGTGATGATTAGATTTCGCAAGCTTATTTCTAAAAGTACATTGCTTCGCCTATATAAGGCATTTATCCTACCGCACTTCCATTATTGTTCCACGGTTTGGCATTTTTGTAGTTGTAGAAACACTGATAAATTAGAAGCCTTAAATAAGCGTATTCTGAGATTTATGTTCGATGACAGGAATTCTAACTACAACCAGCTATTATATAAAGCTAAAACACCTTCACTATATAATAGAAGAATACAGAATATGCTAATTATACTTTTTAAATCTCTGAAATTTTCAAACTATCCAGGCTACCTAAAAGATATGTTTACTCTAAGATCTGTAATCTTTCCTTAAGAGGCACTGATATTTTGAACCTACCTAAACCTCAAACAACAACTTATGGCCTGCACTCTTTCAAATATTCGACTGCAAAATTCTGGAACTCCCTACCTGATAATCTTCGATCTTTAACAACTATCACTGATTTTAAGAGAGAAATCCGTAAATACAATCTAATCTAATTTTACAGTAATGTCTATTTGTTAATAATTTCTAGGTTTCATTGTAAATATTTTTAGTATTAGTAATATAACAATAGTATTAGTAACAGTAGTTTTCTCGAAGATATTAGCATGTATTTGCTACTCTGAAAATTCGAGTTGAAATAAAGTTTATGTATGTATGTATGTATGTATTGAAACGATACGGTTGGAATAGCCATTTCGCAGGAAGCAGTCACCTGCTGATATATCGCTTCGATAGCTTTATAAATTTACTGGATGACACAAACTTGCAAACGCTGTTTTAGAAAGATCGATTGGACGTGGAAAATTAATAGCATTTACAAACAGGTTTTTGGTAATTTCGTACAAGTGCCTTCAAATAAATGAAGTCAGTGCTTTTGCCATCCAGTATAACCACGTGATTGCATTCCTGCAAAAGGCCGAACTGCGACTTACTGAGGAATTCCGAGTCGGAGCAGTTTAAGAAGTCACAACGGTCTTTGTAACTATTTCCTTAGTGTTATTATTCATTAAAGGTGTGGGTTACCTGTGGTAATGTACGCGCGCGTCAACCTCCACCCCAGGGCCGGGGCACACAGCGGTCAAACGTCTGCGCGTGCGTATTACGGTCAGTCTGGTGGGCTTTCCCGCGCAAAATTTACCTTAAAACGTATTACAGTGAACTTCTACCCCCAAAAGTTAAGAAAAATACGTGAAAGTTAAGCTTTTTATTTTCACAGTCGACGGGAAATTGAACAAACTTTAAACTGTGAGTTTACCCAACTTTTTCGTAATTTACCAAAAAAGTTCTCAAGGTTTTCAAACGAGTGTGTGAGCAGTGACGGCCGCCGGCTCGCTTTGAATTTGTTTTGGAAACGTTGTTGTTGAAGACTTTTGACGCATGCGCAGACGTTTGACCGCTGTGTGCACCGCGGCAAAAGGTTATCCTCCGCTGGCCGAAAGAACGAAGACTCTGATTTCAAAGTTTCACCCTAAAACCCATATTCTTACAATATTTAGTTGTGTTTTCTTGAATCCTTGATTGTCTACAACGTGTTGTAGTTAGCGAAAAGCGACCAGGCTCTTTTCACGACCGAGTCACAGTACACTAATTAGAAGCATGGGTCTAGTACATTGTGTTTGACGTACATCAAGAAATCATGGCTTTTTTTCCAGATCGTAAGTCACTCGACCAAGACCTCGAACTGCGCGGTCGTGAAACGTCACGGTTTGTTTATGAGGGGGACAGAATCGACATGAACAATAGAATTTTGAGGAAAATTTAACTTCAATTGTCTGGTTTCCAGATATCAGCTGTTCACTGTTTATCCCACAATATTTACCGTCTTTGGTGGCTGTTCCGCTATTCTACGTTCTACAAAATGCATTTGATTGCGATTTCCTTTGTGTTGTTGCTGTTTTGTCCCCCTCCCACGACCGTGATCCTTAGCGTTTGAACAATACATTGTTTTGATTTGACGTCATAATGATATAGGGCAATTATACCTATTTCACTTTTTTTCTTTTTCTTTCGTCATAAATTTTCATCTAGACTGAAAATAAATAAAACTAAAACGGCCGTTAGGGTCACTTTAAACGTTTTTAGTAAAGCATTTTACAACTTAGTAAACTCACGTTAATTACAAATTTATTTAAGAAAATGTCAACCTGTTTAATAAAGTCTTGGCTTAGCCTAGTTTTTTTTTTTTTTGCGAAACGATTGACGTATATACGCGTACGTAATTAAAATTAGAAACAGGGGTGATTGCCTCATTTTATTTTAGTTTCGGAGGGAAACTGGGGAGAAGCGCGCGCGATGGGTTCATCAAAATGCATGCGCGTGACGTTTGGTTGCGATGTGCCCCATGGAGGGATCTTTGCGCGCCGACCAAGATGGTGTCAAAAGTATCCAGTCTGGAGTTCATCGCCTAGAATGCCGCGACACATCCGGGACATTTCTAAGAGCAACGGCGCTAAATTCAAAAACTACGCAATGAATAGTAAGCCAAACAATAAAGAAAATGTGCTCAAACGCACGAGGTAGGTTATGTTTTTACTCATTTTTTGAAAAACTATCCATTTTATAGTTTAGGTTTCCACTGGCTTTTGTAGAAGAGATATCAATACACAATTTCCACCCTCAATCAACTTATTCGAGTGAGTGCAAGCATTATCGATTTTGACTTTAATTTGGGATTATTTTGAAGTTTTTACAGTGAAAAATGGCACTTGATTCACTTTGGAGTCAATTTTCACATTCAATATTACTTTAATTTCTTAGGTTTCGTATGGAAAAGTTAGTTTGATATATTACTAACTCGCAGCCGTTTTCTTGTAGAAATCCGACGGCTATTAGTATTATCGAAATCAACATTTCTAGGACGAATGTTGGGAACTCAAATTTGCTTGCTAAATTTGGATTTTGAACATTCCCGCGGGGCCTCACTGAACTTCTAAGCTCCTCCCCCATGAACAATAGCACATACGCCACCTAATTAACCATTGAAATTGCACACAAAAGGGCCTTTCAAAACGAGAACAATTGTCACATGAGCTTTGTAAGTTTAATTGGAAAAGTGACTGACCTGAAAAACTACAGAACAACGTAGAAAGCGCTCTCGCATCATAAACAAACGTTCTAGCAGATGTTTTAAACCTTCAGCTTTAAAATGAGATATTTCTCGTGTTTCTGTGTGCAGTAGAAGTCAACAAACAAAAATAAAGAATCTAGTTGTTGCCTTTATTCAAAACCGGCAAAGTGTGAAAGATTAGCGGCACTGCCGTTTTGATTTCAAACCGACATGAAAAACTACAGAACAACGTAAAAAGCGCTCTCGCATCATAAACAAATGTTTAAGCAGATGTTTTAATCCTTCAGTTTTAAAATGAGATATTTCTCGTGTTTCTGTGTGCAGTAGAAGTTAACAAACAAAAATAAAGAATCTAGCTGTTGTCTTTACTCAGAACCAGCAAAGTGAGAAAGATCAGCGGCACTGCCGTTTTGATTTTAAACCCAAACGCTTGAACCGACATGAAAAACTAACAGAACAATGTAAAAAGCGCTCTCGCATCATACAAAATTTATCAGCAGATGTTTTAGACCTTCAGCTTTAAAATGAGATCTTTCTCGTGTTTCTGTGTGCAGTAGAAGTTAACAAAACAAAAATAAAGAATCTATAGCTGTTGTATTTACTGGCAGTTCAACCGGCTAATTTCTTGATAAACAACGTATTAGTCGGCTAAGCATACGAATGACTCGCAAAAATACATAGCCGTGTTAGCTGCTTAGCCGGCGAATAATGTATCTTTTCCTATCATGTTTTATAATATGGAGTCGTAATCTAGAATCACCGTGTAGTTTACGTTATCAAACTACAACTTATCTATTTCAACTAATATTTGGGGTAGTTAATCATTCACTTTATTGCTGTGGTGGCTTTTAAAAAGGCCGTTGTTTTTGCAGGAAACTCAGTTTTCAGTTCCTGTGTGATAGTCTATAGAGAACCGTTGACTTTCACTTTCTCCACTGGACGCGATGCAGTCTTGCAGCCATTCTCATCTAAAAATGCTGGCGAGTTCAAACAAGAAAAAACTCAAAGAACAGCGTAAAAAGCGATAGCGCGTAAAAAATATATGAAAAAACAGTGATCTCAATCTTGAGCTTTAAAAATAGAAATTTCTCGTGTTTCTGTCTGCTCTAGAAGTCGAAGACTAGTTGTCATCGAGCCTTTGTGATTGTAATTTTAGTTGGCTAAGTGTCTTTTTGCGCTGGAAAAATGACTGCGCTGAAAAACTAACAGAACATCGTAAAACTCGATATCGCATCATAAACAAATGTCGGCCGCTGTTTGGCTAGACGTTTCGCCCGCGTTCATTGGAGAGTTTAGAACTGAGCGCCGTGCGTTCCAAACCCGTGCATGGCCCCCCCGGCCCACCTCCGGGCATTTGAACGTTTTGAAAAAAATTCGATCAAATGCCCCACTACCAAGGAAGAAAAACTGTTCAAATGCCCCACCAGTTTTTCATCCAGGCTGTTCAAATGCCCCACCATCGGGGTCCGGTTTGGAAATTTTTCCAAAAAATTTTGACAAAGAGAAGGCAAAGACTATTGACAAATAAATGAAATCATTGTTTTATTGACAATCTCTGACTCAAACAATTCACAGGAAACACCGACGGAGAAAACCACCTTCAACCGGTCAGGGATACGTTCGCCATTTCGACGCGAGCAATGCGAATTTGTAGACAGACAGAATGTATTTTTTAAAACTCCAAAACAATGCCATTGTTTTGACCTCTTCCCTTAATCGGATACTCTGGTAGCCTGAATTTCAGCCGTCTCCTCTATTTTACAACGCGAGAAAATCACCCTCGAAAAAAGGGGTAGGGGGTATTACCCACCACCCACCACCTCCCCTGACAAAATTGGGTCCCATTCGAAATCCATTGTTTTGACCTCTTCCCTAAATGCCCCACCCCCTACCGCCTAGATACTCATCAAATTCCCCACCCTCGGGAGCAAGCCTCTGATAAAATGCCCGGGCTGGAGCTGGATCGTCCCGCTTTCGATCGTCTCAGAATATAATTTTCTCTTAACTTCTCGATATAATCCCGCAAAATAAGACTGACCGGTTTGTCATGATCAGGTAAACTCTGAACTGTCTAAAGCCGGAACACTAAAGTCATTCAATGCGAATACTTATAATAAGCGCGGGCTATATATAGTTTCAACACCGTATCCACTTATCATTAGTTTTACTCGCTCCCTCATCGTAAAGTGTATTAATTACCTTTTTGCCTTTTTCTTCATTATTGGTGACGAATTCGACGAAATCTCGTCGATAAATTTTATATTGCATAGGGGTTTGGGATTCACGTTGGACCTCTGTGTTGACAGTCGTTGACAGACTACATTACGCATGCGGAATACGGAAATAAGCTGTCTGCACTGGCCTGGACACTAGCAAGAGCAAATGTTCTCGCTTGTATGGGATAAGTTTCATATGGTAATATGAGAAGACAAAAACCGTTAGCCTAAAAACAAAATAGACAAAACAAAAAATAATGACAAAGTAAAGAAAGTTGTATTTTCAGAATTTCACAAATTCATTTCTGAATACCTGGCGCGTTCGATTGGCTGTATTATGGAATATAATAATACACAGAACAATCACTACAAATGGCTTATATCGGATTTTTTAGTTCCTAGAATACTAAATGTAGTATGGGGGTAGTGTCAGTGTCAGCAAGCATTAATTTTGTAGCTTACAGTGCAAACTGTACATGTGTCTGAACCAGTGATTTCCAGAGACTATACCATCTATAGACCCATTGCACAAATGGCGCGTCCAGTATTCAGGAATCTTTAGTCTACCATTGAACAAGAACAAGAAGTTTATATTACTCTAGGTGGAACTTATTTTACAATTACATATATTTAAAACACACGCTCGTACATACACACGTATACACACACATCCGCAAGCAATGAAATAGTTTAATTAATTGTGTTAAACAGAGAAGGAAAGTTCTAAAAAAATCATAAGGCTAACGAGTTAGAACTTCCATTCATGAATGTGGAAACGCTTTTATGCGGCAATGTAAACAAGAGGCTAAAGTCTCCAGGATAAAGATAAATTGAATGAGCGTTTTCCCAAAAATGACACCTCGAACCTTTATCGAGACCATAAGTAATTTACTCTCACTTCCATTCAATTCTGAAAAGGTTACTATTTGTTTCGCCATTTTTCAAAACATTTAAGTATACTTTACTCTCATTTTCATGCAATGCTGGGAATGTTATTATCTTCATGACGTCATTCAGCAGCGATGGACTTCAAACTACACGAGATGTAGATTACAACAATAAAAGAGCCTGCCAAGTTTGGCTAGAATTCTCTTAACTGATTCTCGAGATACATGTAGTACAGCCGATTTTACCTCAAAGAAGTCTTTTCGACAATCCTGGGCAAATGTATTTGGGACACACTACTTCTAACGTAGTGATGACCTACAATATTGGAGTAGTCAAAATATGCCCCCTCTCTCCCAGACAATGTTGGGATGTAACGGGTCATGATTGAACAGGCGATTTTACTTTTCATAGATCAACTTCAGAGTTCCTGTGTTAAATTTGCAATTGGGTATCCTTTGTCAAATCGAGTTGTTTTTCTATCGTTGATGCATGAGCATTGATCTTTGGAACCCGGCAACTCTTATAATTTTGGATACTCTTTCCCTTCAAAGTTCCGTTACTGCCGTTAGCGAGACTCGATCAAATGTTGGATCGTCATATTTATAGCGGAACTCCAGTGCTATCATTCGCGTCCGTCTGTTTCCGGCTCATGAATCCCGGTTTCTGGAAAACTACAAATATACACACCCACCCACCCCTCCCTTGGATATGCATCGATTTATTAATGATTAACCATTAAAGGTTAGGGTCCGAGTGTGTGGGAGGGAAGGGGGTTTTCCAGAAACCGGGATTGACCTTATCCGTTTCTCTCTCTCTCCGAGGATGAATAGGCAATATTTACATGCAGTCCTATAGTAAATTATGCCACATTACAGACACTAGAAACAGTGATTTCGAAGTCTATGTACTGGATTGTTCTAAAGTTGTTGTATATATAACATTGATATAATATATGTGAATCGGAACCGAATTAAAATAGGGGCATTTGCTCGTGGCATAGAGCAGATTTCGTATGAGTAGTGGGATAAACTACGGCATATCGGTAGCCTTTAGTCACCGTAACCGTATAATTGTACCGTATTTCTGTAATTTGATTGGATCAGCAGAACTAAAATAGGGAAACCATTTCAACGTCACGGCATGCCCCCAGAGAACATTTTTGGGTATGGGTATGGGTATGCCGCGAGACTTCAAAACCCTGACCCCATGAAACTTATACCATACAAGCGAGAACATTTGCTTTTGCTAGTGTCCAGGCCAGTGCGGACAGCTTATTTCCGTATTCCGCATGCGTAATGTTAATTTCGTGCATAAAAGTGGACATTCAGCGCGTTGTGAGCCCGCAGCATTTGCAATATGTTGCTCCCCGAGCACTTCGTTGACAGGAAGAACAAGTATTGCAAGCAGATGCAAATTTTCGTTGTCATTTTGACCGCGGTTATTCATTACGAATGTGGGCAAACTATACAACAAAACGTGGAAAATTCAATAGACTAATTGAATTCGGCTGTAGGTTTTTGATTAGTTCTTTTCCCAGCCTTTTATAGCCCAGACTTCCCTGGCATATGCCCAGAAATAGAGGAACGCCTTGTATATTTTGACTCATGCAACCGGTCGAAAACAATTGCAAATTGACCGCGGAAAATAAGCGACTATGGGGTTTAAACTATTAAAACTACAGAGAAAAGACATTATTGTTTTGTATTCCGTTCGTAGGTTTTTTAGTGTTTTTTTTACGAGGCATAAAATTAACAAATTGCAAGAAAATTGCGATGTTGGCAAACAGTTGAGTGAACTCCCGGAGGGGGCGTGAGCGTGACTCACGTCTAGTGACCTTTTGCTAAACGGAAGTTTGATATGTGTTCTAGTTCAAGTTTATTAACAAGTATCTATAAATATATATTACTTAACACACCCGCAGATAGCTTAGCTAATCGAGGCGGGTAGTGCTATAATAGTTCTTATTTACATGGAAGATATTTTGTGACAACTATAAACATTTTACAATAATTAAACAAATTTACAATAACTATGATTAAATAAGTAAAAATAGTTTTTGTTATCATAATGATCATGACGTTAAGGACGTTTTAGAAACTTTTTGAATTAATACCATGACATCAACATAGGTCTCCTCCTGTCTCAAAACTTGTACGAGAGTTATATGGTTATTTGCCTTAAATAATGTTTTAGACTGTTCTCGCCGTAAATGATCAGGAATCCCATTCCATATTTTTACACATTAAATTTTATTCATACCCTATCCCAGACTTGAAGCAAAAAATCTATACCATGCCCCAGACTTGAAGCAAAAAATCTATACCCTATCCCAGACCCAATCCATAGACTCATACTCAATTACACTGCGAAAGCCGTTGTTTTGTTTTAATATGGTGTTTTAAGCTGTAGTGTGCCTGGTCGATAAGAGCGCCAAGCGTCAACGACAAGTATATCAAAATCCATACCCTTTCCCAGACCAGAACCGTAAAAAGGATACCCTATCCCAGACCTCGGCAGCTCAAAAACCATACCCTATCCCGCGGCACATACCCGTATAGCCCATATAAGGGAGTAACCGCCCCCCCCCCCCCCCCCCCCCCCCCACCCCCCCAAATTCTGCTCTAATAGGCAAGCAGTAGCGTGGCCAGGTTTTTACAATTTGTCAGCCCAAACAACCGCTCCGTAAGGGTCGCTTCTTGAGGGGTTCGGAAATGTTTAGATTTAGACTTTCGCAAATGCCTTCTGCTTCACTTTCCGGTCATGTTTTGTGTATTTCGACAGCTCCTCAAGCCCAACATTCATTTGTAATAAGACAACTAGGCTGTAAAATGTGTAGACCCGGGCCTATGGACCTATAGGCTACTCAGTTACTCCCCTGGGGACTAACCTCCTCTGCAGGCATCTCTATTTTGAAGAAATCAGATTATGGGCTCCCTGTGGCAGGTGAAGAAAAGAGAGGGCGATTGTCTTCCTCTTCTCTCCCGGAGTCACAGGTAACCAAATTCACGATTTAAAAAAAATCTCATTTATTCGAAAATTAGAGATTCCTGCGTAGGAGGCTACTGATGGGGACTAAATTCAGTAGCTTTGCTAAAAATTACTAGTACAAGCAAGTAAAGTAGAACCCCGATAACTTGAACTCTGAAGGGAAACGAAAATCAGTTCGAGTTAGCGGGGGTTCGAGTTATCGGGGGTTCGAGTTATCGGGGTAGGTGAAAAATTTTTTTTGTTAATTATTAATAATAGTGACGATATATAGCGTGAACCAGGAGCCCATTACCCCGTGAATATAGTTTTATTTGCCTACGGAGGAGGCTAGACTTCGAGCTAAGTGTAACTTTAACATTTGGGTACATGTTTTATACTTATAAACGAAGTTTGTAGTGTATTACTACAGTCCAACTAAACATAAAACAACATTAAAGAAGTAACCATGTCCGTTTTCCTATTTTCACTGCCGAGGCAGAAAAAATGAAGTGATTGTTCCCTGTCGCTGAGATCGTCGAGCTATTCTCTCTGTTAATACTGTGATCTGATGGGCATGACTACGGATTTCCTCTGCGCCCTCATCGACAAACAGGCTGTACGATTTTAGGCTTTGTATTAATACAAAAGACACCGCATCCGGTACGTCGTGAAATGAAGTTAAATATGTGATCAGTCCGAAGTTACAATAATTAAAATCAAATTAAGTAACAATCAGATAACAAGCAGCCTATTTTCTTCAGTGATATTTTGAGAAGTCATAAGAACAGAGTTCGAGTTATCGGGGTAAATTTGGGCCAAGGGAAATCGAACTTAGTTCGATTTAGCGGGGAGTTCGAGTTATTCGTGTTCGAGTTACCGGGGTTCTACTGTAATACATTAAATGGCTCCTAGACTGTGGAACGCTCTTCCATGAAACCACATTCGCAATGAACAGTCTCTTGAATCTTTTAAGCGCTCCATTAAGACTTACCTATTTAAGAAAGCATTTTTATACTAGACACATAGTCTCATCTGCTCTGAAATTGCTAGTATTAATCAGTTCGTTAGTATAGTTTTAAAATATGTTTTTGTCTTTTTTTATTAGTTTTTATAAAGTGGATGTTCTCTAATATAGGTGCGGAATAACGTAGAGCACAATATGTTTTGTTTTATATTTTATCTGTAATGTAATGCGCAGGTGATCAAATTCACATGAAACCTGCGCAATCTAAGCTACAGTAAAAACCCGCATGTAAGAACCTGGTTTTTTCAAGTTAGCCTAAAGAGGTTCTTATAAAATTGGTGCTTAGTGGGAAGTTAGACTATTTAGGTTCTTAAACAGGTTCTTATTTTCTTAAGTAAAACAAATGTGATTGTTGCTTGAAAAATATTGATACGATAAACTGTTTATACAAAAAAATGAATTTAATCACATGTAAAAGGTTTCACTCTTTAAAAAATGAAAACTGTATTGTATACCCTTTTTACCTATGAAAAATCAGATTCAAAATTCTAAATATATTTTAAAATAAGAACCTGTTTCAAATTTTAGGCTGAAATAGGTTCTTATGTAAAGGGAATCTAATGAGGCAATCTTAGCCTAACAGGTTCTTAAAAACCAGGTTCTTACATGCGGGTTTTTACTGTATTAAATTATTATTTTTTATTATTATTATACATGTTGATCAGGGTTTGCCCAATCATGTGCCAGTTAATGATGGAATATATATTGTCAATTTGATTTACAAGTGAAATCCAATAGCCCATTTTCGATATAATTTTATATGCTTCACTTGTCACACACAAATGATTCATTACGAGGCTCCGGGGTACATTAAATGTTTTCTTTTCTCTTTTCACGAATCACTGGACTGAGCATTATACCCTGGAGCCTCGTAATGAAACGGCTTTAAGCGCTAGGTATGGGGCAGACTTCACCGTTTGTAACCTGAAATGTTATTGGTTACCCAAACAATAGCCTACCCCTGAAACAATACAAACCCTAACCCTAAAACAATGGGATTCTTTATCAGTGAAGTCCAATAGGATATGACCTACAGAACAGTGAAGTATAACCTCTAGGTATAGCATATATCGAAAGTGTCACTATAGAATACATGCCATCATATTCGAGCGCGGACGGCACACGCACAACTTAATTGTGACGTCAGGGACGTAACCAACCATTTATTTTCTCTTTAAGCCCCGACGGTACAAGCCAGACCGAGCGCTGAGGGCACAAACTCCTAAGAGGATCGGAGGTATCCCCCCGCCACCCGCGCCCTCCCCCCTAGAAAATGTTTGAAATTTACAATCTCTGAAACGCTATTTCCAGCGTTTTCGATGCAATATTTCCTCGACAATCAACTTAAATCAAGAGCAAAACTGGACAAAATGGATCAGTACAATCTGGCCGTTCATATTTTACGTAAAACGGTGGAAACGGCCTGGATCTAAGCCTAAAAGGCAGCTACGCTCCTGGACGTAACGAGGAACTGAACAATCTAATCGGAGTGCTTGAAAGGTTTCCCGATAATGGACTGACCAATCAGAACAGTCGGTTTTCAAGTTTTACATACTCGGGATTTCTGGAAATTCTCGAAGTGATTCCGATGTTTAACCAACGTACCTACGTACGTATACACGAACATTCAATCGGCATGTGCGACCACAGGAAACCCAAGCAGAAATTCCTCGGCGCGGTCGTGAGGCGAAAAGCACAATGAGCAAATTTTGGAGCATAATCGGCGCATGTGAAACAACCGCACTGTATTAGCGACGTCGCACTTCAACAGAAAAACTGAAAGCTGTCATTGAACGGCGCGCGGTTAATGATTTAATATATAGTGCTCAGAATTCTACTATACAGACGGTCACCAAATAACATTGTTGTGAAATACATTGCATTGACCGTAGACTTATGCGGCCGGATGAACGTAGAAGTCAATTTCATTATAGTGCAGATTTCAGCAACACTAATTATCATATCACTTCTGCCCAAATAAAGCGCAACAATAGAGGTAATCGGCTAACGCTGTTGCCACCCAATTCAGATCATGTAATGTAAACAGATGCTACTCTGGGGCATTATTCCTTTTTCATTCTAATCATAATGCAGTCATGCCTATCTGAATAAAATTAATTGTCAAAGAGTCAACTCTCCAGAGTAATGTGTGTTTACATCACATGATCTGAATTGGGTGGCAACAGAGTTAGCCGATTACCTCTATTCAATGTTTTTGGGTAAGTTCACATTTCACTGAGAAAGCTATCAGGCCTTCGACGCAGCGCAATGCTATTGATACCGGCTGTGACTTGAACGTCATGTTAACTTAGTAGTTTCAGTTATCACGCAACCTGACTCGAAAATAGTTAAGAAATACCACCAATTTATTCTTTATTTGTATTATTTTAATGCTTTTGGGTACCCGCATCCGCAAATAATTCGTAGCATCGTATCCACTTAAAAATTATGATCATTACCTTCAAGTCCGGCTTTTTTATGTTTTTATATAAAGTAGATCTTTCATTCAGTTCTAGGAGAGAATAATGTAGAGTACAATATGTACCTGTAAGTAGTTAATTTTAATCTAGTTTTTATATTTTATCTGTAACTGTAAATTACTTATTCATATATGAGGGTGAAATCCAATCCAAACTCAGTATTCAGGTCACATGCATGGATACCACTATATATAAATCCCAATAAAGATCAAGTAAAAGCACGGGGAGGGTTTGAAAAGGCAGGCTGGGGTTGATGAATTATTAATTAGCAACTTAATACGTATTCATAACTTTGACAAAGATCTCCAACTCAGCTATATAATAGGCCCTTTGCAGCTAGCAGTCACGCGCTGATATAATACTTCGTTAACGAATGAATTGGGCGGCGTGATCCCCATGGGAAAAGCGTTGCCATGGATGCTGGAGAGCAAGCTATCTTTAAAAACGCAGTTTTAGAAAGATCGACAATAAATTGGAGCTGGAAAATAGCATTTACAAATAGGTTTTGCTAATAACACTACCGATCTCGTACAAGGCCTTTGGATAAATGAAGTCAGATATTTTTTGCTCTCCAGTACAACGCGGCACGTGATTTGTTAGCTGCAAAGGGCCTATACGTATGCATGCATAAACTTTGATAAAAATCCTTAACTGAATAAATTACAGCAAAGGAGACCCAAATAATCCGGCTAAAACTGTTTATTTCTTAATGGACGGCAAGTTGCAATAACAAACACGTTCACTTACCTCCTGTCAGCTTAGTTGAGAATGTTAACGCTTCTTCTCCACCCATTTCACTCAAATGTCGATTAATCGCACACAACAACTGACAAATACAACGTCTTAGGGGGATATCGCTCGCCATTGTGCTTGGCAACTTCGCAAATGAACTTGCATAACCAAAAGTTGAGACTGTATGCCGACATGTGTTCTATCTTCGACGTTGTCAAAATCAAGCCCGTCCACGCCAACTGATTCCAGTTCTGCTACTTTATTTTGTCGCTTTTGTTGCCACTCCTCAAAGAGTTTTAGATCCCATTTGGTGTTGCATTGGGTACTTTTTGGAGTAACCCCCGACACTAAAGACCTCTCTTCATCCTAAGTTTTTGGAGAGCGAAATCGACCGAACATGCTTACACGGAATCAACTCTCAACTTAAAATAATTAAAATTCAATTTGGAGCTAGTTGCAACTCCTATGGGACACGACTGGTTCATGATTAACAATCTTTGAACCGTTGAAAATCATAGAACAATTATGTTCACTGCATTGTTAGTTTCATTTCACAAGTACGATGGAATTTCACAAGTACGATGGAATTTCACATTTGCGATAAAATATAGTGTTCATTTCTTTAATACGCAGGTGATCAGGTATCTATTACTTTAACGCGCAGGTGATAATATTTACATGAAACCTGCCGCAATATTTAACAATTATTCGCCGAAGGCGAATCGAAGTCGATATTTAACAATTATTCACCGAAGTGGAGGTGAATAGTGGTGGATATTTACCGAGCCGCTTGTTTTAGTATATACCACACTGCAGGTGAATAGCCAGCACCAAATAGTTATTTTGTTTTCTGTCAAATGGACAAAAACTCGCGCGAAATCAGCGCTGCTTTGCTCGGAGGTGAATATAAAATCATATTCACTGTTTGAATCAGAGCGCGCCAATCAGAGCGCGCGAAAAGTTATATTCACTGGTGTAGTGTATACTAATGCATGGGGAATATTCACCAATATTGACTGAGCCTAAGGCGAATAATTGTTTTAGTATATACCTCAACATAAAATGAGAATTATAGTGTTTTTTAGTTTTATTTCCTAGTTAATAATATACATGAAAAAAAATGCTCAATTCTGATTGGTTGAGGGCAATGCAATTTCAAGGAAAAAGGAAACTGTGCCGATAAAAGGAAATACGATGCAAATTTCTTTGGAAAGCAATACAACATTTCCTTAGTTTTCTGAGAACACTCGAACAATTTGAATGAATTTGAAAGTGGGAACTATTTAAGAAATAGAAAACATTTCCCGTGTTTCTATAGAGTTATAGAAACACGAGTGGGAGTTTGGGAGAACGAGAAATGGCAGTGGGAACACGAGCCCGTAGGGCGAGTGTTTCCACAGCTATTTCGAGTTCTTCCAAACTTCCACAAGTGTTTCTATAACTCTATAGAAACACGGGGAAAATGTTTTCTATTTCCTTTATAAAATAAACGAATAAAAGCACGGAAACGCTCGCTTAATTTGATAACCAAAACGTAAATTCTCACAACTAGCTCAAGCGCGCGCTCAACTGTCTATGTTTCTATAGAGTTACTTGATGTACACTTCGCCGCTAGGAGATATCATGCGTAGAAACAACATGTCGTTTCATTGCTACGCCGACGATACGCAGATTTATGTAACATTTCAGCCGTCAGTTAATGGACAGTTAGATTGTTCAAAGGCAAAGATTGAGGCATGTTTACGCGATGTAAACAACTGGATGTCAACTAACAAATTAAAACTAAATAATGATAAGACTGAACTTCTAGTTCTGAGGGCTTGTCATCGGCCGCAGCCTCCCCTCGATAGCATCCAGGTTGGTGCCGAGATCATCTATCCATCCAAATCAGCAAGGAACATTGGGGTCGTTTTCGATCACACTATGATGATGGACAAGCAAGTGTCTGCGATTTGCAAATCTGCGTTTTACCATATAAGAAACATTGCTCGCGTTAGGAAATTTTTATCTTTAGATGTTTGCAAAATACTAGTTCATGCATTTATCACCGCCAAATTAGATTATTGTAACTCGTTATTATATGGTATCCCTAAATATTTACATCAGAGGCTCCAGTATGTCCAAAATTCGGCAGCACGCCTTCTTACTTGTTCGCGTAAATCCTGCCATATTACAAATATTTTACAAGACCTACATTGGCTACCAATAGAACAAAGGATTAATTTTAAGATATTACTACTGACATTTAAGGCTATGAACAATATTGCACCATTATATATTAGTGAACTTTTAGAACCATATGCACCATCTCGATCATTACGCTCATCTTCTCAGAACTTACTCAAAGTTCCAACATACAATCTAAAAACGTATGGTGCAAGATCCTTTTCATTCTCAGCGGCCACTTTATGGAATAGTCTTCCAATTGATGTAAAGAACGTTCAATCTGTAAATATTTTTAAGACTAAGGTTAAGACTATTCTTTTTAAAAAAGCTTTTAACATCTTATATTTAAAATAGTTAAATCCGTAAGTATGTTTAATTAATTTGTATATTTTGCCCTATTTAATTTATTTATTTTAATTATTTTTAGTAGTGATGTAAAGCGCCATTGGTCATTTAGTGGAAATGGCGCTATATAAATTGTTATATTATATTATTATTATTTACTTACAGCCAATCAGAGCGCGCGTACTATCGAAACTATTTTATAATATGGTTTGTTGCCTAAATAAATTACTTTGTCACATGACTCGCCGACGTCAATTCCTGACAATATATTTCATGTATATTATTAATAAGTAATCATACGGTTTTCTCGTGCAATTTGGGATTAATTTTCACTCGTGTGTTTTTCAAAGAGCTGACACTCTTTAAAAACCCACTCGTGGAAATTAATCCCAAATTGCACTCGAAACCGTATGATTAAATACCTATACATAAATAGAAGGCGTGACAAATGTCACTTTTGTAAACAAAGCTTTTTCTATGGCAAAACAAGTTGTGACAATTGCTTTTGTACATTTTATGCAAACATTTTACCTTGAAAAACTCCAAGGCCATATTTTGTAGCTTTTTTAGTGCTTTTGGGCACTGCATCTTGTTGAATCAGTTCTAAAATTTCCGCATCGGAAATAATCGCGAAACTCCCGAGTTTTGTAGGTGGCTATCAGCTCATTATTCCGAGATAGCGAGCCAATCAAATAGCATGATCTATGTAGGTTTCCGTGTTGTATATATTAAAAGCTATTAAAGTATTATTATTATTATTATTAGGCCTTTCCAGATTGTGCTAGTAAAAATGGAAAAAGTGGCTCCAAAAAAGCCAAAAAGTTGCCAAAAACTTAAAAAGTTGCTCAAAGAAATAAAAAAAAAAAAAAAATGTTGTTCCAAAAAAATAAAAAGTTTGCTCAACAAAAATAAAAAGTTGCTCAAAAATTCTAAATAGTTGCATCTTAAATTGGAAAAATGCTTGAAAATGAGTCATTTAAACAACAATTAAGTAATTGAACCTCTAAATTCTTTATTTCACTTAGAGGATGTTGTTCGTGGGCGGCGGTTTAGTTTTTATAACCGCTGTTATGTTCGTGGGCTTCAATATCATCAAAATTGAAGGACAGACAAAATTAGCGTTTTAATTGAAACGAGATTTGGTAATTGGCAGATTTTGCATCTAATTTTTAACAATTTCGTGCTCAAAATCTCCAAAAAGCTGCTCGAAATGCCAAAAGTTGCTCAAAAGTTGCCGAGCACAATCTGGAAAAGACTAATTATTATTATCCAGGAATATGAGCGCAATAATCACTGGGGACGATGTAGCACAATGCTGGTCACATACACACAGCGGCAATACGTCACGCGCATGCGCTGTTGATGAGCTGATTACCCCAGTTTCCCGCCGAAACTGACTAAAAGAAAACAGAGGCAATCACCCTATGTGAAATGTTTCGCGAAAATTAAGGATAAGCCTAATACTTTAACAGGTTGAAGTTTTCTTAATTTGCAAGTCACTGTGAGGTTACTAAGTTATACAATTATTTACTAAAACAGTTTCAGACCTCGGAAACTTGTATTTGAACTCCAGAGCCTTCGTTCTTTCGGCCAGCGGAGTGTAACGTTTTGCCGCGGTGTGGGTCACGTGACCTTAAGAATGTTGGCGTATTTTGAAGATCATCTTGGATTCATCAACACTGAAGGAATCTGAGCTCAAATAATTAAAACCGTACACTGTTCTATTCTTTTACAGGAACTCCATAACTCGAACTCCATCTCTTTTACCCATGGCCAGTGCAGAGACAAGTATGAAAAGGCCAAGGATTTGCTAATAATACTACTGATATCGTATATTTAAGTGCCTTTAAATGAATAAAATCAGATAATATTTTACCAACCAGTACATGCAACCTCGCGATTGCAGTCTGCAAATTAAAGGGCCCATCCCACCAAACTATCCAGGGGTACCCAGGGGTACAGAAGTGACTAAATACAGGAATGCTCCGACCTCTGATTGGCCAAAAATAGAAGAAAATCTCTCAAATTATTTTTCCTCACCATTTTCTTGAGAACGTTTCTTGATAACCCTAGCTCTAGGTGGGCGAGATCTTGTTTACTGACCGGTTAGGTTTTTTTATGGTTCAGGATAGGGTTTTAGTTAGTTCTTTTAATCGGAGCATTCCTGTATTTAGCCACATGTCAGGGGTACAAAAGTGACTAAATACAGGAATGCTCCGTCACCATCTTGGATTAGGCCCATAAATAACTCTGGAAAGGAGGTTGACGCGGGCGCAGTTGTGTCGTCAGTAGAGGCTTCCTGTCACGTAATTATCTCATATTAACGCGCGCTTCACTGCGACTCCTGCTAAAAATGATACTTGAGAATTTAGGAATAAGTGCGCTCCTCTATGGGCAAAGCAGTATTGTTATCCACAATTGGGTTGCAGTACTTGTATCAATTGTGAACTTTCAGCTACATTTAATTTGGAACTGGAATATATTTCTCCACGTTTGGTTTTCGTGGGATTGTCTTTACAACTATTCTCACCGGGAGCTCCGAATACAATGGCCATATTAATACTTATTACATAACACGGGCAAGCGCAATTCGGTCCGTAGGAATGTGTTACGTAACCAGATGACGCTTTCCGTATATAGAGCCTCGCCTTGTTCAATCAGTCCTCTTTAGTCTTGTCAACGCACGGTGGGCATAAATGACCCCAAAATCGCCAGGGTTGGTTTATTTGTCTATATCTTCAAGACTTTCAACAGTACAATAATGATTTTTTTTATGGAGAGGTTTAGAGCGCTAAACAAAATAAAATATAGTGTTTTGTGTTAACGCGAACATCTTAATGACGTCACAATGACGTCATTTATCCATTTATAATAGGTTTCTCCATATTTTCAAGTAGCCGTAAGATACTAAAATGTTAAATTTTTCAATTCTCCTCTTGTTGGGAACAAAGTAATCGAAAACCCTATTTCGATTGGTTAAGAGGGAGAAAAGTTATTTAATTTTGAATTTTCGCAATTTTACCGCCAAATTTTGGCGGGAAATAAACAGCATAAAACCATTTATGAAACATATTTCTTCAAATAACTTTTGGAGTCTTAAATATTATTACATGACAATCTAGAAACTTTAAGAAGACCTTAGTACCTAAAATCGTATGTTTTTTGAATTGTAATTTTTAATGGATAAATGCTTTCAAGGTTACATTGAAAAAAACGTAAACGTCACTATGACGTCATGAGTATTTGAAAACGCCCTCTAAATATAGGCGAGTGAGCATTGTATCTATATTTTTTCACCAATGCACTTCTAACGCACTAAGTAGTTGTAATATCGAGTTTTTGTTTTTCTTTTGCAGTGGAAAGCCCCATTTATGTAAAACATATACGTCACAGATATGACGTCATGAAAATATTAAATCCTTAATAACTTCGGAAATATTTATCATAGATTAAGACTTCAAAATTGTGCCAAATAAAAACGCATCACCATATCTTCGTTATAGCGTACTTTACTTTAAACGACTATTTAAAAAGGAATTTGACCAAAACAGGAGCTTACTCTTATGACGTCACACTAATGTCATTATCTAAAACTAATTTAACCAGAACCTTAAATTTTACTTGCATAGTAAACTGTGAAAATTGTATTCAATTTCAGAAAGAATTTAGGAAATTGTGCCATTTTATCTAATTTTGGTCACGCTCAACCCTGGCGATTTCGGGGTCATTTATGCCCACCGTGACGAGACACGCATGTCTGCTGCTACGCCCCATCCCCCTCCCCGCAGCGATGAACCTGTTTACCCTCACTGGGAGCTACGCGCTCTCAACCGCCTCGGGCTGTTCTCTCCCATAACTTAGTATCACCCTTGGCATTGTTTGTGGATGCTCTCGGTGAGAATATAGTACGTCTATTTGAAGTGTCTTCCCAGGGACAAAGATGAGTACTGATAAAATGATAACCATCACAATTTACGCGCATATTTTGATCTAAGCCCTACCTGGCCTGGAAATTGAAAACTAAAACCTAGGTACCTAAACGAGAGATCATTATACACTTTAGTTAGTGCTACTTCTTGGAGACTAGAATTGTCGTGGTTATTAAAGCCGTTTTGAAAAGAGAGAAAGCCGCAATCCAAATTCGGAAAAAAATATGTGTGGTTCTCTATGGAACAAACTACCAACTGAACTAAAACAATCAGCCACAAGAGATTCATTCTCATTCAAGCTAAACTACTATGCAGGTTAACCTCACTGCTTCCAATTATTATTGTAATTTGAAACGGTCTTTATTAGTGCTTAGTTGTTATTGTTATTAATTATCTATTTATTTCTTTTCTTTAAGTTGAGGGCCACGTGTATATTACCCTCGATAAATAAAGCAATATTATTATTATTTCGTGAATGGAACTTATTTTACAACTGTTGAAAAAAATGAGAAAGAAAAAAGGTGAAAACTAGTGTGAAATCCGTTTATCCCTGATAAGGTGCAAGGGATGCAGGTTGCCGCTGTGGTAAAACACTCGCCTCTCACCGCTGCAGTCCCGATTACCGCGCGGCTCAGGCACCGTATGTGAGTTTGTTGTGGATTATTTATCTGCATTCGAGGGCTTTTCTCCGGGTTATCCGGTTTTTCTTCCTCGGTAAAAATCAACTTGTGAGTCGAGTGTTGTGTTTCCAAAACAGTTAATGTCGTGAGGAGTGTGTGAGGAGTAAAAACAGGCCCACATATATCAGCTGTAAGCTGCAATAATCCGTTAAGTGATCAATCGAGTTACCTGACGTTGATCGTCATAATACATATCTAAGGTTCTTTTGATCAAAAATACTTACAATTATCTCAAGGTATTTTAGAAAAACATAATAAGAAGAGGCCCTGAGTGGCCTTAACTCGAGCCACCTACATGTAGGAATAGGCGAATACATGTAGTTCATTGAGTTGTTAGTAGCATGTGTGTGTGCCATTCATAGTCTGTGCTAGAGGAGCCAGATAATTGATTCACTACTGTTGCTCATGGTAATTTACAAAAATGGAATGACCTTTTGCAGGAATTCAATCCTGTGGTTGTACTAGATGGCAAACAAATCTATTTCATATACCCGGTACATGTATTTAAAGGCAATTGTATGAGATTGCAGGTAGGGTCATTTGCAAAACCTGTTTGTAAATGCTATTTTCCACCTCCAATCGATTGTCGATCTTTGTAAAATAGCTTTTTTTAAAGATAGCTTGCTCTCCAGCATCCATGGCAACGTCTTTCCGATCCCATGGGGATCACGAGCTCAATTCATTCGTTAATGAAGTATTATATCAGCACGTGACTGTTAGCTGCAAAGGGCCTATTTCAGCCTCACCAGATAATTCCGTTTACGGTCAAAGACAAGGGTCAATCACTGTTCACTTCCAGCTTTTGCGACTCTTGAGTTGAAGTCTTAGTAGACTGGTTTCAAGACTTCCCAGTTATCACAAGAGTACTTCAGGAGAGTTCTTGGCGGTAAACAGCCAAAATTTAAACAATCAAAATCCCTCATTTGACCTCTTCACAATGTGTGATCAGGGTATCAACGAATAGCGTTTCACCAATATCAACAACGCAACACTGCAATCCTATATGGCACTTTATAGATGCAGCAGTACAGGTTTATTGGACCAAAACCTTCACTTATATGGCCATCCCTTTCGTAAATGTGAGAATTTTCCATCGAAAGCCCCTAAAAGTCCTGTTAGCCCTAGAATAACTGAACATCTTGCTATTTCAGTCGAAGAAACCTTTAGTTTCAGTAAAATAATGGGTAAGAATTGCTCAAACCTTCGCTCCCGTTGATGGGAAATTATCGAACTTTGCCTCTACAAATATCGGAAGTTCCCCGAGCGGTGTCGAAATTGATTGGTTGATCCTGTAACGTGTTGAATAGCTCGACTTGGAAAAAAAAGACACTTGGAAACCCAACCTCGTTCCCAGGGGTCTTTACGCGCCTAATCAAAGATGGCGTCGAAAGTACCCCTGGTACAGGCTGGTGGGATTCGGCCACTGATTGGCTAGACGTTTTGCGCGCGCTGATTGGAGAATTTCGAATAATGCGTGCATTTTTGATTAGAAAAATGAACTGGTGATGTCGGCTTTCGAATTGCGCGTTCAATATTCGTTGAAAACAGATAGAAATTCATCAGAACTTAGCGTTTTTGCATTATTTAATACTCACTTCGCAACTGGGTACAAGTAGAATAATGTACGGTTGGAATTCATTGGGATCACACTTCAACAGTTAGCCGTTCTTCAGCGATGATGAATCCAAGATAGCGGATGTGCTTCAAAATATGCCCATATATTGGGCGTATTTTTGGGTGACATGACCAGCCTGTACTAGGCCCAGGGTACTTTCGACGCCATCTTTGATTAGGCGCGTAAAGACCCCTGGGAACGAGGTTGTTGGAAACCTTGACTCGCGCCAGCCATAGGCTGGCCCGAGTAATAAAACTGATTGAGTAGCACCTTTTGGTTGGATACCAAAACTAAATATCTGGTAAGGTAGCGAGCGCCAATTCTCCAAATTCATGACGGGATTGGAGTTATTCCAAACGTATCGAACTATCGAATATTCTGCTGCATTTTCCATTTACCATGTTCACTAAAAGTTTATATAGTCACAGTTAATAACATTGACTACCTGCCTGGTATGTTCATTAATTTTAAAGGATAAAGGACATCAAGCCTTAATTGACATTAATATTTTAGAAAGACTAACCTTGTGTTTATATCTTAATGAGCTAACTTTTATGAAACAAAGATTTTATAGATCCTTTCCTTTAATGAAACAAAGATTTCAAGAAATCATTTCTTATTAAAGGATGAAGTAACATACATGCACTGTCAGTTTTTGCCATATGTGCTGGCTGCACGAGTTCACTAAAAGGTTATAGTTTTCTCCCTAATTAGTCCCATTCATTACAATTAAGCTTAATGAATATGTTGTGGTAGCACATTATAACACAGCTTTAATTGCTAGTATTTTAGAAAAAGAGTGCAAACTCAATATGCCATTTTGATGATGTTGCGCGCGCATTGAGAACAATATACATGCAATCAAGAAAAGAAAAGATTGTCATGCAACATTGAGTTTTGGCGGGCCACATTCTGGTTTTTGGCGGGCCACATTCTGGTTTTTGGCGGGCCACATGCTTTTGCTTTCAATGCGTGCGCAACATCGTCAAAATGGCCTATTTATCATCTACCTCGATCTTTACTGAAACAAAAAAAAATCACAATTAAGTTTTTGTGATGAATGAAAATATATTATATGGAGAAAAATGTTGCAGAGAGATCCCTGTGGATCTCCAAGACGTTGGACATTTAATGCTGTTATGATTTTGATAGGAGTGTATTTGAAATATTTGTTTTCATACCCCGAGAATGTGTAAAGTTAAGGACTTTGCTCACTCTTAATTCATAGAGAAAAGCTAAAGGTCTGTGCCCATCAAAAATATATGCTGCTGCATGGTTTTGTCAGTTTAGTACCAGATGTTCACTTAGGCTGTGGTCGCAACAGAGCTGCTATATCGAGGAAGATGATAGCATTTATTTAATGTTTTGCTATTGCATGCTTGGTAATGTCTCTATCAATTCCAAGCCCGCCCATGCTCCATGCTCCCCCTCCCCCGGTATTTGTCGGGATTTTGTCATTTCTCAGGCCAAGAACACTGCAAATGCCCCATGGTGGGGCCAGCTGAGCTGTCAAATGCCCCACCCCGAGGCAAGTATAGCGAATGCGCCAAATTTCTTCGCGGTTTCAAAGCCACATTTCACCGCTTGTTAAAGTAATTCACTACTCACCTTCAAACACTTTCGTAAGTGCCCCCAATCCCACACTCACTAGCCAGTTCACCCAACAAACCGCACACTTCACCCCGAAACTGGGAAATTCCTAACGCCATGTTCACCGATGACTTTTCTGCCGCCATGTTGATCGATGAAGCAAGCACGTGTTGATCAGTTGAGCAACACAAACACAGGGGATGGGTGGGGTTATTTTTTGACAAATGCCCTGGGCCCGGGCTGACGCAAAACAATTGCCCCACCCCAGGGACAGATAGGTTGTCAAATGCCCCATCCTGCCCGGGGGGGAGGGGGGTCATGCCTGAGCTATGCTGTTAGTTGTTATTATTAGTGTCGACTGTAAAAGAACCAATGCTAACTCTATTGATTTTGGGAGTATGCTTCAGATGCTTTGGTCGGATAGCACATAATAATCCTGACCATCAAAATGTGCTGGTAGTTCAAAAGTTAGTTGCAGTGTTCTTACATTTAAAGCTTAGTTTGTGAGCTAGCTCATATTGGTGCAGCTTTTTTGAACGTCCATTGACATGTCAGATTTTGATGGATAAAATGTACTCTTTGAAGCATTTAAGCCGGGCTACCGAAACCTACTAGCACCACTTTCATGCAGTGACCACTATAACAACTAAAGCATATCATGTGATCCCTAGCTCAGGTGTGACATACATGTAGGCAACCTTTGTAGAATTGGTGCAGCTGATACCCTTAAGCTCTTACATACAATGTATACCAAAACATGCTAGAGCAAAACAATGTTTAATTAAGCAACTTTCTCTAGCTGTTTATTTAATAATATCGAGTCACAGTTAAAGTGCCTATCACCCTTTTGCAATTTTGATAGCTTATGAACCTCCGAAACGTTTTGAGTACTTCTGTGAAGAAAGTTTTGGTTTAAAGGGAATACTTTATGTTCTACGCTTGTTTGAAATGGTGTAAATGTGACCTTTTCTGACCCATGACCGCGTAAGTAAAAGCCTGGGTCGAAACCTGAGTAGACGTCATCTTGACGTCATATAATTAATTCGGCTTTGGAATCATTTGAAGAGTTATTTACTAACAACTCAAAAACTGTGTATATTTTCTATGCATTGATGTTGTTGTGATAAAAAGGCGCCTTGGAGAATAATGCATTAATGAGATGACGTCTACCCAGGTTTCGACCCAGGCTTTTACTTACGCGGTCATGGGTCAGGAAAGGTCACATTTACACGATTTCAAACAAGCGTAGAACATAAAGTATCACTTTAAACCAAAACTTTCTTCACAGAAGTACTCAAAACGTTTCGGAGGTCCATAAGCTATCAAAATTGCAAAAGGGTGATAGGCACTTTTAAAGTTAAAACTATATAAGTGTCACTGCTTGGTTTGTTGGGGCAGTTATATAATATATATATATATATATATATATATGACGCATGTTAACACAAAAGGCGCCCTAGCAAGGAACATTCATTTTGTGTTAACATGACTCATCTTGTGTGGAATTCTGGATTTCCTCAGTTTAAAGCGCTGATAACTGATATTCTAGGTTTCAATGATAGTAAATTGACACTTGCTTCCATTTATAGCCTTTCTATCCCATAATTTCCTTGTTTGAGATTTGGAGTTTTTCGAGATTTTCTACCTTATCACCTTCTTGCAGTTGATCAACTAAAAGTGACATTTTGGGGTGTTTCTAATGCACAGGAGCGGCTAAAACGCAGTCAATAGTTGTTCTATAGTAAAAGACGCTTCTTTTTGCTGCAAACCGCATTAAAATCCATCAAGATCTCGAGAAACGGCGGCCAGTTGAAACTGAAACGGTGCACAAATTGACGCATCAAGGGCACCCAACGAAGTTTTCGGTTAAAAAGCTGTTCGGGAGAGTAAGTTAGCCTAAAACTTTCGGATTTGAAAAAAATTGTCCCTAGAAAATTGTTTTCTGAAATACTGGCTAGAAAATTTGTTTTCAATCCCTAGAAAATTATAGAAGAAAAGGGAGACTAAAAGGTTTCCCCTAAAATATTCGTACGTCCCAATTCGTCTGATCAAAAGAGTCAGAACAACACATTTTCATTCCCTAAGAATTGCCTAAAGGAAAAAAGAATCCCTAAAAAATTCGTACCTTTACAAAACTTTGCAACATGAATTTACTTGGGCTAGAAAATTCTTGTTTATGTTCTAGACTACTAACAAATTCGTAGGCCGGGAATATTTTGCCATAGTATTTTCGGTTGACGCGATTTCCACCTAGAAAATCCGAACAGCTAATAGCTAGCTTTCTAGAATACGCCAAAAGACATAGTAGGCGCCTTAAAATGGCTAGATAAGCTGCAGACAACTAGTTTCAAACGAATTTCAAAAAGTACTCGTTGGGTGCCCTTGACGCATGTTAACACAAAAGGCGTCCTAGCAAGGAACGCTCATTTTGTGTTAACATGACTCATATATATATATATCTTTACATGTAATTTTTATTGGAAACTATATCAGAGTTCAAAATAGCTGCCAGTGATAGTCGACAATTTCGTCACCCTTGTCAGCGATTTTTGCAGAAGAAATGACAAATAACATGTCCTAGCTATAATCGGTGAAATCACTGCTGTCCATTTCATTTCTCTAAACACCAGCAAAAAAAAAACAGCCTACGAAAAAAGCCTAGAAAATCATCCTAAAAGTTATTTTATTTTGAACCCTGTATATTATATTTTCCTTGCACTGTTATAAAGCTTCTATAAGCATAGTCGGACCCTCAGAATGTACACTTTATATGGCTTCTGCTATTTGTGCAGGAGCAATTTATTGTGAATACTTCATTTATAAGGAAATACCATCAAATGAATATATTGCTGCCCAGCTTTGTCAGTTTAATACCAAATGAAATCACATAAGCTAACGAGCTCCTAAGGAGAGGAATCGCTCACATAATTTTTTCATTAAATTACAATATAAACTAACTAAAATCCTACCCTGAAAAAAAAATAATCGGTCAGTAAACAAGATCTTACCCACCTAGAGCTAGGGTTCTCAAGAAAAACTTCTCAAGAAAATGGTGAGGTAAAAAAATATTGATAGATCAGTTTCTGGAACTCGAATCCCGCTGCCGACTACTCGTAAGGCAAACGTCGCAACCACTACACTAGCTAAACAACCATCGTCGCAACCACTGCTAATTTATGTTAGTTAATTTGGGGTAGATTACACAATAATTAATATATGCATGTACAATCAGTAATTTCATGTAGCATGCATCAGGTAATTACAGTACATATAGTGTGAGTTAAAATATAATAAAAGAAACATTCAGTTGATGTTGAGAATTCACTGTTTTTGTTTGGGCAGCTGGTTTGCTGATCTAGCTACCCCATACAAGAGAGGGTACTAAGGAATTTTAAATTTCATTCCCTTTAATGGAAAAGCATACCCTTAAATAAGAGATTTTGAGGTTCCTTGAAATGAGTTTAAAATTTTATTTCCTTAAATTAAGGAGAAAACTACCTTACATTAAGGAAAACTACCTTAAATAAGGTGTTTTGAGGTCCCTAAAATGAGGGCAATTCCCTGAAATTTAAAATGTTCCCTAAATTAAGGGATAAAGTACCCTTACCATTGACACTTTCTTTAAGGAAAAAAACCTTAAATTTACAGTGAAAAGCTAAGCCTAAGACTTCAACAGGTTTAAGTTTTCTTAATTTGTAATTCACTGTAAGTTTACTAAGTTATACATGTAAGTACTAATTTTGCCTCCACTACACAATTCAGACACACACAGTCACGTAGGATACTTGGGCATGTCGGTCAGCCGAGCCCAACATGCATATAGAAAAAAAAAAGAAAAAAAAATGAAGCAACAATCATGGACAAGTTCATGGGGACAATTGCTCAATTTGTGCCTGGTTTCGGAATTTTCCCTTTCTCTGTTAGGAAAAAGCCATTCATTTCCTCCCCCTCCCCCCCACAATCAATGTTGATTGAGCCAAGACACTTGCAATTCAACAGGCAGTTGATGGGGACCAACATTGGCTGGAGGGGGCAAGTGGGAGGGAAAAAAATACCACTGCTAAAAACGCGCGCGCACGTTTTGTTCTTGGGTTCCCTATCTCCCAATGTAATATTTCCATGATTGTCTGAAAATAGAACAACCTGTGAAAGCTGTTTTTTTGCTGCTCATTAGTATTTAAATGACTCGCAAAGCGTGCGGTTCGTTTTTACAGTGCATTGCAATGTCATTTTTTAATTGAACTGCAAGCATATTAGCATAAAATAGTGATTTAAAGGTCTTGGAGTATGCCTGCTGGAAACGTTTTATAAACATGCCAAAATTAACATATTGAAACCAACATGTTGTAACACTAGCATTTAGCTCCGCACAGTTCTCCATCTGATTCAATAAATTACAGCAATAAAACTTAGTCCAACTGAAAACTGTCTTTCGCCATCTCTTAATACTAAACTCGTTCTCTCAACTTAGGACATCCAAATCCGAATATATATTTTCTGACGTGCATTTCTCACAGTACTCCACCTAAGGGCTAAAGTAAGATGAGTTTCACTACTTATTTGTATTGATTTTGGTGGAGTACTGTTAGATCTCTCGAATAAAACACACAACATATTACGCAGATATGCTTAGATAGTAAATATAATTACTGTCTTCCGATTAAGTAGCAAATTTTGAACGACAATATTGAAATCCGCCCGCGTATCTGGCTTGACTGGTGGAGTACTGTAGTGGAGTACTGACTGTGTGATCAGTTCCGTGTGACGTCACTCAGCATCTTTGTAGTCTATTATTAGGCGAGAAAAGCAGTGCGGACATGGCGGAAGACAAACTTGCTTCTCTTGGGGGATTTGTGTAAACAAATGAAAGAAAACCTACCGCACCTGCATCATATGAGTATTTGCTTGGTCAACAGAGCCCCCTTTTACAAGCACAAGAGGTGCGTCCGCCGTTGCAAAAAACCGCGTATCCTTGCCCGCTTACTAAGTTTGACAGCCATGTGATAATGCTTGCTGGCGTCTTGATCATTATTTCCATTGCCTTTCTCTTTGTGCTCTTCCTGGCAAACGACCCAATGCGACACACGGGCTACGCCCAGTTGATCGAATGCATCGACCACAATATTGGCAAAAGCTTGCCGGCTAGGCACTTTCACTAAGTCTGCACAGCTGCATGTGATGAGGTAGACCATACACTGCTGTCGATTTTGCACTTCCGACATTATTGAAAACATTCCAACAAGCAAGAAAATACCAAACACGTGAAATGATTCACCCTCTTGAACTGTTTTTCTATTTAGTATTACCGCTGCCCATCCACACAGCGCCCGCACGAGGTTGACCACAGGCTGACCGCGGCCGCAAATTGTTGAGAGCCAACATGCATCTATCAAGGCCAAACGCTTCACCACTGTTTTGTAGGCCATCACTTCACCTCAGACTCATGAAAATTTAATCCAAGCATGCGTGCTTTTCAGACAATCATGGACAAGTTCATGGGGACAATTGCTCAATTTGTGCCTGGTTTCGGAATTTTCCCTTTCTCTGTTAGGAAAAAGCCATTCATTTCCTCCCCCTCCCCCCCACAATCAATGTTGATTGAGCCAAGACACTTGCAATTCAACAGGCAGTTGATGGGGACCAACATTGGCTGGAGGGGGCAAGTGGGAGGGAAAAAAATACCACTGCTAAAAACGCGCGCGCACGTTTTGTTCTTGGGTTCCCTATCTCCCAATGTAATATTTCCATGATTGTCTGAAAATAGAACAACCTGTGAAAGCTGTTTTTTTGCTGCTCATTAGTATTTAAATGACTCGCAAAGCGTGCGGTTCGTTTTTACAGTGCATTGCAATGTCATTTTTTAATTGAACTGCAAGCATATTAGCATAAAATAGTGATTTAAAGGTCTTGGAGTATGCCTGCTGGAAACGTTTTATAAACATGCCAAAATTAACATATTGAAACCAACATGTTGTAACACTAGCATTTAGCTCCGCACAGTTCTCCATCTGATTCAATAAATTACAGCAATAAAACTTAGTCCAACTGAAAACTGTCTTTCGCCATCTCTTAATACTAAACTCGTTCTCTCAACTTAGGACATCCAAATCCGAATATATATTTTCTGACGTGCATTTCTCACAGTACTCCACCTAAGGGCTAAAGTAAGATGAGTTTCACTACTTATTTGTATTGATTTTGGTGGAGTACTGTTAGATCTCTCGAATAAAACACACAACATATTACGCAGATATGCTTAGATAGTAAATATAATTACTGTCTTCCGATTAAGTAGCAAATTTTGAACGACAATATTGAAATCCGCCCGCGTATCTGGCTTGACTGGTGGAGTACTGTAGTGGAGTACTGACTGTGTGATCAGTTCCGTGTGACGTCACTCAGCATCTTTGTAGTCTATTATTAGGCGAGAAAAGCAGTGCGGACATGGCGGAAGACAAACTTGCTTCTCTTGGGGGATTTGTGTAAACAAATGAAAGAAAACCTACCGCACCTGCATCATATGAGTATTTGCTTGGTCAACAGAGCCCCCTTTTACAAGCACAAGAGGTGCGTCCGCCGTTGCAAAAAACCGCGTATCCTTGCCCGCTTACTAAGTTTGACAGCCATGTGATAATGCTTGCTGGCGTCTTGATCATTATTTCCATTGCCTTTCTCTTTGTGCTCTTCCTGGCAAACGACCCAATGCGACACACGGGCTACGCCCAGTTGATCGAATGCATCGACCACAATATTGGCAAAAGCTTGCCGGCTAGGCACTTTCACTAAGTCTGCACAGCTGCATGTGATGAGGTAGACCATACACTGCTGTCGATTTTGCACTTCCGACATTATTGAAAACATTCCAACAAGCAAGAAAATACCAAACACGTGAAATGATTCACCCTCTTGAACTGTTTTTCTATTTAGTATTACCGCTGCCCATCCACACAGCGCCCGCACGAGGTTGACCACAGGCTGACCGCGGCCGCAAATTGTTGAGAGCCAACATGCATCTATCAAGGCCAAACGCTTCACCACTGTTTTGTAGGCCATCACTTCACCTCAGACTCATGAAAATTTAATCCAAGCATGCGTGCTTTTCAGACAATCATGGACAAGTTCATGGGGACAATTGCTCAATTTGTGCCTGGTTTCGGAATTTTCCCTTTCTCTGTTAGGAAAAAGCCATTCATTTCCTCCCCCTCCCCCCCACAATCAATGTTGATTGAGCCAAGACACTTGCAATTCAACAGGCAGTTGATGGGGACCAACATTGGCTGGAGGGGGCAAGTGGGAGGGAAAAAAATACCACTGCTAAAAACGCGCGCGCACGTTTTGTTCTTGGGTTCCCTATCTCCCAATGTAATATTTCCATGATTGTCTGAAAATAGAACAACCTGTGAAAGCTGTTTTTTTGCTGCTCATTAGTATTTAAATGACTCGCAAAGCGTGCGGTTCGTTTTTACAGTGCATTGCAATGTCATTTTTTAATTGAACTGCAAGCATATTAGCATAAAATAGTGATTTAAAGGTCTTGGAGTATGCCTGCTGGAAACGTTTTATAAACATGCCAAAATTAACATATTGAAACCAACATGTTGTAACACTAGCATTTAGCTCCGCACAGTTCTCCATCTGATTCAATAAATTACAGCAATAAAACTTAGTCCAACTGAAAACTGTCTTTCGCCATCTCTTAATACTAAACTCGTTCTCTCAACTTAGGACATCCAAATCCGAATATATATTTTCTGACGTGCATTTCTCACAGTACTCCACCTAAGGGCTAAAGTAAGATGAGTTTCACTACTTATTTGTATTGATTTTGGTGGAGTACTGTTAGATCTCTCGAATAAAACACACAACATATTACGCAGATATGCTTAGATAGTAAATATAATTACTGTCTTCCGATTAAGTAGCAAATTTTGAACGACAATATTGAAATCCGCCCGCGTATCTGGCTTGACTGGTGGAGTACTGTAGTGGAGTACTGACTGTGTGATCAGTTCCGTGTGACGTCACTCAGCATCTTTGTAGTCTATTATTAGGCGAGAAAAGCAGTGCGGACATGGCGGAAGACAAACTTGCTTCTCTTGGGGGATTTGTGTAAACAAATGAAAGAAAACCTACCGCACCTGCATCATATGAGTATTTGCTTGGTCAACAGAGCCCCCTTTTACAAGCACAAGAGGTGCGTCCGCCGTTGCAAAAAACCGCGTATCCTTGCCCGCTTACTAAGTTTGACAGCCATGTGATAATGCTTGCTGGCGTCTTGATCATTATTTCCATTGCCTTTCTCTTTGTGCTCTTCCTGGCAAACGACCCAATGCGACACACGGGCTACGCCCAGTTGATCGAATGCATCGACCACAATATTGGCAAAAGCTTGCCGGCTAGGCACTTTCACTAAGTCTGCACAGCTGCATGTGATGAGGTAGACCATACACTGCTGTCGATTTTGCACTTCCGACATTATTGAAAACATTCCAACAAGCAAGAAAATACCAAACACGTGAAATGATTCACCCTCTTGAACTGTTTTTCTATTTAGTATTACCGCTGCCCATCCACACAGCGCCCGCACGAGGTTGACCACAGGCTGAGCACGGCCGCAAATTGTTGAGAGCCAACATGCATCTATCAAGGCCAAACGCTTCACCACTGTTTTGTAGGCCATCACTTCACCTCAGGCTCGATCGCGATATAAGCATTGAAGTCACACAAAACTGCAGTCAACTGAATCGATTAAACTACTTGGTGTACATATTGACAAATCATTATCATGGAATATCCACATTGATTATACTGAAAAGAAGGTTTCGCAACGCATCGGATTACTTAACCGCAATAAAAGGTACATACCTCATGCAGAAAGAATACTATTTTATAATGCACTAATTAAGCCTGTGATCGAGTACTGTGCCACAGTTTGGGGTGGATGCTCCATAGAAGGTAAGTACCGCCTTCTTAGATTACAATAACGGGCTGCTCGAATTATATTAGACGCACCTGCACTTAGCCCTTCCGTTCCCTTATTTAATACACTTAGCTGGATTCCTATCCATGAAGTCTGTAATTACTTGAGCTGTATATTAATGTTTAAGATTTTAAATGGCTATGCACCAGCCTATCTTTCAGATGGCATTAAACCTATTAAGAAAGTACACAGAATACACACTCGCTCGTCTAGGTTTAATGTACAGATTCCAAAGATATCCCTAACAACAGCAGGCGGCAGATCATTTGCTTTTAGAGCCTCATCATTGTGGAATTCATTACCAGTTGATGTTAAAGATGTATCCTCTTTGAATATGTTCAAGTCCAAATACTTTTATAATATTTTATTGCAACAGAAGTTAATTGACCATTTTAAAGTTTAGCTTTTTGTAATTCACTTATCTTAATCTCTGTCTCTAGTCAATATATATGTACTCGTTCAATTTTTAGATTATATTAGATCGATTTAGCTATATGTTACTAGTTAGTAATTGTGGTTCTGATTTCAATTGTATATAATGCACATCTTAGTTTTATCCGTAGTTTTTATCATATTTGCTACCTATATGTAAAGTTATATTTTATACTTAAATTAGTAGTTGAGGGCCACAAGTTTGTAAGCTTTGCTTTTGGGTGTTACCCTCTTTAAATAAAGAATATTATTATTATTATTATTATTATTAAATGATTCACCCTCTTGAACTGTTTTTCTATTTAGTATTACCGCTGCCCATCCACACAGCGCCCGCACGAGGTTGACCACAGGCTGACCGCGGCCGCAAATTGTTGAGAGCCAACATGCATCTATCAAGGCCAAACGCTTCACCACTGTTTTGTAGGCCATCACTTCACCTCAGACTCATGAAAATTTAATCCAAGCATGCGTGCTTTTCAGACAATCATGGACAAGTTCATGGGGACAATTGCTCAATTTGTGCCTGGTTTCGGAATTTTCCCTTTCTCTGTTAGGAAAAAGCCATTCATTTCCTCCCCCTCCCCCCCACAATCAATGTTGATTGAGCCAAGACACTTGCAATTCAACAGGCAGTTGATGGGGACCAACATTGGCTGGAGGGGGCAAGTGGGAGGGAAAAAAATACCACTGCTAAAAACGCGCGCGCACGTTTTGTTCTTGGGTTCCCTATCTCCCAATGTAATATTTCCATGATTGTCTGAAAATAGAACAACCTGTGAAAGCTGTTTTTTTGCTGCTCATTAGTATTTAAATGACTCGCAAAGCGTGCGGTTCGTTTTTACAGTGCATTGCAATGTCATTTTTTAATTGAACTGCAAGCATATTAGCATAAAATAGTGATTTAAAGGTCTTGGAGTATGCCTGCTGGAAACGTTTTATAAACATGCCAAAATTAACATATTGAAACCAACATGTTGTAACACTAGCATTTAGCTCCGCACAGTTCTCCATCTGATTCAATAAATTACAGCAATAAAACTTAGTCCAACTGAAAACTGTCTTTCGCCATCTCTTAATACTAAACTCGTTCTCTCAACTTAGGACATCCAAATCCGAATATATATTTTCTGACGTGCATTTCTCACAGTACTCCACCTAAGGGCTAAAGTAAGATGAGTTTCACTACTTATTTGTATTGATTTTGGTGGAGTACTGTTAGATCTCTCGAATAAAACACACAACATATTACGCAGATATGCTTAGATAGTAAATATAATTACTGTCTTCCGATTAAGTAGCAAATTTTGAACGACAATATTGAAATCCGCCCGCGTATCTGGCTTGACTGGTGGAGTACTGTAGTGGAGTACTGACTGTGTGATCAGTTCCGTGTGACGTCACTCAGCATCTTTGTAGTCTATTATTAGGCGAGAAAAGCAGTGCGGACATGGCGGAAGACAAACTTGCTTCTCTTGGGGGATTTGTGTAAACAAATGAAAGAAAACCTACCGCACCTGCATCATATGAGTATTTGCTTGGTCAACAGAGCCCCCTTTTACAAGCACAAGAGGTGCGTCCGCCGTTGCAAAAAACCGCGTATCCTTGCCCGCTTACTAAGTTTGACAGCCATGTGATAATGCTTGCTGGCGTCTTGATCATTATTTCCATTGCCTTTCTCTTTGTGCTCTTCCTGGCAAACGACCCAATGCGACACACGGGCTACGCCCAGTTGATCGAATGCATCGACCACAATATTGGCAAAAGCTTGCCGGCTAGGCACTTTCACTAAGTCTGCACAGCTGCATGTGATGAGGTAGACCATACACTGCTGTCGATTTTGCACTTCCGACATTATTGAAAACATTCCAACAAGCAAGAAAATACCAAACACGTGAAATGATTCACCCTCTTGAACTGTTTTTCTATTTAGTATTACCGCTGCCCATCCACACAGCGCCCGCACGAGGTTGACCACAGGCTGAGCACGGCCGCAAATTGTTGAGAGCCAACATGCATCTATCAAGGCCAAACGCTTCACCACTGTTTTGTAGGCCATCACTTCACCTCAGGCTCGATCGCGATATAAGCATTGAAGTCACACAAAACTGCAGTCAACTGAATCGATTAAACTACTTGGTGTACATATTGACAAATCATTATCATGGAATATCCACATTGATTATACTGAAAAGAAGGTTTCGCAACGCATCGGATTACTTAACCGCAATAAAAGGTACATACCTCATGCAGAAAGAATACTATTTTATAATGCACTAATTAAGCCTGTGATCGAGTACTGTGCCACAGTTTGGGGTGGATGCTCCATAGAAGGTAAGTACCGCCTTCTTAGATTACAATAACGGGCTGCTCGAATTATATTAGACGCACCTGCACTTAGCCCTTCCGTTCCCTTATTTAATACACTTAGCTGGATTCCTATCCATGAAGTCTGTAATTACTTGAGCTGTATATTAATGTTTAAGATTTTAAATGGCTATGCACCAGCCTATCTTTCAGATGGCATTAAACCTATTAAGAAAGTACACAGAATACACACTCGCTCGTCTAGGTTTAATGTACAGATTCCAAAGATATCCCTAACAACAGCAGGCGGCAGATCATTTGCTTTTAGAGCCTCATCATTGTGGAATTCATTACCAGTTGATGTTAAAGATGTATCCTCTTTGAATATGTTCAAGTCCAAATACTTTTATAATATTTTATTGCAACAGAAGTTAATTGACCATTTTAAAGTTTAGCTTTTTGTAATTCACTTATCTTAATCTCTGTCTCTAGTCAATATATATGTACTCGTTCAATTTTTAGATTATATTAGATCGATTTAGCTATATGTTACTAGTTAGTAATTGTGGTTCTGATTTCAATTGTATATAATGCACATCTTAGTTTTATCCGTAGTTTTTATCATATTTGCTACCTATATGTAAAGTTATATTTTATACTTAAATTAGTAGTTGAGGGCCACAAGTTTGTAAGCTTTGCTTTTGGGTGTTACCCTCTTTAAATAAAGAATATTATTATTATTATTATTATTATTAAATGATTCACCCTCTTGAACTGTTTTTCTATTTAGTATTACCGCTGCCCATCCACACAGCGCCCGCACGAGGTTGACCACAGGCTGACCGCGGCCGCAAATTGTTGAGAGCCAACATGCATCTATCAAGGCCAAACGCTTCACCACTGTTTTGTAGGCCATCACTTCACCTCAGACTCATGAAAATTTAATCCAAGCATGCGTGCTTTTCAGACAATCATGGACAAGTTCATGGGGACAATTGCTCAATTTGTGCCTGGTTTCGGAATTTTCCCTTTCTCTGTTAGGAAAAAGCCATTCATTTCCTCCCCCTCCCCCCCACAATCAATGTTGATTGAGCCAAGACACTTGCAATTCAACAGGCAGTTGATGGGGACCAACATTGGCTGGAGGGGGCAAGTGGGAGGGAAAAAAATACCACTGCTAAAAACGCGCGCGCACGTTTTGTTCTTGGGTTCCCTATGTCCCAATGTAATATTTCCATGATTGAAGGTAGCAAGGCTGACCTAGAATGAATTCAACCTCTTAACGGTCACCTACTTATGGCACACTACATTACCCATAATTCTCAGCACTACTCTCCCCAGGCTTCTGTTCCGTGCCAGCAAAATATTCATTTCTGTGAATTTCGTACCTCAACTAACATAAATTACACTTTACAATGAGTGGCGATGTTGTATCAGATATACAATGACGAGCCGCTTCATTGCCACGAATATTATAAAGTACTAGGTACTTATTGACTGATTGGGAGGGCCGGACGGGAAAATATTCAAAATGACCGAGAGCCAAATATTTTCCCGTCCGGCCCGACCTAACTCAGTCAATCGTTTTTTTTTATCATATGACCATATTATTTTGTAGATCAAACCGCAAAACAGCAAGAAAAAAAATTGCTTTTTCCGGCCCGTTCACGTCATACATGTCCGTCCCTGATCACGTGACTTTTGTAAATGGTTTTGAAAGGAAGCGCGCAGGGGCAGTACGGGTCATATGATAATAGCACTTATGATATGCATGATATGCCCCTCAACCCCAATGTTTTATTTTATTTTCGAAAAGAGAAGATAATTTTGAGTAATTCTGCGAAAAAGGTTTTGAATTTTCGTTATTTCTGGATTTTTTATGAGCGATTGTCAATGCGATCTGATGGCAAAGCGCCGCCATTACAATTGTGACGTAAGTGAAGGAGATTTTTCTTTCTGAGCATGGATGAATACGCACGTTTCGCTTTCACAAAGTCAAGCCACTTGCGCCTTTTTTATGGCTAACGAACTCTCATCTCCCCCGACTGCAATTTTGTGAAGCCTGATATCTTGCTTGGTGTCTGAACAGTTGCTGCAGCCCCCTACAACACGACTATTTAGCATTTAAACGTGTTTGTTTTTTTCGATTTCGCTGACCACTACTTCCAACTACTCCGACTCAGTCTCTTTGTAAATTTTGACGACTGAAACAGACGGTTTTCCTTCACTTACGTCACAAGACTCATTATAATAATTAGGACGTGCGCCAGTACACACGGGATTTTGTCATCTTTAAACGCTCATAAAAAAAATCAAGGATTACTGCGATTTCAATGTTTTTTTTCGCAGAAATGCTCAAAATGACCTTCTTTTCGAAAATAAAATAAACATTTTGGGGTTGAGGGGAACTTTAAGCTTTGATTTCTCTCACCTTGCTATCGATGTGGGATGAATTAGTTTCTCACAAAAACATGTCCCACATCGAAGAGACAGTGTGTGCGCAATATGAGAGTAGTCTAGAGCGTATCGTGCAGGAAAACAGGTCCCACATGGAAGAGATGGTGTGAACGTAATAAGAGAGCAGATGTACCTTGTCATTTTACCCGGCCCGGGATAGGGGAAGTCAGTGATCGGTTGTGAGACCTCCTAGTTTGAAACCAGAGCCTTCGTTCTATCGACCAGTGGAGCATAACGTTTTGCCGCGGTGTAATGCCCGGGGTGGGGTTCTTCAAGGTAAAAAGGGTAGGGGTGACCGGTGGAAAACCTCGAAAAATACCAAACCGTGAAACATTTCCTACCCGAAAATGTACCTCATCGTCTAAAAAGCACCCAGAAAAATGGATTTCGTTTGGACAACCACTACAAAATACTAAATCGCCGATTTCAAACCCTAAAAATACGACGATCACCCCTGCCAACCGAATATAGGAAGAACCCCCCCAGGTGTGATGCATATATAGGCTCGTGATTTCTGTATATTTCACCATAATCTACGGATTTTTTGCCAGATTTTAGAACATAGCCACTTCTGTCAGTTCTTTTTGGTACTAATAATGGTGTGGATTTGTGCAGTTCAGGTCAAATCCTCTCATGTTCAGGGCAGATTCTGCAGCCGTTGTAACGTTAAAAAGATACTCGGTGAAGTACAGCACAGCAAGCGAGCTGACGATAGCATTGACAAGCACGTGATGCTTCCATTTCTTTCTCCACACTCTGTTGACTGCTACGTTCATGACTCGAGTCTGTATAAGAAGAGAGATGGTGTTGAAGAACAGATCGATGGACAAACCAATCACTGAACGGATCAGGAAATCGTAAACAGGTGTTCTGTCACTGTATGGCTTCCCTTCGAACATTAACCGATAAGTGTACGAGAATCCTAACGCTGCCACGAGACCAGACGACTCCTGAAGCATCATCTGAATGCTCACATCCGCCATAAAACGCCGACTGCGAGGGCTACGGTACTTTAAAGGTTTTCTCTGTATGTGTCGCCTTAGAAGTCGGTAATACAAATATTCCCAGATTTCATCTCTCATCGTGACAGTTATCCTTTCAAGGAAATCTATCATAGCATGGCCAATACCGAGAACAACGAACAGAGAAAGTGCGGATAGCTCACTTTGCATAATTCGAAGTACAATAGCGGAGGCCCCATACAAAATGGCTACCAAAACATGGCCAGCTCCTGGGTGAATCATCTTAAGATTTTGAGCGGCAAGACGGGCCACGACTTTAGGAATAGCAGTTAGAAGCGGCAAGAAACCGGCCACTACTAATTTGATGAGAGCTTCTTGCCTGATATACCATGGAAGAAACATATCCACAATGAGCCACGCGATCGGAAATCCTATTACGAATTGGACAGAGAGGACGAAGCCCGTTTTCAAGGTGGTTTTCAGTCTGCTTGGAGAGAAATGACGGCCTAAAATGTAACTGTTTGCTAGAATAATACCAAAGGATAATGCATTAAGTGGATAAGTCATCCATGTCGTATGGTGGATGCCGAAGAAGTATAGCAATAGTCTGTAGATCGTATCTATAAGTGCACCAAGAAGATTATAAGGTAATAGATTAAGTTCCTTGATCAGTGACCACGGGAAGACGTTTAGAAGAGTCATGAAATGCCAAAGTTCAATAAAAAATCCTTCCACTGCTTCGCTTCCAGTACGAATTCTTTCAATCGTTAAGAGAGTCATGTTGTTCCACCCTCTTTTTCTTTGATAATCGTAGCATAGCTCCACGGAATTGAGGTCTAGAAAAATCCAAAACACAGCGAGAAGACCAATTAATGTACCAGCTACTGTTTGAATTTGAAGGACGCTTTTAAGGCACTGAAAGAAGGAGGTTTTTAAGCTGGGAAGACTTTGTTTCCATGCTTTAGGATCATCTTCTTGTTCTGGTGGTGGATCGAATTCTCGGAATATTGTGTCGTCGGAGTCAAACGCTGTGAAATCTTCCAATTGTCTTTTGGATCCAGAGTCGAGAAGACTATTTTGTTCACTCGACTCAGCATAATTGTAAATTATAACAACACCCGTGCAATTCTCAAAGAGGAAGGCGAAAAGGGCGACGATTTCTGTGATCATAGTGAAGCTGAATACAGAGGTATAGAATGTACGGTCTGGTACTCTTTAACAGAATATTACTTTCGTCAAGCTCCATGCTTTTCGTCAGAATTTCGCTTTCCAGTCGATCAAACAAGAACACCAAGGAATTTTCTGAGAAACATTGCACAATTCCGCAGTGTCATGCAACATTATACTGTAAAGCGAGGACTGGTTGAGGACTGCGGATGTATCAACCAAAATTTATTGCAAAAGTAATCACAGGGTTGGGTTGGGTTGTGTCTATCTTTTCCTATTTATTAATTATTGTTCTTATCATTATACATATTTTTGTAAGTATGTAATACATAGCCCATCTTTATTTGTATGTATGTGTATAAATGTGTGTATGTATGTATATGTATGTATGTGTATATATATATTTTTTCACCATCATATTAGCAGTTAGCATTTACTCTTGCCCTCTGACCAAATATCTACCTTCAAATGTAACTTTGCAGTGACGCTACTTAGCTCGATTAGCCCTTAGGTTATTCTAAGTAGCGCTTACTCTAACTTTTATTACTAGTTTCTCTTTTACCCACTTATGTAATTTTTTTGTAAGAGTATTAATAAAGTGTTGTTGTTGTTGTTGTTGTTGTTGTTGGCCTTGGGAACTGAAGAAACTTGTTGAATAATACAGACATAGGTCATTGTTTAGTTCTTCCATCAAAATAAACAGCCAAACCACAGAGAGTTCTATTAAACTAATATTTTATTTTTCACGAGAAGACGCACGGGGCGACGGGACCGCTTTTAGTAACCGCTCGGGACTCGACTCGAGGGACCACTATAGCCTGTTCCAGGCTCTCCGATAGTGGGAAAGGGAGCGAAAGACAAACGCAGGCGAAAAAAGAGAAGAGGGGAACTGGGGGGAGAGAAAGGGGAAAGCGGAAAAGGAGAGCCAGTGCGTGGAACAGTTCTCTTAAGTCAGTATTTCTAGAAAACAAACATAATGATCATCGCATCCACAATTTGACCTTAAATAGCTCATTTTCACCCATTTCACGATGTCCCCGGCTCAATGTTACTAGAAAACGAGCTAATTTTAAGCGTTGTAAAATCCGTTACCTAAAACGGTATTGTGTGTTTTTCTCAAGGGATAAATGGCTAAACGGCTAGTGGTACTCTTTTGGTCTGGTAACTGAATTTAAATGTTTGATAATTAAAAAAACAAATGTCCACTGATTTAATGTAACATCCGTTACCAGAAAAGAATAAATTTTCTTTTTATACTAATCGCTCCTTGATGTTATATAAAACTTATATTCAATTTGGGTTTTGGCCAGACTTGCATGGCAAGAATACGGCAATCACTTGAAGCCGGTTGTCCAGCCAATGGATGTTACACGCTTAACCATACGCACCTACTAGCATTTCTAGAACACAATTTAAAGTAGAAGCACAATATTTTTTTGTAGTAATATGACTTAGTTTGACCTTGTAGCCTGTGGTATATAAACGTGGCTCATGTCTGAATAACAGAGAAGATGTGGCAAAAAACAACAAGTTCTGTAGCATCCGCTACTGTCACATCCGCTACTGTCACATCCGTTACCACATTCCCAGACCAGTCTCGATAAACGTTGTACACCGTATTGACCTATGTATGACGTTTTGCCCGACAAAAATAGAACGTTGAGTGTAACATGAGACACAGAAAGTATGCGACAAGGATTTTCCAATCTTTTTTCAGTGTATGACCTAAGAGATTATATTCAACACGTGTTTTGCTTTACGTTACTTAAGTTGCTCTTATTCCTCTAGTTAGCCAGGCAACGTCTGTTTTAGTGATAAATAATCAAAGGTAAGTGATTAATATTTGTTTTTAACTTACTTTCAATTCATTTAAAACGACCTTTGGAGCCTTCGTTTGTACTCATTGGATGTTACATCAAACCGGAAGTGAACGATGTACTTTAGAAACAAATATTTTCCCTATTTTTACGCCACCAAAAGCAATATTTAAATTTGTATTGAAAGTTTAGATAAAAAATTAATGCTAGTTCTACCCAAAAATTACGAGTGATGATATATAAATTAAACAAGACATCGCCGACATTACCGCTCGCTCCGCTTCAAGCGGCCCACCCATCCGGATCAGTGAAATATGCGTGGATTTCAGTGATGTGCTATGTGTGATCGACGGGCCTAATTCCCAGGGAAAGTCTCGGACAAATTTCAAGTTTAGCGACAAAACATGTACACTTGAAATGATCGAAGGCTTGCATGATGGCCGGGTTTTGGCCAATAATATATTAAGGCAGCTGAAAATCGACTGCAAGAAGCTTTACAATTTATAAAGCTTTTTTGTAACATCCGTTTATACCACTACTTCAAGAATGAAGTACAGCGAAAGACGTAACCTCATTATCTTGTTACAGTTAGTGAATAAACTTGTTTAAATCCCGATGAAGCCGGTTCAAGACTAACGAATAATGATGAAACCTTTGAGAATTTTTTCCAGACTAAATCACAGAATATTGTTTGATGACGTAATTAACGGTAAAATAAGATTGAAAGAATGCAACGTTGCACAAAAAAGATGCAAATTTTATCAACTATATCAATCATAGAGTACAGACCGTATTATTATCAGTGCAAGGCTTTGGGCTTTACATGTCTACATATTTTCCGTTTTTAGAAACCACCAAGAGGATCTTGCACTCGGTTTGACTCATAGAAATTTTAAATAAATAAAATACAGTCTAAAATGCGAAATTTCTGGTAACATGCTCTCAGAAAAAGCAAGCAAATTCGTAGCGAAAGAGTGTCTATATATTCTAAATCCAGGTTTTCTGTGACTTTTATTCATTCAACTTCCTCCTGAAATAGTTTATACCGCGCAAGGCTATTGCTTTTTAGCACAACATGTATGTGCGAACTTTGATGAAACATACATGTTCCGACTATTTATTACGTGTATTACTCAGTTTGCAAACATCTTTGTAACTTTTTGAATATTTAACATTACTTGCCACATTTGGGGATTTTTACCTTTCATTAGTTGCCTCATCTAACACAAGTATTCCTGAATTTCTCTGTCGATATCAAATTTTGCTCAGCTCATTTTTGCTTTGCTATTTGCCCGGCGTTTTTGGTGGAATGGGTGGTCAACTAGGCACTCGAAGACTTGAATATTACATCAAACATTCCCAAGTCACCCCGAGATTTCACTAGCAGAGGCACTGATGGTCATGCAGTCTACATAATAGTACCTGATAATTGGAATTCGGCTTACAGTAAAATTTATACAGTTTCGCTTTTGTCGCTTCTCTCAGGAATTATCGAAATTGACGTCACTAATCGATTGTTCAAGGTTGTCAGTCATCTGTGCTATATTACTTAGGGTCGTTTATACGAGCGAAAATAAGACGCGTCTTACATAAGACGTGAATTGGACCATTTATACGTTCGTGTCTTACATAAGACGCGAAGGATACGTATAAATGGGTTCGCGTCTTACGCGCGAGTCACGCCGGCAACCCTGTGTTGACATAGCCTAGCCTAACCTAGGGCTTTGTTGTTGTTATTGGGCTCCCTGTGTGGGTCACGCATGCGCACATACTGTTCATGTCTTACTTATTACGCGAAGAGCATTTATACGAGATTTTTCGCGTCTTATGTAAGACGCGTCTTATTTTCGCTCGTATAAACGGCCCTATATGTGTGTCTACTGGTTGTCAGCTAAAAATCAAGTTACGGTCGACTGCGGTGGAAGTGTTAAAACAACTCCACAATCAACATTGTTAGGGGGTGTTCACATGATACCGGAACGAGTTTCATTTCGGAATGAGTTCACTCCGGTTGCCCTTGTCGCTCTGTATCTGTTTACATGATACCGGACCGAAACTGAAGTCATTCTGGAATTAGTTCACTGCGGTTCTTGTACCGGATCGAAAGTTTCATTCCCGTATGAGATCTGTACCGGTATCATGTAAACGCGGTATCACTTTCTTTCCGGAACGAAATCAAGTGACCGAGCAGCCTGGGGCGGGTAACGCATGCGTATATGTCTTTTACTCCAGCCATGTTTACGCTTTTTGTATTCACGCTGGTTTTCGATAGCGAGGGCTCCACATTAGTCAAATGCGGCAGATTGCCTATCTGAGCATCTAATTTTCAAAAAGAATTCGGTGGAGCATGGATTGCACTAAAAAACCTCTTGCCTTCCGCCACTCATTGTTTAGCACTAACATCCTAAAACGAACCCCTCAGAAAAGAACCCAACTACGGGTCTTAACACTAATATAAATGTAAATAAAAATTAAAATATTTACATCACTGTATAGTCACAATTCTCCACCCTCCTACCTAACAACGACACACCCCTAATTAAGGTAGCTAATAAAATTTCAGTTTAAAATTGTCCACCACCCCACCTTACCCCTACCCATAGAAGACTTAAGGTTACGATAGTTGAATTCCTTAGCCTGCATTATAACACATTATAATACAAGTACCCCAACCTACACCCCCCCCCCCCTTCCCCCTTACCCATACCCATTTGGGGAAGAGGTCAAAACAATGGATTTCGAATGGGACCCAATTTTGTCAGGGGAGGTGGCGGGTGGCGGGTAATACCCCCTACCCCTTTTTTCGAGGGTGATTTTCTCGCGTTGTAAAATAGGGATACCTGATTTTATTGCAGATTCACGTTTTTCTCTGCCTGTAGAAACTAGAAATATAGTTACCTCTTTAATAAGTATTTTATTCAAGAAGATATTTGTGGTCAAAAATCTAGATTTTGGCAAAATAGGTGGTGGGTTCCGGGTACAACCCCCCTTCCGTCAAAAATGGGTCGCGCCAGAGTACCATTGTTTTGACCTCTTCCCTTGAGACTAGGAATTGCGACAACAAAATTACGGCCCGAGACGTAATTTTACCATTGCCATTAAACATTAAAGTGCCTTTAACCCCCAATTTTTTTTTATTGAAACTTTAAACTATTCTTTAGGACCTAAAGCAAAAATGGGAGGCTAAAACTCAACCTTTATTTTATTTTACGGCCTTTCAAAGTTGAGAACCAGAACATGTGGCCGTCAGTTTCCAATTTCCTTGGGGGCCTGGAAACTAGTGACCTGTGACGTGTTATGTAGTAAGGCGTCCTTCCAATTCCATACAAAAATCTAAAAATCGTCGAAATTTGTTTTTTTCACTTTTATCTTTTCGAATTCTTAGTCAGGGCGCTATACAGAATCGATGTAAAAAAATGGTGGTTAATATAGGCACTTTAGAGAAGACGGTATCAAAACACATTTTTATTGATGTTTGTTTTTATGAAGCACGACTGTATTATTGCTGGTTCGTCTCTTGAATGAATATGGCTGTGAATAAGTGGATTTAGTATATACCACACCAGTGAATATCACTTTTCGCGCGCTCTGATTGGCTACTCAAACAGTGAATATGATTTCATATTCACCTCCGAGCAAAGCAGCGATCATCTCGCGCGAGTTTTTGTCCATTTGACAGAAAATAAAATAACTATTTGGTGCTGGCTATTCACCTGGAGTGTGGTATATAAAGCGGCGAGGTAAATATCCACCACTATTCACCAACACTGGGGTGAATAATTGTTAAATATTTAACAAATAAAGAAGCCTTAGCCATGAATACTATATCATAAAACACGATGGGCATTTGAGAACATGAGAGAAATGTTAAAGTTTTCAACATTTCTCGAGTGTTCTCAAATGACCAGAGCGTTTTATGATAGTATAAAACATAGATTTTAGGCATCTTTATCTGTTTGATAATATAGATTTACAGGCGCGATGAAAGGAACCACCAGTTGAAAACAATAAAACACGGCAAACCATGTTATATACTCCGATAAAACATGGCTTTTTAGCCAATCAGAGCGCGCATACTACCGTATCTATATTATAAATATATATACTTAAGTCAGATCATGGATAAAATAGTTGTGTATTAAAATATGAATACTTTCGAGATTTGTGGTGAAATGGTTCGAAAGTGCGTTTGAGAGCACAATACAAGGTCGAACTGTATGATTAATTGTCTAAATCAATATTCCCTCATGCGTTATTTACGATCGCTGAAAAAAGTACTCAGTGATCGAAAACAATAGAGTTAATTGCCTCACGATCGGAAGGAAGCGCCGAACTTCGTGATGCTTCTTACTGCATTTGGGATTCCCGATTGGGTTCCCTGTGGTAGCATATAAATCGTTGGATGAACATCCATTCGGAATCACTTCGAGAATTTCCGGAAGTTCCGAGCAAATTGATTGAAAACCGAGCGTTCTTATTGGTCAGCAAATTATCGGAGAACCAATCAGTGCTCTAATTGAAAAGTCCGAAGGTGTTACTCGTAACAACTGATCACCCGAGCATGGCGCCATGGAGCGAATATGTGAAGGGAAAACTGCTCCCACAAACAACTTTGTTCGCTTGAAAGTTCAAAAACTCAGTGTTGTTCGAGTCTGTACCAGTGATAGGGCATAATTACTTAATTCTGATTTGCTTACGCGCACGTAACATGGAGGGCAAAATTTATTTAATCTGATTGGCAAAATTTCTACCTTTTGATTGGTCGATAAGTGGCCTAGTAACAGGCTCAATGATCAAAGTTTCAGTCTGCCAGTACCCTGGAACCGGGAAGAGGCGAGACAAGCGCACAAGTTCGGGATTTTCCGGTGAACAAAAAAAACCTGTTTTACAGGAATGTTCTGCAGCCTGATTGGCTAAGCGTTTGCGGAGTCCTGTAACATAAAAAAACATCATGAAACTCAACTAACAGTCACTTCTGAACCGGTTGAGAGAGCGGGCTTTGACGCTCTGGTAGCGGGCGTCAGTTGACTGATCGTACCGTGCCAGATTGTAGAAATATATAATTACCTTATTGCCTTCTCCGATTGGCTATTGTTTACTGACAGTAGAGGGGTTGAGTTAAAAATTGCAATCAACGGAGTGGGATAAGTAGAATAGTGAACGTCAACAATCGAAAAGCGAGAAAGTTTATGGTTATTTCTTAAATGATTTAACGAAGATATTTATGAAAGTCAAGAAGCCCGGCTTAAAAATGGCGTCACTGGCGGGGCCACTTGCCACTGAGGTTTATCCGTTCAGCTCAGAGAAAAGCTAGAGATCGAAATAAGAAATTAAAAAGAAAACTCATGCCGAGCGGGCGGCAGTTGACTGATCTCCGTCTGCCCACAGGCAGCCCAGACTCGACATATATTTCCCACTTTTTGGGTTACCTGTGGTATGTTTCATAAGCGATCTCGGAAGAGTTTACATAAATTCTCAGATTACTCCTTGTGAATTCTCTTTTCCGATTCCTACGAAATAAATCTTAAATAATAAAAGATTGATACTTAATGAAGTTTTGTGAGTGGTTTTGGAGTGATTTGGGGACTTCTAAAGCAGTTTTTTAGGCCTCGAGGTTTTGACCGTTGGCCGCGTGTCCAACCGTCAAAATCTCGAGGCCTAATAAACTGCTTTAGAAGTCCCCAAATCACCCCAAAACCACTCACAAAACTTCATTAAGTATCAATCTTTTATTATTGAAGATTTATTTCGTAGGAATCGGAAAAGAGAATTCACAAGGAGCAATTATGTAAACTCTTCTGAGATCGCTTATGAAACATACCACAGGTAACCCCAAAAGCGGGAAATATATGTCGAGTCTGGGCTGCCTGTGGTCTGCCACGGCAATAAATTTGAAGGCAGTGAAGGTCGTATTAGAAACGTTTATCATGAATAAACCGGCAGCGGCAGAGTTGGAGCAAATCAATAGCTGGGGAAATCATCTGTTCTGTTCTCTGAGCAACCGAAGAAAACCTCATTTCTGGGAACGGGCCGAGCTTGAATATTTACCCACAGGGAGCCCAAGCGTAGTTTCTGCCTGTTATCAGTGTAATATAATTATGAAATTGTAAAAATAAAGTTTGTGTCTGGTCTTTACTTATGTTAGTTTTGAACTTTCATTCATGGCTAAACAAAATTCTCCCCTTCATAATGAATGGAAAGGGTGGAGAATTCAGCTCGAAAATCGATTCCAGCAATCACAAGCTCCACAAAACCACAAATTTTACCAAGGAATTCGCGTCGAATCGAGCTCAAACTTATGCAGCACACAATACGATAATTATCTTACCTTTGTATGCATATAAAACGGTACCATCACAGCTACTCGCGAAGCGAAGCACAAACAAACTCAGCTAATCTTTCTCATAGCAGCCATTTTGAATGCCATTGATGGGAATCGGTGGCGCTGGGGAGCATAATTGCTTACCACTGGGAGGTGTAGTGCAATTGTTGACCCGAAAAATTCATATCCCGACCCCACACTAGTACTGACAAATTCATATCCCGACCCCACACTAGTACTGACAAATTCACGAACTATTTTTAACGTGGGAAGAAACGAGAAAAGCCATTTCTGTTTCGATGGTATATAGTCATTATTTACCTGGACAATGTTGTCGACGATGAAGCGAAGGTTTGAAAATACGGATAACTCATTTCAAGCCAAGACATCTCTTGAATGCGAACGTGAATAATACAAAATCAAGCGAAACGATTTGGGAAAACAAAAGGTTTCGGATCACTAATTTTCTCGTGCTTATTTTGCATGTGTAATATTTTCGCATATTGCAATTGGTTGGTTAAAAATTAAGTAATGTTCCGTGTAAAAAGTACGATGAAATCCATTGTTTACTTTTGCGGTTTAAGCCCTCACATGGGATTTGTCTGTGTTGTAGCCTACGAAAACACTGGGTGATAATTATAAATATTCTAGCATTGCGGTTTCGTAACTATTGTTCTTATAGCTGTTCCTATCATATTGGTTGGAAGAGAATTTGTTCATAAAAATGGAATGCAACTAAGACTTTTTACTACTTTTATTTCAGAATATTTATAATTATCACCCAAGAATGCTGCTTCTCTGTCTCCAAATGCATTTAAAACTTTAGGAACTCAGGCATAAGTATCGAACACACTCGCAAGGGTACGCACTCATATGACATGAGGTCAAAAGCTTCATAAGTTTGCATGCAGGAAGGGGTAAATCACAGGGAGCCCAGCCCACTCAAAGTATTTTTTGTACATGTTTACCTAAAAAAAATGATTATAAAGTCAATTGAATAAAAGTCATTCAAAACGAAAACCTTGTGGTTCATTTGCACGAATTAGTATTAAATAACGAGTCTGAGTGGTTTTAGTGACTTTTAGTGAGATAAGGTATATATTAATAACTCGAGGGAGAAAACTTCAATGGCGAACACACTTCATACCTTGAGAACTCATTGACTCAAAAGTACCGCGAACACGAATAACAGTTATCGCGTGAACTACTTCATGTCAAAGAAATCCCATCACTCACGGAGATTGCCCAAAATAAAAAAGAATCAAAGCAACACGCGAAAATGTCGCATGCAACCACGAAGGAGCAGCGATCGCATTAAGGTGGCTCGCCTGGATTTTCCAGGGACGTAACATACCCACTTTGAACAGCTGACACTCCATTGTCAGAGCTCGGTCGGGCTAGCCACTTTACCCATTTACCAGAAATAGAATGAACTTTCCAAAGATGTAGGTTTGTTACCATAGCAACACAGCGTTGACGTCATGTATTTTACATATCATCAATTTTCTCAAAATCTAGACCTAAACTTTTAAAACGACCTAGTGTGTCGTCTAAATGTAGGCCTTCAAGACTGCAAAGTTTAAAAAAATTGTATGGGAGCGTTTTCGAAAAGAAAGGGGTTGAATATTTTCGTTTAAAAAATAAACAATTCACCTCACTTCCTGTTTAGTTGTCGAGAACAGTATTTTCCGGAAAGATTCAAGCGATATTTTTAGCATATTTCATACCTGTGACATAGAACTACTTCCTATGAAAATTTCATTCCATTTGCTTTATTCGATTTCGGTTGATGCAATCATAAGTAATGTCATAAATATGTTCATTTTACTCAAAATAGTAACGTATTTGCTAAGGAAATTGTAATTCGAAAACTAGTCGATAAATATTTAAAAAAATATTTTCACCTAAAATTCAACATGTACTCTCCTGTCCCTGTAAATTTCAAGAGCATTGAATCATTATAAGGGCACGGAATAAAAACAAAAACATAGGAAACTTTTACATTCATCCACGCAATTTCAATGCTGTATCATTTTGTTGATAGCTTGTGTCTTTCCGACATTTCTCTTTAAAGCTTTAGCTTTTGTCTACATTCTACATACTTGTGTGCTTTGGAACTAACAAGTAGTACCATGCACGCTGAGTTCTGCGTACTGTTCAGTGTATGAAAACTGGAACAAATCAGTCAAATCTACTTTGTTAAAGGCTTTCATATGCAATCGTTCTCAAGTAGTTTGTAAATGGTTCTCATTCTACCCCATGCCAAGGCTTGTAATTTCTGGAGTACCACACATATCTGTTTTAGGACCTGTTTTATTTCTTCTATATATGAATGATATTGCTACGAACATGAAGTGCAGCTTGCGTCTTTTTCTGATGACAGTGTTATTTACAGATAATTACATTCCTCCAATGATTATAACATATTACAGCAGGGCTAGTCTATCGCAACTTGACTTTAACATCTCAAAGTATTATCGCCTTGGTATCACCAACAAACGTGTCCCGCTATCCTACATTTACGTGCTCCATGGGAAACCAATGTCTAGGGTAGTTTCAACAAAGTACCTAGGAGTAACTATAACCGAGGACCTGTGCTGGATCAGCATGCATTGCGACAATATTTGCATGCAGTATTAGGCCAATGGGAACTTTTAAGGACTTCTTTACAATAAAAGAATCAGTTGGGAGATTGCAACTGTGAAGTAAAATCCAGGGCTTATTGTAGCTTTGTACGCTCCTAACTTTAGCCTGCGAAACAGGCCCTCAGTGTTAGTTCAACGCAAAGGAGGTGATAAAACGATTTGGCCGCGTGATAATGGAAAAAGGAGACTGGCACGAGAGAGGAGAAGGAGGGCCTGCAGCCATCCCTTTTACATTTTCATTTCCCGTACAGATTCTGGACGGGAAATACTGATTGGTCAATTAGCTGTCATCGCTGTCATGTGTCACGAAATGTCGCACATTCCTCCTGCGAACTGACTGAAATGGCGGCGACAAGAGAGAAGTGATCGAGCGGTTGAGCGTTAATCCAGGAAAGTATTTAGAAGAACAAAGCAGGCAGTGAATAGTTTACATTTGTACTTTCTAGGCGAGATATTTTGGAGATTTTACCAACAGGTAAAAACCTTATTTTCCAACTGTTTGCCGTGGAAGTCGAGTCAGACCGGACTTAGCGCTTCGGCATTGTGCAATATTTTGCAAAGCATTGTACATGTGAAGGATCAGTTATTTAAATAATCGAAACTAAATACACTGGGACTTAAAAGCCATCTCCCTCTACGATCTAGACGTAGAACTTAAGGAAATTACGGAGTTCCCTAAAGTAATTTTCGCTCCTGCTGTCAGAGTTCAAATTTCCGTAAGATGGCGGCAGGCACTTATTTTTTTATCGCCTATGCACGCTTCGCTCGGATCGGTATCAGAACTCGCTCCGCTCGTATCGGAAAAACGCCTGTTCTGCAGGCTACCCTAACTTGAATATTACTCATCCGTGTGGAACCCCCAAACAAACAATTACAAAGAGGAATATAAATAAGATTGAAATGGTTCAGCACAGGGCAGCCAGATTCGTGTTTAATGACTATGCTAGGACCAGTCATGTTTCAATAATGATAGATAGCTTAGCTTGGGACCTATTAGAACATCGTAAGCTTCTAGCACAAGTAACTATGTTTTATAAGATTCACCAGAACTTTTAAAGATATTAAGTGAAGAAAAACCAACATAGAAGTGGCTCCAAGGTACTATTGTTCGTGGAAAAAAGAGTCCTAATATAAACAGTATTATTGACTTGAATCTGGTTGTAAAAAAACCTGGGTTTGGGACGGTCTTATGCCGTCTAACATAGGGGGAAACTTCATATAGAAACTGAATGCCTACAAGACCTTGCTTTGTCTTCTATCAAGTGCCATAGTGCTAGTCCCTTACCAAGTGCTAGGTCTATTATTTGTTTCTTTTATCTAAACTGAGGTGAAATAATTGTGCATACATTATTTATTATACGTGATAATTTATTTACCTTAATTTGTATTTTTTCAGTACTAGTTATTACTTTCTATCAAGATAATCTATATTAGCTATTATTATTATTGATATACATGCATGATCGTTAGGAAATTGTTTACTTTACTCGTTTTATAGTTTAAATTGTATTATTATCTGTAAATAGTGTGAATAAATAATGGTTAATGCCACCATCAAAATCGTGGATATACAACTGAAGTATATACGATTTTCTCTCTCTTGCTGCATGGGTTGACGAGTACCATGCTTATCTCTACGTACTATACATGCTCACTCGCTGGATCATTTTTAACATGATTTGGAGGACAAGCGTCTCTCCAATCCATACAAACAACTCTTATTTTTGAAAGCTTACCACATAGTAAATATCCGATCGATGAAGCGTCCCCAAACTTGGTAAACTTACTAATTTCTATTTGATCTTTCTTAAATTTCCACACTCGGTCCCAGTCTCCTACTCGTGTCTAACGTGGCCAAACCCATACATTTTACGTTTCATAGGGAACGCGAACGTCAACAAGCAAATTACTCCGTCTTTTGTTCGGCGTGAAGGAAACTATGTTTATTATATTTTTCGAAAATTTGGATGTGAAAAATAATTAAAGGTGAATAAAAGAAATAGGGCTAACCAAATTTCGGGAGAACAGAATTGTATACCTCCCCTTGTCAAGTGCACTGCCGTTGCCGTCCTGGTTTCTTAAAACAAGATCTGATCGACATTTTACTGTGGTCGCCTGGTTACATTTTGATATTCGGATGCAAAAATTAGTGGACTCACTTTCCCGCGACCTTCAGCGGTCTACGGAGCAGGTCAGCAGGAGGGCAAGAGGAGCACGTGATCAAAGTCTAGCCAATCAACAACAAGATTTGTTGTAAACAACTTCAGCTTGGCTTTCTTTTGCTGTCGGCACTGTGTGATTTTCCATTCTTTCCTCGGTTTTCGCTTCATCTTCAAAGCTCTGTCTACTTGAATGAAATTAGTTTCTTTTCACGTAGATCGAACGAGGAGAAGATAGTTTTCTTATGTCATATAAAAAAGCTTTCCAAGACCTCGAGAATGTGCATACTTTTTAGTGTGTTCTGACACGAATCTGACTGGCTAAGTTACTAACCGATCTAGAATGCTGTGGTAATAGTGAATGGCGGCCGCGTCTCGAGATGAATTATATATTCAAATTTCAAGTTTTTGATTGGCTGAAAAAGAAATAGCGCGAATTAAATTTCCTGTATTTTGATTGTCTTCATCTAGCCATGAAATACCGCCCTGTATTTCATAGAAATTCTTAGCTCAGATTGGCTGAAACATAATATTTATAGGATAATGAATGATCTAATGTGGATATCGCACAATCTAACGTATCAAACAAGATGGCGACCTGTAGTTGTACCCACAATCCTTTGCGCGCAAAAACTTTAAACCCATCATAAAATCATGGTAGAGATGTTTGAAATCTCAGAAACAAGACAGTACAAGAGCTGTTGCCAATACACTGTCACTGAAGAGAATAGAGGATTTCTACATGTTATTTTGACTGTATTAGGTTAGCAAGGAATTTTGGTTAAATGCCTTACAGCCGCCATATTTTTCTGTACAGTGGATCGCTTAACCTATACGCGAATCAGGTGTCTCTTGTGGCCGTAAACTGTTTTGTTTTACGACAGTCGCATCGAAAGCTGCACAACACGCTCGACAAAGTAGTAGGTGGGAGCGTGACGCCATACATCCGGGAACCAATTGGCGTTTTTTCCGTATGTAACGGGCCGGCGCGAGAAAGATATGGATACATCGTAGCCTATTATGAATATGAACAACTTTATTTACCATCTACGAGTGTAATTCTAAAAATATGACGACAACAATAATGCTGAACTTGAACACGAGTTTGTACCCAAACTGTCTGTTACACTCTGTTTTGAAGCTCTATAGTAATTTACAATCTGTGGATTTTTTTTGAAAACATACACTTATAATTCAGTTGTTTTACCTTTCTGGGCTTTCCTTCACAGCTCATCTGACTTCTAAACCGAACCTTAATACACTCCTACTGGCTAAAAACAAAAATACTAAGCCAAACCTGACAACAACATGAAACCAAAGCAGTACAAAAGTAATTAGTAATTAATAGTAGATACATAGGTATATAGAAATACTTCTTAAGAGAATACACAACAAAAATACTAAGCCAAACCTGACAACAACATGAAACCAAAGCAGTACAAAAGTAATTAGTAATTAATAGTAGATACATAGGTATATAGAAATACTTCTTAAGAGAATACACAATGGACCGGGGTACCTTTTTACAGTTTGGAGGATGCATGGAGTTGACTCTGCACTCGGGGGTAGAAGCGGAATATTGAATATTGAATATCGTGGTTGAAAACTGAGGAATATTGAATATTTGCCTGAAAAATATACTGAATACGGAATATTTCAATAAAGCGCATGACAAATAGAGAATAGGGAATATTCTAATATCCCTCATAAAAAGAATAAGGAATATCCAAGGAAACATTAGTTGGGAATGGGAATATTTACCTCAGGAGAGCAGAGGAATACGGAATGTTTAGAGTGAAAATATTCCGCTTCTACCCCCGACTCTGCACTGATACAAACCCTCTTTATATGAATTTGGATATAGCTTTTGATTATCATGCTAACCGAGATTCAAGGCTCTAACTCCAGCCTCCAGATCACCCAAGGTTTGGTTGCCTTTCACAATGGCGATCCGAGAACTAGAATCGAAATAGGAGTATTTCAGGTCTATCTGACTCGATTCAGTAACGTAAGTTAGTTCAGATAGCCTATGCCCTTAATATTTAGATTAGTATAGTTGGCTCTGAGCATGCGCTGTACATGTGGCTTCTGGCTCACTTCAAATTGTCTCATATGCGGTCGGCCGAACCAGTCTTCATTTGTTGTTAACGTTCTTATCTGACAAACATCATTCCCTGTTGGTTTTTATATAATCCAAGACTGTTGTGTTCCGGTAGGGCTGGGCAGGGGTAGCCATACAACACACGCTTAGCTGAAACGAGACACATCAACACTACACTCACTTAACACCATTTCGTCGGTAAGGAATATCATAGTTTCTATTAAAACGTACCGCACTGTTGCTATTCAGTGGAAGTGGAAAGACACCTAAGTGGAAAGACACCTTGTATAGGCAGATTTAGAGGGCGTACATTTATTTAATGAATAAGATATTATAGAATAAAATTGCTGCCGTTCAAAAACATAATCCCTTGTTGCTTTCATCCAAAATTGTTTTACATACAATTTCAAAAACTGTATATCCTATTCTGGGTATAAATTGTGAGCAAGTCCTTCGAGTTTTTGCCGTTTGGATGTTCGTGTTTTGCTGCTCTTCGTATTTTTGTCCAAGCGCTGCGGAAGGCCGTGAGTGGGTCCAAACTTTCAATCGGAAAGGGAGGGTGCAGACTCAAATACCTTCCCAAGGGGTTACTTTAAAACCCATTCCACTAAAAACATGTACAACGCCAAGAATACGGACACTAATAACCATCAAAAATCGAGGGACTTGCTGTCTGTCTGTGTACTGGAGGGATGTGAAGTTAGCGTACGTACAGGAATATAAAGAAGACATCCAAGCGTTTCCTCCACACTCACTGTTGTCGTGGTCATCAAACACTATAATACAACAAAACATCAACTTCAGTGTTCCTTTAAATTATCGTCTGAAATGAAAAATTACTTTATACCGGCAATTTAATTGAGAACAAAATCCAACGAATGTTACATAGTCAAGCTTTGTGTCAAATTGTTATAATAGCGGTTATTAATTGAATGAAAAAATGAGCGGTTATTTTCCTCCTGTCAATTATATATTAATGAAATAATCAGGGTAAGAAGGTGATGTTTTTGGACTGATGTTAAAAACGTTGCTAATATACTATTATAAAAACATATGAATGGTGACACACCTATAGTACTTTTATTGATTTCTTGAATCCGCGTAAACTTTATTTCTCGACTGGTTGAAAACGACTGAGATACAATGTCAGCTCAGGTCTGCTTGCACAGTTGTATTGTAATTAGTTGCAAAATAAGAGACCTCTGCGATTCGAGGCTCAAAATTCCATACAGAATCTGGTTGCTACGTTATTTGATTGGCTTGTATAGTTAGGCATAGGCTTTTGTAGATTGTGCTAGCACAATTTTTGGCATAATTTAGCAAACCGAGCATAATTTTTAGCTTTTATCTAAATTTAGCACTGCTAGCATAATCTGCCTTTTTTGACTTTCACGAAATGAAAAAGTAACGTAATTTCGTTTTGAATATACTTCTTTTTACTTATTCTGTTTCTAAAACTTTTGTTGACAGTTGGCTCCGGGCTACCTGTGGTCGGTGTGATGTTTCTTGGTCTCAGGCCCCGCGCGCCGCGCGTACGGCTCGGTAGTGAACTGACTGAGATCTAAGATGGCGTCGTCGATCACTTCTTCCAGTTCAGATAGTTCCGCAGCTGACAATGTCGTACAGAGAGCTTCAATCTCTCGGGAGCGTTTATTGAAACCGACCAAAGGAAAATATAGCGAAAGAGGTACCTCAGATACAAAAAAGTATGTCTTTATTCGCCCTGTTCTGTCTATATTTTGCTTAAAAACCAAGTAGCATAATTTTGATGGTAGGAAGCATAATTTAGAGAAACTAGCATAATTTCGGCATAATTTCCAAAAATTCTGAGCACTGCTAGAAGCATAATATGGCATTTTTACTAGCACAATCTACAAAGCCTAGTTAGGCATACCAACCAATCAAATGACGCGTCCAGATCCTGGCCGCATAACGTCATAAGTGTGGACGTTTTGGTCTCGAATCGCGACGCGTTTTGGTTGTGATTCCCGATGCGAGGCGGCTAACGCTGTAATCGCAAGCTAGAAGATATGAAGTTTATCTTTCACGAGTGAACGCTGCGAACGAGTGAAATATTTTGGACTCGAGAGGATAAACTTCATATCTTCAAACCACCGTGTAACGTTCTTTTATTATATGGACAGTACAAATTTATTCCTGCTGATCTTTTGAATCTCTTCTGGGGAAATTTGTTTGGGTTAGTTTTCTTGTCTCTTTATTGCAGTCGAAAAATATATTGAGTTGTAGTTTTCTTCCTGGAATGTTCATTTTATTTCTGCTCACTTATAACGTATATGTAAACCATTAAATTGTTCTTTTTTTATATTCATGAAGTTCATGTGTTTGATAACCCCAAACATAGATTTGATTTCGAAATGAGCACGGAATAGATCCAAAACATAGATAAAAACACGCCATCTTGGATATGTGACGTCAGAAGTGGAACCTCACTACGATGCACTACGCTGTATGTTGTATGTAAACTATAATTTCGTTTGCCTAAAGTCTTAATCGCTGGAAAGAAGAATCGCTGTCATGCCCGCCAGACGCAATTTCGTGGCCATGTGAACTTGTGAGATGCGAGATTTTACCGGAAGTGAGCATTCTTTCACCAAAAATCACGCATTTTTACCGTTTATCATTCGAATTCGGAAAAATAACCGTCAAATTCATTTTCTACGGGTGATTCTGCATTACGTTCGCATTGGTAGTTGTTGAGTAGTTGATAGGCCCTAAGCTGTTTACAACTTCCTCTTCAGGATTTTAGCTCTGAACCTGCCACCATATTCATAGTTCGAAAGGCGGCAATCGTGACATCATATAACCGGGAGATGACTGGCGTATTTTCCATTATGATTCTACGAATTCTTTTTATCCTAGAAAACACTCTCGTCCATATAATATCCTCTATTTATCTAACGTGATTGTCTTCGGCTGTGATTTATACATTTTAATGTGATTTTTCAGTGACTACGTTTTATGAAAGTCACATACGCATTCATTTTAAAACATCATCATATTTAACAATTAGACTGTGAGCTCGAGGTTTAGAGCAGCTTTTCTATTGGCCGAGAAAATGGCATGTTATTAATCGACCAATGAAATTGCAAAGTACAACCAATCATGTTTTGGTCTTGGTTTTGCTTTGGCTCGTGATTGGTTCAGGCGAAACCCATTCACGAACTTTTCCAGCCTTTAGTTGGCTTTTTTGTATTTACTTGCTCCTGTGATTGGCTGGCTGTGAGTAATTTGCGTTTGGTTTTACGACACTCATGTGAAATCCGCTCTATATCGGCAGAAACGTCGATAGAAACCAATACTGAGAAGTCTAATTGTTTTATCACAACCTAACCAAGCCACCATTCTATCAACTTCTTAGCGATCGAGAAAACTGTTAAAAATACTCGCAAAACGTTTTCTAAGTGATTTTTGTCTGCAACACGCGCACGGTCGATCAATCGAGAGACGGCGCCTCAGGTTAACCAATCAGTTTTCCAATATATAGATGGCAGCTTGGTTATGCTAATTGATAATATGGTCATTTTCATTGATCAGTAGTTTATTAAAGATATAGATACTGTATTGAAAATGACCGTTATATATACATGGCAAACATAACGGATAATCACATACCTCGATGACACGTCGAAGGGTATATCTTGTACCCGACACTTGTCCCTTTACAGTTTGCCTCCCAAACGTACGGGTAAGAATGAGACACAATGATCCGAGGACAAGTCCCACTGAAATGATCCATGCAGCAATTAATACGAGCGTTCCGTTTTTGTTTGTTCACGAAAATTAAGTTCCTACTTTCAATTCCCCGTTGCCAATGTTAGTACTTACTTCAAACAAGAGGAGTCAAAGTTCCGCTGCCCACTCGGAATCTGATTTGAAAAACAGATTCGTTTAAAATTAGAGAGAACATTCAAGGGGAACTGAACCCTAAAATCAACCCTTTTCCAATAAAATCCTTAAGTGTATTAATTCAAGAATAGCTTTTTCCATAGTGCGTAAATTTTCTGGGAAAGATGAGTTTAAAATGCGGGATTTTCAGCTTTACTTGCGGCTCAGAAATGCTGTGTCAGCGGAGTTTATGAGAAGGTATGACGTCAAATACGGGGAGCAAGTTTACTTTCAGAATGACAGAAGAATGAAATTTGGTTTGTCGTATGGTTTTCGGCTGCTCTAATTCAAGACACTAAAAAAATATCAGTTAACATCGACTTCCAAGTGAAAAAAAAAACGGGAAAAGTGTTGCTAGTGATGATTTCGACAGAAAATCCAAGGATTTCAAAGAATTCGCTCCCGTGCCCGGAGCCGATTTCAAACCACGAAGTACAGTGTTTGTATAATAATAATATTAATATCAATATTAATAATAATAATAATAATAATAATAATAATAATAATAATAATAATAATATTAATAATAATAATAATAATAATAATAATATTAATAAAAATAATAATAATAATAATAATAATAAAAACCTTTATTTAAACACGGTAGTACTAATTCAGCTGAGCTGCTTTTCAAGCTATAGTAGCCGTGAAGTTAAAACTAACCTGCTTCCATCCCATTATTCAATAACAAAACTATTATACATTAAAAAAGTACTGCTACTTAAAGTATTGTAATAATCAAGATACTATTTTATAAACGGATGATTTAAAAGTTACGGATACGATGTTTAAAAACAATCATTAAGGGCAGCCTTAAAGAGGTCAGAGTAAGGAGCGGGATTTTTTTACGCCACAAGGCAATTGTTCCACAACTCCGCTGTCAGTAGTTGTAGCTCTTTTAAGATGCTCACATTTGGGCGTGGCATGAAATAGTTATTTTACGTACGCTCCTTAGGCCATATGTAGTAGTTTGGGAACGCTTCGTAATTTTGACTTCCAGATATTTCGAGGGCTGGCATCAACTGAAGTTAGGATCCTTGAGGTTTGACGTTGGGAATTTGTGATAATCATGAATTCATTCTTCACTGTATTTAGGTTTAACTTGTTTGCAATATACCAGTCGTTCATTTTATTGAGGTCATCGTTAATCTTGGATTCGATTTCTGCGGCGTATCTCCAGGGGCACACACAGACTAGTGTCATCGTCATACATTTTGCATTTGGAGTAAAGTGTCGTATTATTTAGGTCATTTATGTAAATTAGAAACAACAATATATGGGAATCTGATGCCAAATAATTTTCGAAAAATCGAATTTTTGAACCATTCACTCTCTGCAAGCTTAAAATACCAGGTAAAAGAGTAACTAATCAAAATTTGAGGGACGTAGCTGTGCTGGGAAGCATCATTGTAATCTTGTTTTAAGTTTACCATACATTTGTCCAAAAATTCGATTTTACGGAAATTATTTGGCATCAGATTCCCATGCAAACACTGCATATCGTGGTTCGAAAACGGCTCGGAGCACGGGACGAATTCTTGGAAATCCTTGGATTTTCTGTCGAAATCTTCGCTAGCAACATGTCTCTGCTTCTTCTCACTTGGAAGTCGACGATAACTGATATTTTTTTAGTATCTCGAGTCATTAGAGCAGCCGAAAGCCATACGACTCACCAAATTTCTTTCTTCTGTCATTCTGAAAGTAAACTTTCTCCCCGTTATGACGTCATACCTTCTCATAAACTCCGCTGACACAGCATTTCTGAGCCGCCAGTCAAAGCTGAAAATCCCGCGTTTTAAACTCATTTCTCCCAGAAATTTTACGCACTATGGAAAAACTACCCATTGAAATATTGTTATAACACACTTAAGGATTTATTCAAAAAGGGTTGATTTTAGGGTTCAGTACCCCTTCACTATGGAAATAAAGAAGTAATCCTCATTCAACTAATTAAATATATATTTAATTGAGCCAACACTACTAACCTGGTGAAAGACATCGTATGTGTTTCCTGGATGGATTAATTGTACTCTAAACGTCCCTGTAATGATTGTAAAGAATATCATAATTCAGTTACTTGTATGTTAACGATATCAATCCCCTCGTTCCACTGCAGCCAAAAAATAAATCCTGAACTCGATAATTTCACAGATATCTGACAATATATAAGGTCTCAGTGTAAAGGTATAACTACTTGTGACTATTTCTCTCAATCTCTATGTTCCGTATCCATACTTATCACAGGATTGTCCTTAATACTGATATAATGTAATATCATTTGAATGTTTGGAATCGTTTTACCTTCAGAAGCAGCCAGCTTGTGTATGTCCTGGTCAGACAACTTTCTTCCTGGAATGGTGTCGTTAATGAACGGTACACACAGCATGGAGTTGAGGCAGTTGTTCTGTGGTTGCTGGAGATGTTTGTTATCACTGGAGCTGATTGTTACCACTAACGTCCAGCCACCACCTGTATAACAGGGTAAACAGGTTCACACGACAGTATTCCAGTAAGTCATATTAGACAGTGGGAGTTGTCTGTCTGTAGCCAGTGTCATGCGGTTAAAATATCCACTGGGTGATGACTAGGTGTGACTAAACGTAATAAATCTTACCAGAGTTGTCCATACCACAGTAGACAGTGAGTTGTCTGTCTGTAGTCAGTGTCCGGCATACGGTGATATCCACTTGGTGATAACTAGATATAACTAAACGTAATAAACCAGACCAAAGTTGTCCATATCACAGTAGACAGTGAGTTGTCTAACTGTAGTTAGTGTCATACGGTAATATCCACTAGGGGATAACTAGATGTAACTAGCTCTTACCATGCAAAGTTGTCCATATCACAGTCGACAGTGAGTTCGGTCTGTCTGTAGCCAGTGTCATGCGGTTAAAATATCCACTGGGTGATAACTAGATATAACTAAACGTAATAAACCAGACCAAAGTTGTCCATATCACAGTAGACAGTGAGTTGTCTAACTGTAGTTAGTGTCATACGGTAATATCCACTAGGGGATAACTAGATGTAACTAGCTCTTACCATGCAAAGTTGTCCATATCACAGTCGACAGTGAGTTCGGTCTGTCTGTAGCCAGTGTCATGCGGTTAAAATATCCACTGGGTGATAACTAGATATAACTAAACGTAATAAACCAGACCAAAGTTGTCCATATCACAGTAGACAGTGAGTTGTCTAACTGTAGTTAGTGTCATACGGTAATATCCACTAGGGGATAACTAGATGTAACTAGCTCTTACCATGCAAAGTTGTCCATATCACAGTCGACAGTGAGTTCGGTCTGTCTGTAGCCAGTGTCATGCGGTTAAAATATCCACTGGGTGATAACTAGATATAACTAAACGTAATAAACCAAACCAAAGTTGTCCATATCACAGTAGACAGTGAGTTGTCTAACTGTAGTTAGTGTCATACGGTAATATCCACTAGGGGATAACTAGATGTAACTAGCTCTTACCATGCAAAGTTGTCCATATCACAGTCGACAGTGAGTTCGGTCTGTCTGTAGCCAGTGTCATGCGGTTAAAATATCCACTGGGTGATAACAAGATATAACTAAACGTAATACATCTTACCAAAGTTGTCCATATCACAGCAGACAGTGAGTTGTCTGTCTGTAGTCAGTGTCATACAGTGATATCCACTAGGGATAACTAGATGTAACTAAACGTAATTAATCTTACCAAAGTTATCCATATCACAGTACACAGTGAGTTGTCTGTCTGTAGTCATTGTCATGCGGTAATGTCCACTAGGGAATGACGGATGAGACTTCTTCAACTGTGCACAGGACTGGAACGTGTCCTGATAATATAAAGTTAGAAGGTATACTTTTGTTTCCTGATCTCCATTGGTCTAAAGAGAGGGAGATCCGGCATGACTAGCGATCGCAACAATTAACATTGTTATATACTCCCATAAGTTTTTCAGATATAACGTGTGCCCTCAGTGGTTGAGTTATGGTCACCTGACTATATAGTAACAAAACAAACTGTTACCCGCGCGGGCAACAATTCCCAGTTGTTGCCCAGTTCCAGTTTTCAGTTTATTTCGCATTATTTACAACACAATAATTACATATACAAAGATAGCCAACTGTAAAAAAGATACATTAAATTATAAGATTAAATAAATAATAAAAATGTGCGCAGTTGTCGAAGGAGAGAAAGCTTTCGAGTCAACCACTGCAACATTATTTTAAATATAGAACGAGATTAAGCTAAAGAAAAATCAAATTGTATTTTATGTCTGATATTTTTGAAGGATATTTTTATACCCTTTTTTAACAGAACGAAAGAGGAACAGAAGTGTCAACAGTTTCCCAAATTATGGAGGAAATAAATTTGAATGTATGAATTCCAAAGTTAGTTCTCGATTTTGGTCTAACCAGGTTCATGTTAGCAGCATATCTTGTGTTATAAGAATGCCGCTCAGCTGCTGGAATAACAAATTTGGAGAAGACCGTTAGGGTAGTTGTTTTCCTATTAATAATTTTGTAGGTAAATTCAGCAATTCTTAGAATACCAAGAATGTTGTAGTAAGGTGAAGCACGTTCTCTTTGATATGCGAAACACATACTTTTAATGCATTTATTTTGTTTGGTTCTTCAAATAACCACTGGAGAGATCGAGCGTTGAAAACCACCGGGCCCCAGCTAGTGCATCCAGCGAGTCATCAATCGGGGCAAAGAATACGAGTCCTTGGTTGTCACGTCATCGAGTATGCGGAAATCAATACGAAATCTGATAGATCCGTCTTTCTTCCTGACTGACACGATAGGGGAAGCCGAGGGGCTAGATGATGGCTCTATAATCCCCTTTTGGAGCTCTCCGGTGGACGAGTAAGCGCCTAGCTTGCCGACGAATTGGACTTGCACCACCTGTATTAATGTGATAAGTGATCATACCAGTCCTTCCGATATATCCGATTACCAACGAAAAAAACATGAGCGAACTCGACTTGGAGAGACTTGGTGCTGCCGCCCTGGTCATCGTCAACATGTTGATCACTTCTTTCCATTTGGTTTGAAAGATGCCAGAGTAGTCTGGTCTCCTTCACTTCTTCTTACACAACGAACCGCTGTGACGAACACTGTTGATTCAAGCCCAACATCTTCAACAGGCTCGCACCAAGCTGCTATGGACTTCTTGTACACAGTTCGTGGCTGCTCCTTCGTATTCAATAGCCACAAGAAGACCGAGTTTTGTTCATTGTATACCAAGGTCCTTGCAACCATTAGATTACTTTGTTCCTGAATCAGGGCTGTCGGCTCTAGTATACCCTGTAATGTTTTATCCTGTAATGTGTTAATTCGTGGTCTACAAACTGCGCTGGTACAATGAGTTCCGACCGAACGGGTAGTGTCTACTGTGGTTTTGCTAACCGCAACTCTCCGACAAGCTGGGCTTTCATGCGAACCACGGCAAGGAATACGTCCTTCTGGGACGGTCCACATGCAGTAACGGCCTTCCTCTAGCGTCAGCTCACAGTTATTGCTACATTGGAAATCCATACCAAGGATCCCATCAACCTCGACCTACTCTATGGTCAAAGGGACATCGCGGATCTTAAACTTTGCCCGACCTGTAAACGGGACCATGCTTTGCTATGGAGCGACCACACATGGTCATGATGCGGCCACTATATTTTCATTGACTGAAGGTCTAACAATGGTAATGTTGGCTCCGGTATTTATAACAGACATGACGCGCATATCTTCCACATAACATTCTGCAAACATTCCACACTCCCCATTGTTATCGAATCCTACTGAATTTTGTCTTACCGTAGAACGTATTTTACACAACATTTTGCATATGCATGTCCGGTGGAAGTGATCTCATAATTAACGAAAGAACGTGATTATTTAGCCCATCGTAATTGGCACTGACTGTAAATACACCTAGTAAACAGACCTTAACAATGTGTTCCAGCATCTGTACTTACCTCAAGGTATGGGGTGAGATTATCCATATAGATATACCCATCCGACGGTCCGTAGTCCGTTCCATGTGTGTGCCTATCCGATCTCTTCAAAAAGCACATTTTGTCTGTCCTCCTGTAGTTTATGCTGAGACAATAAAACTCTTCCTGACAGCGCGTTATACATTGGCCCAGGTCGGCTATTGTCATCTCTCTGATGGTATGTCCTCTCAACTCGTAGTCGTACGTGGACTCAGTTGTCTCGCATTGAAATCCGCTGACCACACGGATAAACAGTAACCATGGCAACCACCAACCAGTCGGCATGACCTAAAATAATAATAATAATAATAATAATAATAGTCTTTATTCGTGAAATAAAATACATACTGAACGTTACAATACGGTAAAAGCTAATAAGAATAAAAATAAACTAATTAAAAGCTAAGTTATATCTAAAGGTTAATCTGTTAATGAATCTATTCTTAAATCGTTCAGTATGATTAACCATAGTTAATAGAGTGGAATGGTTAGGAAACTCAGGGACCTTCTTTGTTATAGGTCTTTGTTAGCTTTTTTCGACCACAACCGTGCACAAAACACAATAGAAATTCCAACATGTTAGTCAATCAGCCAATAGAAACGTGTGAGTTCAGTCGTTCAGGGGACGCTAATGAACTATGATCGTGCACAATCTTTTGTCTTGCCCCCTTCCAACATAAATCGCAGCGCCTTTGTTAGCCCTTTTGAAGTTTGCCGGGTTTCCTAACCATTCCACTCTATTAACTATGGATTAACTTTAGGCCTCTGACTGTGTGACGTCTTGGCGGTACACAAGCGGTCATTTTGACTGGTAGTATGGATCTTAAGTAACGGAGCCTGATTAATATGAGTTATCTTATGAAATAATTTTCTGTCACACTTTTCAAGGAGATCGTGTACATTGTTCTAGAAAACGTTGTATAGTGGTCAGTTCTGGGCAGTACGAGTGAGTTAAATAAGTGATCGATTGCGGGCTGCTGAAATCTTTCTTTCCTGAGAGATCTAATCACATACAAACACTTATTTGCTTCCTTTAACTTAAATTTGACATCTTTGTACGGCAAATCGATCTGCAATCAGATTGAAAAATAATACTCAGGATCGTTAGTTCATTATATTGCTTTACCCCTTCTCCCTATTGGGTCAAAATAGATAGATTGTCCCTGTTTTTCTAAAAATAAGTTCGTTACATTTAATGGGATTACAACTCATACTATTAGCATCAGTCAGGAGCTGAAAACATATCTAAAGCAAGGATGGGCATGTCTAGAGCATTATTAGTAACATTAACTTGAATAGTGCATGGTATCGTCCGCATATTTGTTAAACGATATGTCTAAATACATGTTTCTCTTAGTTACAGATGCGGCAACACTGGGGAACTCTGAAAAAAACTCTGAATTTCTAACGGACCCTGAAACAACTATGGGAGATGATCAAAGCCTGGACCCGGCTAATCCACAGTTCGAATTGGAATTTACCGTGTTGGTCTTTTGTGGAGGGAGGAAAACCGGAGGACCCGGATAAAAACCCTCGGAGCAAGGACGAGATACCAACAAACTCAACTCACATATGGCGCCGCGTCCGGGGATCGAACTTGTGCCACAGAGGAGAGAGGCGAAGCGCTTAACCAACCGCTGCTCTGCATTTTTTTCAGTGACATAATAGACAAGTAATACAGAATATAATCATATGATATTAATGATTTACACCACTCGTGGTATTTTTAAATTGTGAATAACTGCACTTGCCTGTTGGTTTAATTGCTAATATGATTTTGTTTCGTAATACAAACTTGGGGAACATCCTAAGAAATCGCAATTTCATTGGCTGAAAATGTTGTAATGAATCATGTATTTTTGAAGATATTTTACACGTACTAGTTATTCAGTTATCCATATTATGGTAAAAATAAAAATATCACAACATGAATAGTTTGGCAAATAACAATAATATGTATTTTATAAACTGCGCCTCCATTTCTCATTAAGGGTGCGTTTGATTGAACACATTACAGAATAAGAATATATGGAATATATAGTCTCTAGCCTACTTTCAGGCGGTAGATGGTGTTTTTTTCGCGCAGCAAACGGATCATCGAAGCGGCCGCCATATTGGCCGAGCGTGATTGAGACCTGGGATCGAATGACAAATGCATGGATGGGAGAGGGGGTGGGGGAGAAGAAGCAGATCTGAAAGACCGCCTGCCCGAAAAGCCCTGGTTTCTGAATATCCGCCCATGCACCACGCACATGACTTCCGTTAACTTGTAGCTCATTCTTAATTGACCAATAGGAGTCGATGTGTGACAGCCTGCCAATTTTGATTTGGTTTGATTGAAATGAAGCGTGCAGCTGATTCAAAACAAACTTCGCTCGCTTACCTCGCTTGTCAATTGGTTCTCAGATACGGACATTTCAATAAAACCAGCTATTTTTATTCAAAGTTCTCCATGGAAAGGACTGCGACAGTACCACTTTAGAACATATATGTAGACAGCCGGTTCGGTTTTAGCTTGTTGTGTACGCCCCATCAGTCTTTCAAAGAGTTTGTAAATCCTCCGAAATACATACCAACATTACAAGCTGCTTCAAAAAGCCATAGATAGAGAGCTGTCCAGCACCGCAGCAGCACAGTCTGGCGAACCAAAAGAGGTGCGATACAAGCGGCTGCTTCCTTCCTTAAAATAATTAAGCTCGCATAAAAAAAAGTTCAGAGAACAAATACAGGATCGAAAAATCTCTAAACTTGAAAGAAAACTCCGATGGAGACAATGTTTTGTCAGAACTCGATATTAAAGAACTCGTGGACAAACAAACTACGAGTGCAAGGTACACAGGTAAAGGTTGTGATCGCCAACCCTAACAACAGAGTAGAAACGAGAAGCTCTTTCTCTGAGGAGTCGAAGTCCATCTTAGTGAATGTCTTCCAAAGAAATGGACGACCGTTGCATAAATGTATTGAGGTGGATTTCTGATTATTTTCTCTACTGTACCGATCGCTACTATGTTCAACGGCCGTGAGTCAATAGCCGGATTGCATCTCTGCAAGATGCAATCCGGTCGACAACAATACTTTTCAGCGGCGAATTAAATCACGGTTTGTTGTCTAGTTCTCTTTACCGTAAATATCATACTCTTTCCAAAGCGCCAGAAGATATTTACTTAGAAGAAGGCTCTGTATATAGCTTCCTCCTGCTCCGTTTTCAAAGTACCTTTACCCAACCGCGGAGAAAGAAGCGAGCAGCTGTGTTCTATCTAGAAAACCTCTGGAACCAGGGTAAAGGCGAAGGAGATAACCTTGAAAACGGAGCAGGAGGAAGCTATATACAGTGCCTACTTCTAAATAAATATCTTCTGGCGCTTTGGAAAGAGTATGATATTTACGGTTTACGAACTTGCGAAAAGAGAACTCGACGACAAACCTCTCGCAGTTCGCCGATCGCCGCCTTCGCGGCTCTTTCTCCGCGGCTGTTCTCTCTAGAAAACCTCTGGAACCAGGGTACTTCACCTTAGTCTCCAAAAAAGACAAAGCTTTTTGTATTACTCGCCATATTTTATCAACTGCAAGCTCAGTACACAACACTTATTACTTTCAGTTCTTGCTTTCAACGCGATAAGCTTTGATTGACACCGTTTCTGCCAATCATATACCCCGTCCGCTGGTGGACGGGATATAACTTTTGTACTCGGAAACCAGGGATTTTCGGGCAGGCGGTCTTTCAGAACTGCTTCTTCTCCCCCACACCCTCCCCCATCCATTTGTCATTCGATCCCAGGTCTCAATCACGCTCGGCCAATATGGCGGCCGCTTCGATGATCCGTTTGCTGCGCGAAAACAACACCGGCATCTACCGCCTGAAAGCAGGCTATATAATCTCTGGAAATCACTAGTTCAGGTACATTTTGCACTGTAAGCTACAATTCTCAGGTTATGTTCAACCGATTGTGTTACTATAAAAGGAAAAAGGGAAGAACACTGATTTACTTTCGATCTAAAGTTTTCTAAAGCCAAACTTATAACTAAACCTCGAGGGCTTCACTTTGTATGTTTGTTGCACCTTCAACTTCAATGACCGAAGAAAAATAGTCATTCTTCTTCATTTGCGAAGTTCTTTACTTAGTTAGATAATATCTTATTGATTTTTCATTGCGCTATTGAAATGCGCTATTGAAATTTCTTTGTGGAACTACTTAGAAAAGGTCTTCATGATTGCTTTAAATAATTGCATAATTTCGTCATCGACAACTAATTTCCATCAGTTTAAATGCACTGCTGTGCACTCAGTTGAAATATTAAAAGTGTTCGAGACGTTATGTACGTTTGTGTTTTGCTAACAAATAATAAACAATTAGCCAGTAACAAAACGAGCGGGGGACTGGAACCGAGTCAGTAAAACTAATTCAATTAATAACTAGTCAAAGTGAGCATTATTTTACAAAAGAACAGATCAAACTTAGCTAGTCTGGAAAGTTTGGTGAACTTTGGTTCAATATTGACATTGCTAGAAGGCATCAAATATGTCAATTTTCCCATACAAACTCTCTTATTTTTTAACGTTGTCCCTCCAAACCATACATTCATTGTAAAATTTTGGAGGGACAAAGAAATTTCAATTGCTTATAATTCAGACAAGATTCACTTCAATCACGTCAAACTTGGCACACATGCTAATTTCAACATGCTCTATCATGTGATGAACCTTATTTTAGAATTAGAGTAATTCTGATCAACTCGGTCTCAGTCCCCTGTTCGTTTTGTTACCGGCCAATTGACCGACTTTAGCTTGCAAATAAAATCCTCCGAGCATAACCCGATCCGTAGTCCAATCTGCTTTTATAGTACTCCAGAAAGAATTTAAGTGATTGTTCATATGTGCATTCACTTCATTTGTGCATTCACTAATTACAGTCGTGACCAGACAATGTTAGCTTAATTAGTGACATTAATTAATATTAATCTAATATTAAGTAATGGTCCAGATAAGAATTGTAGTGCTCCACTACGGCAAGGAAATGTTAAAAAGTGTTAATTTTCTATTATTCTTTCTCGTAATTTCATTGGTTGATACTTATAAATTCGATAGAAACCATCTAAATAATGCATATTCATTCGATATTTGTTGTGGTCTGAATTTATTTTTGATCAAACTAACTATGGTTTAATTTCAAAGAATATCGTGTGTGGGGAAAGTTCTCAAATTTGCGATTGAAAAATCTTTTGTTTTCTCTATATCCGATTGGCTGGATAATGGCTTTTCTGAGTTTTTACAGAAAAAAGAGCCAATAGCATAAACGATACTTTATTTTCGAGATGTAGTTTGGACTGTAGACACCTCCTAAAGCTCTTAGGCATATTTAAGGAAAATCGTATGCGAGGGAGACTCATTGCCGCAGAACAATGGATTCTACTATAGTTCTTAGCTGGATCATTACTTAATTTGTTTTGAATTTTTAATTTCAAGGAGGGCCACAGTACGGTGTATACTGTTTAATTAGTATTACCCTCTTGAAGTAAAGTGTTCATTTGATTTTTAATTTCAAGCCCTCTTACAAGCATGAAAGGCAACGCAATCAAACGCTAAAACTTCATTTCAACTCTCAAAACAAATATATCTCTATACAGCCCGAGTAAAGCTGCACGCTGCAGCACTTGTTTGTCAAAAAAAAACGCACGCCAGTCTAACACAGAGTGGTTGCAAAACTACTGAATACATCTGAATAATATCATAATCAATAATCCAATTGCGATGTTCACTGCACGTTATCCATTGTCATTAATGTGCTAACCAGAGATCCATTGGTTCCTGACACAAAGCGGCCTTTTGAAATCATGGCTGACATTAGCATAACAATTGTAATGTTTATCAACACGAAACATCGCTATAAAATTGTCGCCTGCTTTTTCTATTTATTAGGCGAGGTGATTGGAAACAATTGTTTTCTTGACATTTTATGGTATAACTCTTTGACATGTGATGTGTTTCGTAGCCGATAAAAATTAAAACAACTCCAATAAATTACAAAAAATGGAGTGCCTTTAGAATGCCATTTTCTAATTAAAACTACGCCTCGATCTCCCAAAAAAGCCAAACTGGATACACAAAGGCGACAGGTTTTCATTGATTTTTCTTCTTGATCTAGTCATGAAGGTAAACATTTTCCTTGCATAATTGGACAAAGGTATTTGATGATATTTTCCTTTGAAAGTCTTGTTTAAAAATGCTACGGGATATCACTAAGGTTACGATTATAATCGCACGAAAACCGAAGTAAATGTGTTTTGCCATAACAACTTTGGCTATTAAATTTTAAAACTACTTGGTAACTTTACAAGAATCTTTATAATGACACTGAAAAATTCAGTAAGACCACTTTCCTCGTCAACAGTTTAAATCACTCAGTTAATTTGCAGGTTTGTATTGGACTTTTCCTCGCTTTTTGCACACATAAAAAAATATATATCATGATTTCAACTATTGTCGTTTATTTGTCGTTTCCTTGAAGTACTTTCATTCTCGTTCGTCTTGCAAGAAAGAAAAATTGAGAACACAAAGCCAGAATTATCGTTTAATTGTTACGAAGTCATAGTAAGCGTCTGGTCATACCCCGTACTTGCGACAGCAAACGTTTGTAACACTAGTAAGACAGCTGCATGCCATGATTGACTGGTACTTCAACAGGCAGAATTGCTAGCAGAGTAATACTGGAGACAATTTGGATGAATAATGACAATTATAGATTCGAGTAGATGAAAAATACTGCTTTTAAGAGAAATTAGAGCAGCTTGAAATTGGTTCACTGCAGTTAGCTTTTGTAATCCATTTTAATCTTTGCCTTCCTCTATCGAAAGAGTTTACAAAGTTTCAAATGGCATCTCTTCGATCTCAGAGTTTTGTAGTTTTGTTTCAAAGCAGCTTGAAGGTTAACTGATTCAGTTGGCAGTACCCCGCCTGTATGTAGACTTGCTACAAGTCGACCTCTTTTCAGTTGTCTTTTCGAAGTGAAAAAAGTGAAATCAACCAGAGAAGTGAAAATCTCGTTTTAAGAGAAGCGAATGTGGGAAATGAAAATCTCGTTTTAAGGGACTTTGAGAAAGTCTACCCTGTATGATGTTGGCCGGTTATTGGCTAAAAGGGTGATAATGTTACTATACATTCAGTTCCAACTCTGTGCAAGCAACCTTACCTCAACGACGTTTCTAAAGCGCGATGCTCTCCAGGCTCTCGCTATGGCAAGGGTTACTAAACTGTTTATGGCGCCGCTCAAAGTATATTTTCATGCAGTTAGCTAGTTACCTGCACACAAGGATACCTGAAACTGAATCACGTGCACTTTTAATATCAGCATGTGTATGAATCAATCGCCTGTCAATTTACAACCTTGTTAACGCGTCAATGTGCTTTCCTTTAATATTTAAATATTATTGTTGTCGAAAGTAAACGAGTGGATCGAAAAAATATATTGAACTGCTTTTTCTCAGTACCGCAGACTTAAAAACCTAATTAAGTCTCTCAAAGTTGCCTGCCGCTAATGAATCAGCTAATTTAATTAAACTGATGTCGTTCATATTTTTACCAACATTGGGGGTTTTAATCTTATATTACTTTCATTATCAGGACTGGTTCTGTTTAACTAACTTGTTTGTCATGTGAGGATATGTGGATAGTTTTCCTCTGATAATATCGGAACCGAAGCACTAGCTTTATCACTTACATATGTACAAAATGTTGAAGTATGTTAATAATTCATTGTCGTTTTTAATAACAAACTCTTAGGCCGTAAATAACTTAAATTGGCACATAAATTGTCCTTCAATAATTAAGGCCCCAAACCCATATATAGGTTGAGTTCAGAGTTAACTGAGTCATGCTGAGGGTTGAGTCATGGATTTGACAAGTTATGTAGTTATAAAAATGTAATAACATGGAAGAACGAATTTGGAACGAAAGTTCGGTTAATAAAGGAATATATATGCGGTGTCAATTAGTTGCGTTAAACTGTCACCAGATTCCCTGTGGGGACAGGGAAGGAACTCGGACAAATCGGTTTATATAGGATAGCGGAGCTCTATACAAATAGAAAATCAACTTACAATGAAAAGGGAGAAAGGAAAAAAAAGAATAAAACAAAAAATAACTCATGCAAGTCAAACGAATTCACACCGAGCGTGTGAGAGAGCGTGTCCCGCCTGTTCGCAATCTCGTTCCCAGAGCCAACGCGTTTTTCGGCAAGCGGTGACCATATCTTGGCGCTGGCCAGAAGATCGCGGGCTCTGGGAACGAGATTGGCCTGTTCGCTGCCAATGCCTAATCCACTCGCGCTATTTAAGCCGACAGTTGCATCATTTAGGTAGCGACATCAAATCGAGTGGTCTAATAGTCCGCGCTGAGACTCGATGGTCGTGGGTTTGACTCTCAAGTGGGACATATTTGCTACTGTGTTTATTGTAATTCTTTGTCTTCCGTATTTTTCTAAATAACAGTTGCTCAATCATAAGATACAGGAGTATACTGGACGGTCGTCCGGACCATAGTTAATACTGAGAGGGGATGGTTAGGAAACCCGGCAAACTTCAAAGGAGCTAACAAAGGCGCTGCGATTGGATGCATTGTAAATTGATTTCATATTTGTAGATGCGGAACGGTACTCCGGTATTGATGTACATAAGATGATGTGACGTGCTTCTAGCTAGTAGCTTGACCGATTCTCGATCATTTGGCAGTGCATTACGTTTCGGGCCGTTGAGATGAAGAACGCAGTCTTTTGGAAAACACCACCGAAAACGTATTAATTTGTTTCTCTATTCTCTTTCGACTTGAGATGAATTATTGAACAAACTCCAATGAACTGAGAGGGCGTGCACTGGTTACCATGACCATGGTCAGAGATAGGGGAAAAACACCCGCTCGCGCGCGGAAAAAAATACAACCTTTATAACTCATATACGCAATATTCAAATCAAGAAATGTTTACTATTCAACTATTTACTTGATGTATAATCCATTTCAATGATAACAAAATTGTGCTCATATGCAATATCCTTTTTTACAACAACTGCTCAGTTTCTCGTGTTCTGATTGGCTTATTGCCATTGGAAATAGCAGGACATACCACGAATTGCGTCATTGCTCGCGCCACGGATTACGTGATAGCGCGCGCTAGAATCACTTAGCTTTTCTCTCAAAATTTCCATCGTTTTCGAGGCTGTTTCGCTTGACTATTTCTTGTCTGTTGTTGTAGAAAACAAACTAGCGCCTCGTAACATCCACAACATATTTTGACCATGCGATGACGCAAAACGTGGCAAATAAGAGCACATACCAAGGAAAACTATCGTAAATTAGTTATTTTTCCACAACTGCCGGTAATCTCGCGATCTGATTGGTTGAAGTACGGTGGTAAATGAGAGTCCAGACAACGGTCCTGACGCGAGAAAGTTATAGACAACGCTGGCTCTTTCAAAGCTGTTACGCTTTGTAACGAAACTTCCTTGTACGTTTTCTAATATTGTTGTAAAAAGCTAAATTGTCTGCTTGAATACTGAATGGTAGTATATAGTTGAATCACATGGTCACAGCTGAATCGCACGTGTGCATTTGCGAAATCAGACGCTGATTGGCTGAGTGGAGGGGTGATTCAGAGTGGAATCACCACTGTAGACTACGCGCGCTATTGAGCTTAGCAAAATATCAACAAAAGTACCAAATCATCAAGTAATTCATCGGACTATGCGACTCAAGGAAAATCACATGCCCGACTCGGTAATCCAACGTTAAATTGCACTCGAGAAACCGATGTTTTCCGAGTCGCGAAGTTACCCCGGCGATCGATATCGGTTTTCTCGTACAATTTAACGTGAAATATACCCCGTCAGGCATGTGATTTTCCCATATCGACCTCTTTCAGCTGCTTTCCAGGCACTCCATGGTCATTTATTCTTTGTACTGTTAGCGCTTGCCTATGTCAGGAGCTCATTACTAGGAGAGTCCATCTTCCCCATTGGTTCTGTTCCCAGTGCAGGAGTAGATGTGGCTATATTTAGAATGGCATTTGGCGCGAAACTGATAAACAAAGGCCATGCATGTTGTCTTAGCCAATCAGATAGCTATACGTCACTTCTCATTATTATTCATTATCATTCTTCTCACTTTCAACGTGGGAATTCGAATTCTAAATATAGCCACATCTACTCCTGTGTTGGGGGGGCAGCCCATGACATAGGAACGCTCCTGGTAATGGGCTCTCGACTATGTTTTATGTTGTTTATTAATCTCTTCCAAACTATTTCCCGGTTTTTCTAAACTATTTCATACGAGTCAGACTCTCCGTCTCACTCCAGTAAGACAAATGAAACCTATCTTTAAGGTGATTCCCCTGTTTTACAATGCGCATATCTACTGCGCATGATGGTGAAATCTAAAATCATAGGTACAGATATCTGTGTTTAGGTGTATTACTGAATCTTACATATTTTAACACTTATTTAACATTGGCAATGAAAACATAATTCATTTAGGCGATATTTAAGTCGACTTTTACGAAACTCGCCCCAGTCCTTCCTCGAAAAAGGTATGTTTTGGAGCTACATTTGCGATATTTTGCAAAAGATATCCGAAACGAAAATGGTGACCCCCTTTTCTTTTCCATATATTTAATCAGAGCACGGTTGACCAACAGATACCAAAGTATAAATAATTTGTAATTTCCGGATGCTTAGATATTCTTATACAGATACTGTAGGTAGCTATTTTTACGCTCGTGTAGGGATACTAACAAAGCAGATTTCATTGTATTCTGCTATAATACTGTCCACTTGCAGTTTGGTATGCATACTGCGTTATATAGTAATTTATTCGCTGTGAACAGTTAATCAATAATCAAAATATGAAATTGGAATGCCTATTTTCCAACTTTTTTCAGAAGTTTTACTCTATACAAATCGAAAGAACCGTAGCTTCATTAGTCTCCTTCGCAACCTCCGGGGATTTCGTCACGCAACACGCTCGCGTGGGCTTCATGGGCATTTTCCAGGAATCAGTGCAATCACGTGGTTGTACTGGGTAGCTAGCAAAACAATTTTAATTTATATATTCAAGGAATTGTGCGTGATCGGTAGTGTTATTAGCAAATTCTATTTTCCACCTCCAATCGATTGTTGATCTGTCAAAAACAGCGGTTTTAAATATAGCTAGCCATCCAGCATCCATGGCAACATCTTTCCCATGGCGATCATGAGCTCAAATTCATTCGTTTAACGAATTATTATATCAGCACGTGACTATTTCTTGCACAAGGCCTATTGGCCCAGTCGCCCCAGTCGCCAACTATCAGGCGCTATAGTTCACCACAAAAGTTTGGCGCGCGCTCATTGGCTAAAAGCGCTCCCATAACGTGATAGCTGTCATCCGCGGATGCAAACTATCAGGCGTTATAGTTCACCACAACATTTTGGCGCGCTCTCATTGGCTAAAAGCGCTCACGTGACGTGATAGTTGTCGTCCGCGAATGCAAACTATCAGGCGTTATAGTTCACCACAAACTTTTGGCGCGCGCTCATTGGTCAAGAGCGATCACGTGACGCGATAGTTGTCGTCCGCGGATGCAAACTATCAGGCGTTATAGTTCACCACTCTCCGGCACCCCGGTAAATCCGCCCCTGACAGACTCTAACTCAAACCATAAAACTAACCATAAGTATATCGAAACGTTTTCAAGTTTCTATGTAAACGATGAGTTCTCACTGGCCTAGTGCTAGGGATCACAGGTAAATAAAAAGATAAAGAAGTGTGACAAATGTAGTTTTATGCTTGATTAGTGCCAATGTAAATTAGTTTCCAGTCATAAGCCGATCGTGAATCCCAGTATTTATTGGCTATCAATCTAATCGGTATGATCGAGCGTTTACCAGCTGTGTTGTAGAGGGAGGTGTAATTAATGTACATACATGGATAAGAAGAGGACTCCCACACGCCTCCACACTCGCTGTTGTCGTGGACATCATACACTAAAACAGAACAACAAATAGAACGTATTCAGAAGGTATAATTTTAGTTATCAAATGTACGTTTTATAGCGATCTCGAAAACCAATCATATTATATTCTTGAAATAAGTACAAAAGAATGTTTAATGCAACGCTATTAACATTACAATGTAACTGCTAGAGCCCATTCAATTTCATGCAGAAATGCACGTGAAGGATAACAGAGTTATGTACGCGTTAGGTTTCCAAAACAACATGATATGTTGTACGCGTACGTCTTTTATAATATCCTGTGCGAAGGAAGAGATCTCTGCTAGCAGGGAATAAAATCACATATTTCATGGTAATGCACACAAACGCTCCATTATACAATGTAGTAATAATACAAGGAAATAGAGACATGCATATCTGAACACATTAGTTACGAGCAAAAAGTACCGACATCTCTTTCGGTCTTGGCATGATGTTTGTTGCTTTTGGTCGGACATCCTTAATGCAAATAGGTGTTTACTTCAGTATTAATACTTTACTGTTCACAAAGGATGATCACATACCTCGGTGACACGGTCCTGATATCTTGTAGCCGAGGCTTGTTCCTTTACAGTTTGACTCCCAGACGTACGGGTAAGAAGGAGACACAATGATCCGAGGACAGGTCCAACTGAAACAATTCATGTAACAATTAAACTATCTTAATTCGTTTTCGTCTTGTTCGTTTTCTCTTCGTAACTGCATGCATTAATATGAGTTTCGGGCTGTTTCGGGCCTAAGTTATAATGTTCCGTTCTCCATTGTCAGCGTACTTACTTTGAACAAGAGGAGTCAATGTTGTGCGGCCCACTTGGAATCTGTTAGGAAATAAATCAGGTGTGTATACTCATGATATATGATGAAAAGTTATACACAAAGGAGAAGGGAAAGTAAAGTAACTGAAACCATTCATTTCATTAAGTAACAGTAGTGCTCACTTACCTGGTAAAACACATCGTATCGTCCCTGGGGACCTAGTAGTTTTACTCTAAACGTCCCTAAAATAATCATAAAGAATTACTACTATGTGAAAGTTTGTGAGACCCTCCGTCCCCATATAAGCCTCCAAATAAAATATAAATAAAAACTGAAAATAAAAAATATATCTCCAACCCGAAATATCGCATAGATAATGGTTAATGATAATTCTAACATTAACTACCTTCAGAAGCAGCCAGCTTGTGTATGTCCTGATCAGACAACTTTCTTCCTGGAACAGTATCGTTAATGAACGGTACACACAGCATGGAGTTGAGGCAGTTGTTCTGTGGTTGCTGGAGATGTTTGTTATCACTGGAGCTGATTGTTACCACTAACGTCCAGCCACCACCTGTATAACAGGTTAAACAGGTTCACACGACAGTATTCCAGTAAGTCATATTAGACAGTGGGAGTTGTATGTCTGTAGCCAGTGCCATGCGGTTAAAATATCCACTGGGTGATAACTAGGTGTGACTAATCGTAATACATCTTACCAGAGTTGTCCATACCACAGTAGACAGTGAGTTGTCTGTCTGTAGTCAGTGTCATACGGTGATATCCACTAGGTGATAACTAGATGTAACTAAACGTAATAAATATTACCAAAGGTGTCCATATCACAGTATACAATGAGTTGTCTGTCTGTAGTCAGTGTCATATGGTAATATACACTAAGTAACTAAACGTAATAAATCTTACCATAGTTGTCCATATCACAGTATACAGTGAGTTGTCTATCTGTAGTTAGTGTCATGCGGTAATATCCACTCGCGGATGATGGTTGATACTTCTTTAGCTGTGCACACGACTGGAATGTCCTCTGATAAATTAAGACAAGTTTACATGTATCCAGATCTAGATCTCACGCGGTTAGGAAGTGCGAAATCTCGTACCCAGATCTCTCTAAAAACACGAGGATGGGAAGGAGAGATATGGTAAAACCCGATTCTAGAGCATGCGCAGTTGCGTCGGGTATGAGTATTCTGTACTCGGCATTAGTGCGCATGCCACAGTGATGATACTTTATCTTCTCGCAATCGGGTTATTAATAGACTTTGCTTGTAAACTCTCGCCATGACTTCGAGAACAATGTTATACAGTCATAATTAAGGAATTTGAAGAGGCCTAAAGTTTGCTACAAACCGGAGGAATTTCGCACCTGAATTCAGACTGAAGGCGAAACAGCTTTGGCTTTGTGAGAAATAGTCATCAAATCTCGAGATTGTATTGTTATCTTGCCCACAGGATACGGGAGATTACGCCCTACCGTCAATAATGTGGCTTTCCTACCCTCATCATGATACAATCATGCACCTCGTGTAATATCTGTCTTCGTCTGTATGCCTGTTGCATGTGAGTGATCGTAACAAGTCCGCTTGGCACTGTATTTACAGTCAGTTCTACATCCCGTACCAATGTGTGCTAACATGCAACTTCACTTACCTCAAGGTATGGGATGAGATTATCCATATAGATATACCCATCCGACGGTCCGTAGTCCATTCCATGTGTGTGCCTATCCGATCTCTTCAAAAAAGCACATTTTGTCTGTCCTCCTGTAGTTTATACCGAGACAATAAAATACTTCCTGGCAGCGCGTTATACATTGTCCCAGGTCGGCTATTGTCATCTCTCTGATGGTATGCCCTCTCAACTCGTAGTCATACGTGGAGTATGTTGTCTTACATTGAAATCCGCTGACTACAGGGACAGCCAGTAACCATGGTAACCACCAACCAGCAATTTCTGTACAATTTACTTATTCATGTTAATTTCTTTCGTTTTCTCTCTTAGTCTTAATTGTTCCGTTGTGTGTGATTTTTTGTTTATTTTCAAGTACTGATAACAAAATAACAAATGAAAATAAAGAGTTAAAATAAAATAAAAAAGACGCGGAACGGGTCGAAATGTTTTATTCAATGTGACTAATTGCATCTCTCAGAAGTTGCCTGCTTCTTCACTTCCAATAAGTCTTTTATTTTAAGTCTTATTTTAAGCTACAGGATGTTGCTAAGTTATTGCCTAACTACCATCAAGCATTCACTAAACAAGTAAATGTGTTATGCCATAAGAACTTTGAATAGTTAACTGCTTGGTACATTTACAATACATTTCTTTATAACTAAGACAATTTTCCTACCTATCTTATTGTTAGGTAGGATTTTGTTCGACTTATCCTCGCATTGTGCATAATATATTGAAGATTTTGATTGTCAGAAGTTTTCTTATTTAAACTAACTATTTTTGGCCGTTTAATTAGTTACCGAATTTATTTACTTGACATATCTCGCTCGATGCTTACTCCATTATTTCTCATGTGCTATAGAAATCATCTTCTCAGGTCCTTGATAAACGTTTTGGTAATTATTTTTTTGAGTGAGTTACAACGTTAAGAATTTGTGCAAAGAACTTTCCTTTGGGTTTTAGCGCGATGCTTTCTGTGCACCAAGGTTAGTGTTCCTGAATGTTTAATAACAGGACAGTCGTGGTAATATGTTAAAATTGGCTGTCTTATCGTACGCAACAGGACACCTTGAAACCCATCACTTTGAAAACCACCTGGTGGTCTCTTGCATTCAAAGCGAGGCAATCCTTTGTTTTTGCTAGGCTAAACTCGTTCTGGTATCCCACAGTGCGAGCCAGTAATGCAGCAAAACAAAGGAAGCCTCGCTTTGAATCCAAGATGGCCACCATGTGGTATGGTGCCGTGTACATACAGCATAACACTAATTCTCTTTGTTTTGAAGATCATTTTTGACGAAAGTAATTGCGTGATATCGGAACTGATTAATGAATACAGGAGTCCATACCGCAGACTTCCTGACACCGAATGAAACAACTAATTAACCTGATTTCTACTGTTTTAATTCTGCAGTTTTTAGAGGTTCTAATCTAATGAAATGTTCATTCACAGGTTATTTAATCAACTTGTTTGTCATGCAGATTTGTCCATATTTTTCTCTCTGATAATATCGGATCCGAAGCCCTAGTTTTGTTACTTACATAAATCAAAAAAACGTCATAACCTGTTAATAATTGATTACAGTTTTAAGTCAAAACAGCAAAATAAAAGGTTTGAAAGCTTAGGACGTACATTAACTTTGAAGTTAAACATTGATCAATACAAAAACACTGTATTTTAAGAAACCGGTAAATATTATACAGGAAAAGAAAAAACTGACGGTATAGATTGAGTAAATGGGATTCCATTCATATATTAATTGTGTAACGGATTTGACGAATAATGTAATAAAATGAAAAAAATATATATTATTGCAGCTACCAGTTTGTTATCGGCAAATGTGGGATTTTTTGTCAGTTACAAAGTTGCTATATTTCAGCACTCGATTTTTAACCTCATTATTTTCATCAATAAAAAACCCGCATAAAACTGACTACTGATTAAAAAAATGTAATCAAAGCTTGGGTTGCCTGTGTCTTTTCACGAACTCATGTCTATTCTTCCTCGAGAAAACTAGATAGTATATTCTTTCATAGATAGATAGATAGATAGATAAACATACAGTCGACAGATAACGAGACAGATAGATAGCAGTATAGATAGACACAGAAATAGATAGAGGGAGTCACCTGTATTTTAAAAAGGTAATTTCAATAAACTTCTTTACATGAAAACCGTATATGTAATAATATTCTGGTAAGTAGTAATGGGGGAGGGGAAGCGGAGGGGGAACGAGGAGAGAAAAGGGAGGGGAGGGGGAATGGGAAGAGGAAAGGGAAGGAAGGAGGAATGAGGAGAGAGAAAGAGGAGGGTAGGGGGAATGGGGAGAGGAAAGGGAAGGGAGGAGCCTGAACAACGCGTCATCTCTGTTAGATTGACTATTATCATCAATTGTCAAAATCGCTAGAATTGATTATAATCATCATTCTAAGACAAACCCTAACCCAAACTTATACTATTTTGCTACTTGAAGTTTTGGTCTACGTCACTTCCCGTTTCCGCAATTTCTATTGCGAAATTTACCACATTTATAGAACTTCTTACCTTAGCCGCTCTTCACTTGTAACATCTAGTACCTGAAGAAGGCTGGTTTGGCCAGCCGAAATATTGTAATATTCAATATAAAATCCTACGTTGTGTCAGCTTTGCCGTAGTCCTTGGACTTCGTATTCATTTTGGCTGATTAGATCTGACTTAGATCCAACGTAGCAACCAGCAGGATTTTCGTCCACGCACGGTCTTTGCAATTTCTCAAGTTTATCTTAGTACACAATCAATGATTACATTTTTATCACTCAATCGAGTTGTCTAAATAGGGATTATTTGCAGAACGGTACTTGAAAAGAGATTGCTAAGATACTTAGGTACTCTTTTAGGTTTTTGTTGTTTGCATTCCAGTTTCTCCGGGTTCTCTGGTTTTCCTTCCTCCGTAAAAATCAACTTTTTATTTTTTATTTATGAGGTTCCAAAAATACTAATTATGTAAGCCTATGTTCTGTCAATTCTTTCTTCTTGTGAATGGAACTATTTTCAGAAGAAAATATTTCGTAAAATCACAGATATTAAGCAATTATTGGATTAGGTTGAGCATGATAGCGAAAATGATCAAGACAGAGGTCTGTGTTATCGCTGATAACACCACAGGCAGCCCAAGCTCAAGTTTGCAATCAGTGGTTTCACGTTACGAGGCTTTGTATGGTAATCCAAACACTCGGCGGGATTTTCCCCCCGTATTTTAGGTCAGTCCTCATCTCCTATATGTACACATAATAAGATAATAAACTTTACCTTTGAGTATTCTGGTGTCCTTTTGTCTTCTGAGCTCTGGGAACGGTGTTTTAAAAGTTTATTTCTTATTATGTGTACTTATAGGAGATGAGGACCTAAAATACGGTGAAAAAATCCGTATGGTTTTTGGATTTCCATACAGCCTTGTAATTCTCTCGTAAAGTGAAACCAGTGATTAAAACCATATTCAACAATTGTTTTATTATACATTTTAAGCACACGTTTTAGCAAATAAAAACGTAGCTCAATGAAACGCCGGAAATCAGTTTGCTTACGACTGAATTTCAAGATGTTTTGTTTATTATTTGAGCTACAAATTGCTTTTACTTACAAGCTTAGGGGGAAAGAAAGAAAGACAGGAAACATAGCTGAGAGTTTAAGATGGCAAAATGGCACACAAAAACGAAATAATTTCTCTATCCACTCGTAAAATGGTAGTACTTGCTAATCATCGAGCGCAACATACAGATAATAGCAGTGTGACGTCACAACCTACAGTAAATACCTACAGATTTGTACTCATGCGTAGTCAATGCTATAGCCAGCTATCGAGTCTCAGCCCATCAGAATTGAGATGAGTGAGTAAATTGTATAATAAATAAATATCAAACAGGCATAGGCGTTGATAACTTTAGGTCATTTATCTTCATTTGGTTTGACGTTACGTCACTGAAGCCCGATTGAAACGCCGAACTTTTCATGCGCCGAACCTAATTAGATCAAAATAAGCCGCCTAATTATATCTGCCCTCCGAAGCATTGTGCCATTCGTTCGAGTTTCAGGAGTTACCGACATAATAAATAAAGCCTAATGAGCGTCCTTCGTTGCTTTTTAAGACTTTGAGCGAGATCTGAATTTCGGGACCCTACAAAATGGCGGTCACTAGGATGTCGGCGCGCAATGCACACTGGTTGATCAGTAGTATTAGTAGCAAAGCCTGTTTGTAAATGCCATTTTTCACCTCCAATCGATCTTCCTAAAACGTTTTTTTTTTAAGATAGCTTCCCAACCAGCATCCATGGCAACGCCTTTCCCATGGGAAACACGAGCTCAATTCATTCGTTAACGAAAGTATATATTATATCAGCACGTGACTGTTTCCTGCAAAAGGCCAAACATTCGAGGGGAGGGGGGGGTTCTAAATCGAGCCGGAAAATAACAAATAACTACTATTTATAATTATATTAATATGAATTACTTTATTCAAATTCTACATATTCAGAGGTCATTACTGCGTGTCACACTCTCGAGCCATAATTCTAAAAAGTCTGACTTTTCTCAAAGTATCTACAAAATATATTTACATTGAATTCTTACAATAAATATTTATTTACCGAGACTAATAAATTATCGCTGTGAACCAAACCCACACATGCAGCTAGTTCCTTTACTGGTCATGAACTCCTCTCCCTTCAAAGAATATACAAAGAAAGGAAGTGGAAATTAGGGGTTTGGGGTGGTAAAAGTATGTGCGCTAACCCAGCTAGTACACTATTCTCTTACTTTCGGTCAGACCTGTGATAATAATTGATATCTTGTTCTGTTTATAAAGAATACTAGATCTAGTATACTCCTTAAAAACTAACATAAACGAATGATATGGGCGTTGGACGCAGACCAGTTCGAAACTTGAAAACAATGATGCAGCTGTTTCAAGTGTTTCGATGGTTCTGTCTTTGCTATGACTGAAACAGAAGGGAATTCTAAATATTTGTGCAGTTTAACACCATATATTAATTGTTTTAAATGGAATACGTAAATATTTTTAGATTTACACTCATTTAGTTTTGAATATTACTTTGATTTGAATATTACTATTGTTATTATCAGGAAACGTTCAAATATCTGCCCTCCGAAGCATTGTGCCATTCGTTCGAGTTACACGAGTCACCGGCATAAAAATTATTATATTATGCAACAATGAGCGTCCTTCGTTGTTTTTTTTACGAGATTTGAGCGCGATCTGAATTTCAGGACGCGGGCGATGCACACTGGTTGAGAGGCCTTTGAATGCTAGGACCGGCAGCGACGAGAATGATCACTAGTATTATTAGCGAAGCCTATTTGTAAATGCTATTTTCCACCTCCAATAGATATTTCTAAGACGTTTTTAAAGATAGCTTGCCAACCAGCATCCATGGCAACGCCATACTGTAAGAAAGACACAGCTACCCTACAGCGAGTCCAAAGGAAATTAAGCTGCGCGCTTCTGTTGTAACAACTATCAGCCGAAAGCTAGTGTCTCTGAAATGCTTGGATTTGGGGTGGGATACCTTGGAGTTAAGAAGGCAAATTACGCGACTGACTCTGATGTACAAAATGAGTCGCGGGCTACTTGACATTAATATAGACCAGTACCTAATCCCACATACCGAGACTAGAATCCGCAGTAGCCATAGCTATAATTGTTATCATTAACCGTGAGTTTATCCAACAGAGCCCTCTCCTTACTTTTCACCTCACTTTTACTTTCGCCCCCCTCCCCACTATCTATAAGAGCCTGGAACAGGCTATACATATACTCGATACGTTCACTGTATCACTAATCAACTTAATCGTGTATCGAATTAAGCTTATAAACTCTGGTAAATATGCCATATTTATTCGAGGTTTTCAGACTCCAAGTTGTACCTTAAAGGAAACAAATTCACAGAAATTTGCTAGTGTATATTTTTTCACTCGCAAATTAAAACAATCTGCTAGCATTTTACGAGCGTTAATTTCGATCCCTGTCTGGGTCCGGTTGTTCAAAAAGTGGATAACGCTATCCATCGGATAAATGACTATCCAGTGGATAAAATAAGCTATATGTAGTTTTGTCAACACTTGTCCACTGGATAGGGATTTATCCAATCCACTCTTTGAACAACCGGGCCCTGTTTTCATCACAAAAATCTTCAATAAGTAGAGCAAATCACATGAATGCGAGTGCTATATATATATGTACGTGATTTATGGGGATATTTTGAAAGTTCTGATAACTGCACAAGCCTTTAGGCAAGTGCAATTTGAGAACTTTCAAAATAACTCTCAGTGCCCATAATTAAATCAAGTATAGCACGATTTTTTGTTTATAATATACTGAGCAACCATTTGCTGAGTTAGCGACTGTGCACTCTATAACCTTTTATGCACTCGTCATTGACCAATCAGGATCCAGATGTGTAGTTTAGTATAATTATTATGAAGATGGTTACATGTACAAATGTACATGATGTATGCTTGTCTTTTGATCTACATGTATGCAATCTTTGGTGCGATTTCATCTTTTGATGTCTGCTGTTCCAAGTCAACTCTAAGGGTTTTGATCTTCTGTTTCTGTTGTAATTGGACCAGCTGACCCACTGTAACCCTAAGGGTATCCCCTTGTTGACTGAGGGAATCTCTCTCTTGTAATACTGTTATAAGGTCTGCAGATACCTCTGGAGTGTACAAAGAGAAAACAGAAGCAGTTCGCAGTTTAGTATATAAACGAATTTAATATTAGATATTAAAGTTAAATTATATAATTGCACACTTAGTGTTATAACATTCTAAACATGTACATACTGTACATTATCCTATAAATATTATATTTCAGCCAATCAGAGCTCAGCTTTACTATGAAATACAGGGCGGTATTTCATGTTTTTTTCTATGAAATATAGAGCGGTATTTCATGGCTAGATCAAGGCCAATCAAAATGCAGGAAATTTCGCGCCCTTTCTCTATCAGCCAATAAGGATTCAACATTTTGAATACATAATTAGTCTGCAGACGCGCGCGGCCGCGACTCAAAATTTTTGTTTTCGGACGAAAAAATTTGCAGTCCATCGTCCAGTAAGTTACTTTGTTTTCGTGATAAATCTTCTTGTAAATTTGTTATTTATAGGATAATAGGGTTATTTCATGGTTTTCTATGGAATACCGGCGAAAATTTAACTAGAAATTCATATTATTTTGGTATAAAATATTTTCTAGAAAAGATCCCTCATCAATTAGGTGGCCCCTTAAGTAAGACATGTTGAAATAGACCAGTTATAATACGGTTCATGCACAGTTGTTCAAGTCTTTTGTTTCAACTGATGGATCACCATTGTCTAACATCTGGTGGGCAGCCAAATAAACAAAGGATTTGTGCAACTGTGCATGAACTGTAAACTAGTCTATACTGTAGGAGGCTATCGCAATGCCATCCTAATGCCCTCACCAACTCCTCCTCAAAACAAAACAGTTGGAGGGAGAGGAAAATGATGACCTACATGTACATGTACAATTAGCCGGTAACAAAAAGAGCAGGGGACTGGAACCGAGTCAGTAAAACTAATCCAATTAATAACTAGTGAAAGTGAGCATTATTTTCCAAAAGAACATATCAAACTTAGCTAGTCTGGAAAGTTTGGTGAACTTTGGCTCAATATTGACGACGCTAGATGGCATCAAATACTGTATGTCAATTTTCCCATACAAACTCTCTTATTTTTTAACGTTGTCCCTCCAAACCATACATTCATTGTAAAATTTTGGAGGGACAAAGAAATTGCAATTGCTTATATTTGAGACAGGATTAACTTGAATCACGTCAAACTTGGCACACATGCTAATTTCAACATGCTCTATCATGTGATGAACTTCATTTTAGAATTAGAGTAATTCTGATAAACTCTGTCCCAGTCCCCTGCTCGTTTTGTTACCGGCCAATTGTTGAGTAAAAACCAGGGGGGGAATTATACAACTTGCAATTTAATACCCTGTTACACGGCCAGGCCATAATAAACAATGTGTAATGTACAGTCTGTAGTAGAGCTGGAGCAATCCATACTGTAAAATACTTGTGTCTACCATGAAATACATTGACTTAATCACTTAAAAATATACATAATACACATGTAAGTAATCCTAAGTCAATGTTTTGATTAAAGTACCTTGTTTCAGCAACCCCCTTGATTAAGTGCCCTCCCTTGAACACACATTCAAAATAAATGCCCTGGTTGCTTAACTGAATTAATATAATGGTAATAATTTATTGTTTGAACAGATGCTTAATTACTATTTAAAGCACGAACCAGTACATGGCACCAAACGACATGAACAACATTATGTATCTTGCTGAATTGAACATTTGTGGCAGAAAATACAGTACTTCAATATACAAATGTATGACTATAGTATAGATACATGCAAACGAAAAAGGAAAGAACCATGCTTGCATGCAGTGAATAAAAAATAATGTACTCTGCAAAAAAATTGTAGGATGTATGCTTATGGGCTCTTTTCCCTGGGAAAAAGGACGTAAAGCACTGTACATTCCACCATATAATTCCACAATTCTATGCAGCCATAACATAATTATAGTGATTACACAAGTAAAATTGAGGATTAATTCATGCCATCTCAGGTTTGTGATGAACTTTTGTGGTCCTCAAGGAAAAAATGTTCTGCCATTAGCTAGGAAATGTTACAAGTTCTAAAAGAAACTCTAATTCCTAGTCAACCCCTTTTATCCCATTCCCCCAATCACCTCCCAAGTTCTCCTCCAGTTTGAAGACTACATGTACATGCACACAGGGGTTTCAATAGAAGGCGGCTAACGGTGATAAACCGCCGGTTACTTTGCTTCTTATCGCCGGCTACTTCACACAATCGTTTTTTTTTTGTTAAGTGTTGAGTAAAGTTTACTAGGTAAACCACCGCCTCTAACGTCAGGACTGCCGGTTGCCTAAAAAGTTATTGAAACCCCTGTGCACATGAATTGTGTAATTATTATGAATGTGAACACATGTCCAAGAAAGTAATCTCACCTCGAATCTTTTCTTTATAGATTCTGAGGATGTCTTTCACTTTCTCCATTTCAAGCTGCATTACTGAATTAACAAAAAATTAAGCAAATAAAATAAATTTAATTATAAGAAAAAATATTATTTACATGTGCACTTACTGTAACTTACATGTATATTATGATTATAATATTATATTACTGTAAGACTCGGTATGTATTTATTATTATGGCCTTGGTTGGGCCATAGAGAAAAAACTTGCCCTCAGTCTTGCAGCTAATGGCAGTACTCAAGATTTCAACAACAAAAAATCCTTACATCGACCTCCCAGACAGTAAATAACATATCTTTTTGATCATATGGCATGCCCATGCACCATGAAATGGAGCAATCTGATTGGTTCCCTGAGCAGTCGAATCTGGACTGCTTAGCCAGGCAGTGTCACATACTGCTGGAAGTTTGAGCTTAATGACCAGGGTTTTCAATAACATTTGAAGTAAGTGGTAAAACTTGAAGAGTAGGCGGCGAGCATCGAGCACCATTGGTGCAAATATCTAATTTTTGGGGAATTTTTCAATCAAAGTAGGCGGCGATTTCATGTAAAATACCCGGCGAAATTCGCCGGCTGCCGGCTTCTATTGAAAATCCTGAATGACTGAGATTGTTTCCAACCAATTTTTTTTAGCAAGAACATCCAAGTTTTTAACTACTACATGTACAAGCATAAATAATAATGGAAAAAGTAATGTAAGAAGACATTGTGGATAAAATAAGAAAAAAAACGTGTGTTATGAAGCTATGTAAGAAAAACAGGGAAAAGCAATGACAAAGAAAATTGGAATTTCAGAATTTAACCACAGGCAACAAAACACATGTACATTGTATAGAAAACATATGTACATGTATCCACAATTTAGCTTAGTCTGACTCCAACATTAGTATAGATGATTGCTATTAATTTAAGTTAGTTGACTATTTAGTTGTCACCATACACGTATCTATATATACTGCTGCATATGGCATCATTTACTCCAACAGTCACAAAATCAGGGGGGTGGGGTGAATGTAAATTGAAGGGCTATGTGCAATAAGGAGGTAAGTGACTCCTGATCACATTTGAAATTTATTCCCTTAGGAAACAAAGAATTTGGAGAATTTAGAATTTGATCAGGAGACACTTATGGCCTTGTTGCACACAGCTGCCCATCAATTTCTCTTTGAAATTAGTTCAAACAGATGAAACTAGACTACCGGTAAGGGGGTGTTTACATGATACCGGATAGAGTTTCATTCTGGAACAAAACTTTCAATTTGATGCAAGAACCAGGGTCATTCTGGCATGACTCATTCTGTCTCACTGGTACATTTGTATATATATGACATTTCATACCAGTATTATGTTTACAATTAACAATATCAAACAAAAGCAAAACATGTCTAATTCCTGATACTTTGTGATGTAAACGAGGAATCAACCCATCCCAACTAACTTCAAAGGGCGTGGTGGATTAATCGATGTGCAAACTTTAAGGTGTGATTACGGGGTGAACTGAGACCGAATCAAAAAACCTTTTGCCCATCTACTCAATTCAGATACATGTATTTCAAATCAATAATAACCTAATGTAGGGCTTATATGTATATTCACTTTAAATTTAAAAAGTCAACACTGATGTCGAAGCAACTCTCTCTCTCTCTCTCTCACTCTTTCGAACATTGCAACATTACTGGTCCTAAACACCATGACAATAAAAACAACTTTATATACTTTAATAAGTACTGTCAACTGAAATAACATGTATCCTTTGCCACCCCTCCCCCAGAAAAAAATACAAGACAGCTGTGAGATAACTTTTGTCAACATCTTCCTTACCTTGGGTGCCAGAGGTTCTAGTCTGCCCTCTCTAAGCCAAAGTTTAGGATCGACAAGAAGGCTGGGTGAACCTCTGGGCACGCGAAGTATGTCTGACTCTGTCTGAGTCAGAATTTGACCTGGCCCTCTGATTGGCCTAGAGCAAATTCATTTGTAACGATTGCTGTGATTAGATCACGCCATAGCTGCAGTTTCCAAGATCGCCATTGTTTACCTGTTCCATGTCATTGAACCTGTCGCATCGCTGGAGTTCACACAAGTTCCCTCTAGCTCTGTAACACTCCAGAAAACGGCCGAATTAAAGGCCATTTAAACCAGCTGACTAGCTGTTCTGTCACTCAGTAGTGCTTCAGCCCTTGACAGAGGACATTGTAATTTATTTCAGCTGTCCGAAAGTGCTGGCTTTTCATAAACCATTGGGAATTAAGCCTATATGGACAAAACCGGTTTAATCAATTTGCTAGAAAAAGGTTTCTCAGGTGTCAATCAAAAGGGATTAATTAGTCTGGGATGGAAGTGAGATTCATACTTCGCACGCCCAGAGGTTCACCCAGCCTTCTCGTCGATCCTAAACTGCAGTGGAACCTCTAGCACCCAGGGTACATCTTCCTTAATTGCTTCCTCACAAAAGGTGTCCAAATAAGGAAAGTGACAAAAGTTACATGTACGTACACTGTATATTAAGTCGTACATGAAGAATTTTTTGTAATTTTTTTGTAAAAATGAAGAAGAGTCTATCGAGCATTTACTTTATGGGTGTCATATTATAGAAATGTTCTGGAGCGATGTTTTATCTTGGCTTAAGATAAATAAATTTAACATAGACAATTTAACAGAAATAGATGTTATTTTTGGTAAATTTGACGTTGGAAAGGATTTCGTATTGATCAATCATCTTATATTGATTGCTAAACACTTAATTTATAAATGCAAATATAGAAATACAATTCCATGCATGAAAGTGTTTAAAGCCAATATAAAATATATCTATAATATTGAGACTTATATTGCAAAGAAAAATTTAAAATTATTAAAACATTACAACAAATGGGAAAAAATTATACCTATCCTTTAATAAGAACAGTTAGCAGTATACGCATATTGATATATTATTTTAGGTAACCCTTATTTTATGTTTTCTGTGTATTATGTATTGAGTGTTTTGTCAACATGTCATGTTAAAAAAAAATCAAAAATTTAAATAAATATGAATTTAAAAAAAAAAAAAAAAAAATTAAGAAATTAACTAGGCTGGAACCAGAATGAACAAAATAAGACAAACTAGAACAAAATAAGAGAAACTACAAAAAAATAAAATATATAAAGTACTCACATTTCTCTGTCGTCCATGATGTTTTTAACACTTGATTGTCGCTGTTCCCACGATCACACATATGGTGGAGCTGGAGTTCGCTTTGACTTGACAAAATCGAAGTTCCATCTTCTTCTAAATCGATGGATCTCACTCGAAGTTTTCTAGCTCTTTCCTCGCATCCATCAAGTTCTTCGTTTACTCGTTCGACTCGATAAGCTTCATTTACAAGGAATTGATTCTTTTGTCGTCTTTCGAGGTTTTGGCAAACTGCCTGGTTTGTTCTTGAAGTTCTCACGCGTACGTCGTCTTCGAGCTCATCAAAACAACCTTCGTCGTTTCTAGCCTTGTCGACTGGCACCCAAGTGTCAAACAAACCAGTTTCCTCGGTATTTCGATTTAAAAGGTCTTTGATTTTATCCTTCCAAGATCGTTTTGGAGATGGACAGCGCGGTTTTAGAGTACTTTTGATGACGGTTTCCCACTTCAGTAAGCATTCTCTGTGAGCTTGTTTATAAGGTTCTGTCTCTGATATTGCAGTACTCGCTGTGTTTTCTCTCAAACATCGATCGTTCAGAACACATTTAACCAACTCCTCGCCTGTGTCTTGGTTACAGATATCACAGGAATTGCTATCCAGGTTGATTGTAACGAAATCTTCCATGCTGAATTCGAACAAAATCAGAGCGTGTGTCGGCGTTAAAAACAGCCCCAAAACAGAAAGTCTACATGGTAATGGTTGTCAACTAGTTGATTTCCAATCGGGAAAAGACGTATCTCCTTAGCTTCACCAGATTACATTATCTACAAGTTCACCGTCACCTTATGTAGAGTCTATTTTACTCTTGTTTCTCTTCTTGCGCATATTTTTAATAAACACCTCGGCCAGCTCGTCTTCAAACGTAAATAGTCAGGCATTCCTTGAATCTCCCGGCATCCCCTGCTCTCCTACATGACACCGAACCTCCACCGAACGGAAGGGAGGGATCAGTTGAACATAAATTTTGTTTTCGGGGACGCGATTGACACGAGAAAAGGGTGGAGGAATCAGAGAATTAGAAACAACGACAAATGTGTATTGAATTGTTTATTTTCTTGGTCAAAAATAAAGACACAGGAAAACCAAATCTAGATAGGTGCAAAATGACTCCAAACAAGAGATGTCTAGTAACTCTAGTAACCGGAAGCAGCTGAAGCAAAGTGCGCAAGCGCGCGTAAACAATCTCATGGCGAGAGAATATTTTGCTCCATATGCATACCACAGGATAACAAGCAAATTGTGAAATAAAATACCTTCTAACTATATTTTTATGTAGTTAGCGAGATGAGCCACAGGAAACCCGAGCTATATGTCAACAAACCTGAGCCACAGGAAGCCCGAGCTGTATTATGAGCGCACAGAATCAAGTCAAAAGATAATTTTCACAATTTGCTAAGAAATAATGGATTAACATCGGTGACAAATACACAAAATGAGAGGATGGTTAGCCTGCACCCATACTAAAACTATATTTTATTAGATATTATCGTCGCACAAGCGCGGGGCCGTTTAATAGGGGCCGTCGACAAATAATTTTAAAAATCACTAACGTCCAATGTATGTTAAGACCTGATTCCCCTCTCCTCCCCCTTAACGTCCACTTCATATAATTTATCAAATTGAACGATAAAGTTATCCCTAAAGTTAAAAACAAAATTCTTAACGTCCAGACCCGTTAGTTAGTGCCGTGAAAATGTTTTTGATTTGTCGACGGCCCCTTACTCATGTGCTCTCTTGGTCCAAATTAATCGTTTCTTACTTTATGAGAGAAAACATGTCATGAATTACCAGTAAAACAGGAAATGTCATTACTGAAAAAAAATAGTCGGTTTTGGTGCACTGGCCATGGAATTCAGGATTTCTGAACAGGACCACACAACGCTGTAATAAGTGTGGCACAGTTTTTTTACGGATCTCTTGTGGTAGAGATGCTTGTATTGGACATCACTCGTAGTGCTAATAAAACATTTTAAATTGCAGGGCCAATAGGGTCGATTTAATTGAGGCCAAAATTTCGACTAAAAACTAGTCTTCTACAGGACCAAGTTGTTGCTATGAGGATGTAAAAATAACGGTTCCTAAGTTTGAAAACGCAAAGGTAACACAACCTATTATCGGACAGAACGAATTCCCAGGCACGCATGTAAACAAATGAATATCTCCCTAGAGGAGGCACACAATTTAAACGCATTTACGCCTGTCCGTGACTCTTCACTTTATATCGATACTAACCCTACCATCTTGTTTCTTGACTCTCAAAATTCAGTGAAATAAAATAATTTCTGTTTACCTGTTGCAGAAATGGCGCACCTTCCTCATGTTGTAATTCATTGCAGCGACCACGCGATTCCCAAAAATATGAATAAAATGAAACCTGAAATCAGCACAACTCCACCAGAAAACGTTAACGGCCATCTTTTATCTCGTAAATGTACTATATCGCATCCTGTGGCGATTTTCCACTGCCGAGAGAGTAAATTCTCAATGTAGGCTACGCACACCTGGCTATCAGACACCCAGTGGATGAAACAGGACGACCGGGGGGCGGCGGGAGTTCCTTTTTCCCCAGCGTGTAAGCGAACAAATTTATAGTGAAAAAGGCAAAGGAAAGGTACGTTACTGCAAAGAAACGGTTTATTATAAGAATGCGAAAACGCGACGTTATAACACAGTGACGAAGCTATAAAACAACTAAATGCAATTCAATGAGGCTTATGCCAGCCACGCTTGCCCGAAATGAATTAAGTACGTTTCACAGGCCTATTTAAATAGTCGCTGAATAACTCTAGCCTCAATCCAAACCTTTTTTTAAGGTTTTCCCTTTATTACAAAGCGCACACACAATAGTGTCCGGTAATGGGTATTGCTTGTCCGATAGTAAGTTTATCTGTCCGATAATGGTTTGTCAACAACGGATATTTTCAGCCGATTTTCAGGGAGAATAGTGAAATTCGAAAGGAATCATGTTAATATGCAAACGTAGTCATGATCACAGCTGTTAAAGATCACAAAGGAAGAAAACATTGGCAATAGCCCTCTTCGTTATTCGACTGGAAGCGATCAAAATGAACGGTCCGATAATAGGTTGTGTTACCTTATATATAAATACAAGAAAACAATCCATGTAAAAACTAGGCACAATTCTATGGTTCAAATGCACTTTGCTTTCCCCATGTTAGATTTTTTTTGTTTTTCGTACTGACAACTCGTCAATCCTTAAATTATAAATTTCTGAACTCAAATCCCCTAAAACTTTGCGATTGTGGGAAACATTTCGTCCAATCAAAAGAGTCCAAAACAATAACAAAAAGAGCTTTCAATTTTCTAATGTTTCCCATGTTGAATTTTCGTAGATGCAATTCAAATCTGTTTCGAAAAACTGAGAAACTGAGAAACTGATATTCTTCTTCAAGTACATTTGGAAAGATTTTTATGTTTAAGGCAATGAGGTGGACGATTGAAACAATACTATAATTATAAAATTAGCACCTTTTTCATCCATGCATCATAAATGCCTTCCGAATTAAGTAATGGTCCACGCAAGAGGGACGTCCGGGTTGATATAAACAGTCCGGTTTTCATAAAAGAACTTTGACATTTTTGAAAGGCCGGTGAATCCTTGTTTGTTGAAGCTATTTGCATTTATGAATAATAGCTTCAATTCTATGTCGGTGGTTTCATCCGGACTCGGGCTGACTGACTATGCATATGTATATGCATAGTAAGACGATAAAGTCGTTGATGGGCACCAGCACCAAAAGGGCAGAACTTGCTGATATTATGGACGATAATTGTACAGATGGTAATGTTGCTGATAAATTTAACACACACTTTGCTTCAGTTGCCGATCAATTAAGGGATCTGTTGCCAAATGTGCCATTTGATATTTCAAAGCTTGAACATTTTGTTCTTTCCAGAAAAGATCCTGACATAAAGTTTTCCATTCCCCCTGTGACTAAAGGCTTTGTTATTGACATTTTTAAGAGCTTAAATTCCAATAAGGCAATGGGGGTGGATAAACTTAGTGCAAGACTTTTGAAGATCGCTGCACCAGTTATAGCTTCCTCTATCGCTAAACTTATAAACTGCTCAATCGAGTCTTCAGTTTTTCCCAGCAGATGGAAAACTGCCAAGGTCACGCCTCTGTTTAAATCAGGAGAACGAGAAGATGTTAATAATTATCGTCCAATTTCAGTCCTGCCTGTTTTATCAAAGATCATTGAGAGGCATGCTCATAATCACCTCTATAATTACCTTAAGGGCAATAATTTACTGTACGCGCGTCAATCAGGATTCCGAAGACATCATGGAACTGATACTGCCCTGATCAGGATTATAGATCATCTACTTTTCAACCTTGATAAAAATTGGGTCAGCGGATTAGTTCTGATTGACTACCGGAAAGCGTTCGATATGGTGGACCACAACATTTTGTTGGCTAAGCTTAAGGCCTATGGCATGAGCGAAGGCACAATAGAGTGGTTTCAATCATATCTCATTGACAGACAACAATTTGTTTCTGTTGGAGGCCAGAACTCAAATTATGCGAACATCCCCCATGGTGTGCCTCAGGGCAGTATCCTCGGTCCGTTATTCTTTATTATATTTATCAATGACTTGCCATTTCATGTTCAGTCATCGGGTGTAGAACTGGATCTCTATGCAGACGATACAACATTATCTTATTCCTCTGATGTTGGTGCTACAGTTAGACTGCAAGAAACCTTGAACTACGCCTTGAAGGACGTGGAGGACTGGGCCAATAGCAATAAGCTGCCGCTCAATGAATCGAAGACAAAGTCATTACTTGTAACAGGGAAGCGTCTTTAGGATAAAATACCTTCCCAAGATCAGTTGTCCTTAGTTACGTCCAGGGGAGTTGCATTAGAGCAAGTTGATTCGGTGCGGTTGCTCGGTTTAGACATTGACAGTGCTCTTTCATTTACAAATCATATTGACAGACTGTGTAAAAAACTGTCTCAAAGAATAGGGGTGCTAAATAAGATTAAATCTTGTTTACCTTTAGAACAAAGAATTTTGTATTATAACGCAATGATCAACCCAGTTTTTAGTTATGCTAGTGTTGTCTGGCAAATGTCATGTTCCAAAGACTCTCTTCTAAGGATTCTTCGTTTACAGAAAAGAGCAGCAAGAGTAATGTTAGACGCCGAGCCACGGGCATCCTCTGTGCCTTTGTTTAATCGTTTACACTGGTTACCATTCTATAATGAAACTAAGATCGCTCAATGTTCCATACTTTTTAAAAGGACACAACTGGCAGTTCCGGATTATTTAGTAGAATCACTTAAGCTAAATAGTTCATTACACACAAGAAACACTAGATTTTCTAATTATAATTTTATTTGTCCAAAGTATAATAGCTAGAGTAACAGAAGGTGGTAGATCTTTCCTAGTGACAGCCATACCGTTGTGGAATAGTCTACCAGCTGACCTTAAAAAACAAGCGTGTCTTAAATCCTTTAAGCGTGCTCTTCGCGGTAGATTTTTTAATGAGCAATTATCGTTTGAACATTTTTATCCATAAGTTGATTTATATAGTGTGATTTTATAGGTTTAGATATTATAGACTACTTGCTTTTGCAATTTAATATGTGTATATAGTTTTATCTTTTATCTCTAGTATTATATGTAATTAGATTTTAGTGTATTTTTAGATAGAGGGCCACAAGTTCATTAGTGTTTGTACACTATTTAGTGCTACCCTCTTAAAATAAAGGTGTTATTATTATTATTATTATTATTATATTACGGTGACCAGAAAGGGGGATATATTCCTCAGTGAAAACGATAGCCTGAATATCCGCCATATTTTCTAACTCTCTGGGGATAAAATCTACTTATTCCAACCCTCTCGGAAAAACAAACTCGCTTCAAACCTTGCGCGAAATTCCCGCCTCATGACCTTCTTGACATCGACTTCCGCCTAACTACCCTCGTTTTCGTGTCCCGTCCCAACGCTCAGGGCCGTGTATCCGCCTTATTGGAATGGGGTGTATAGAATATCGCCGTGCTCTGGTTTGAACCAGCTTATAGTACTAGACGTCGACCCCTGCTGATTTCGCTTGTTAATGTAAATAAACTGAAAGGGTAAAAGAACAAACAAATAAGAGTAAAAAAAAACATAAAAGAAATTAACACTGACCTGAAAATAGTTATAGTCTAAAAATCCAATATAAAATAACTGATTTTCAAAATGCTATTTCCTAAGTTCTTATATTTTTTATCTATACATACAGGGCTAAGACTTGTATATAGTTGTTTATATATTATTGCAATTGTATACAATTGGATGTGAATATATTAAAGTATATATATAATTTTGTATATATTACTGTGTATAATTCCGTAGTAAATGTTAATTGTTCACAAAAATATTGAACAGCGGCAAGCAACCGAACATCAGACATTAAACCAATATATCCAAATTTATAGCAAAAAGGAGTCATATTTTATGTACTTCTTTGTATCGGCACTCTGCACACCACAATGATTTTTCATTATTAAAACTCTTTCATATGATAACAATGGTCGTAAGGTTTCTGCATTTAATGTATTACTAGTTAATAATTAATACATGAAACGACCAATGAAACGACCATGTCCTTCTGTACTGTCGTATTTAATACTTAATATTCCTAAGAACAAACACGTCACACGTTACACCTCACATATCATACGTCATACGTTACACCTCACATATGTCACACGTTACATCTCACATATCATACGTCACACGTTACACCTCACATATCATACGTCACACGTTACACCTCACACATCATATGTCACACGTTACATCTCACATATCATACGTCACACGTTACACCTCACATATCATACATCACACGTTACACCTCACATATCACACGTTACACCTCACATATCATACGTCACACGTTACACCTCACACATCATACGTCACACGTTACACCTCACATATCATACGTCACACGTTACACTTCACATATCATGCTCAAGTATGTTGAAGCCTGGGTCATTGACAGAAAATGGTAAAAACATTTTTGAAGAATATGAGCTGGAACTTTGACAAAAATATGTGTAACTCAGGACATCAATAGAACTTCACGTGAAAAAAGAACCTTAACTAGCGTTTTTGAATTTTGGGTGGTCACGTGACCTCTTAACACTAATATCATAGGGGAATCTCCTTCTAGAATGGGCTTTATTTAACTTTAGATAACTTTATTTAGGCAGGGTAACCCATTCAGCAACGAGGCTGGTATCCAGAGGGGCCCTGCATATATTTATTGGTTATTTCATGGTTTTCTATGGAATACCGGCGAATATTTCACGACTCGGAAATTTGTATTATTTAGTATACAACGAGCCTCAGTTTAGGCGAGTTGTATACCAAAATAATATGAATTTCGAGTGAAATGTTCGCCAGTATTCCATAGAAAACCATGAAATAACCATATTATCCTATAAATAACACATTTACGTGAAGATTTATCACAAAAACAAAGTAACTTACCGGACGATTGACTGCGAATTTTCTCGCCCGAAAACACAAATTTCGAGTGGCACCGCGCACGTCTGCAGACTAATTATGTATTCAACATGTTTAATTCTTATTGGCTGATAGAGAAAGGGCGCGAAATTTCCTGCATTTTGATTGGCCTTGATCTAGCCATGAAATACCGCTCTGTATGTCATAGAAAAACCATGAAATACCGCCCTGTATTTCATAGTAAAGTTGAGCTCTGATTGGCTGAAGTATAAGATTTATAGGATAATACAATGTATAATACATGATACTTGATACACATGATACACATATAAGCCAGCTAGACTAAAAAAGGGTACCTTTTGATAAGACTCTTGAAAGTAGATAATTTGGTTAGCCTCTTTAACTTTAGCTGGAAGAGTTAAAGAGTACTGATGCGGAGTATTTAAAAGTTCTCTTCCCCAGACTGAGTTTCGCTTTTAAGGCAGATGCAAGTCGTTTTTCCGTCTGGTGCTATAAGTATGAATTCCTTGTAAACCATTGACAAAGATAACCAAGAACTAAATTATTGCGAGCTTCATCAAGTAAACAATATACTATATAACCAGTATATTTTGATTGCTGATTTCTTCAAACTCACGCTTAGAAAACTTGACTATTGTTTATTGCTAAATGAATATGCAGCAAAACAGGTCACGTAACCACATTCCCCCTTAATATCTTATCCCCTAATCAATAAAAACAACCATCCATATGCACTATACTCAATTACAAATGAATAATAACCCCGTAGGGCTACCAGTTTGTTGTTTTATTAACATATATATGGTCAAGATATATTTCAATTGTCGATTCTCTGAAAAATGTGAGTTCAAATAATGCAATAAATATAAATGAAATAATCGAGCGGGGAAGACGGCTGTTTTTCAGGCTTATCAGTGCTGAGCCTTCTATCGTCATATTTAAAACTTTTATTAATAATTTAACAACATTTAATTGTGTATGAGTGGGCTGAATCCGAATACTGTTTGGGATGTAATTACGTAGTACATAAGATGTAGGTTTACCATGCTAGCAGATAATACTTATCGACAGTACATTGTCAGAAATCGATTCCACGCGTGCGCACTTAAGGCATCAAATTACGACCGTAAATATACATTATATAATATGGAGAACCATATTTTATTTATTAAGTAAATAAATATAAATGAAGTTGTAGTATTATCGATTCTTATTCATTTGTTACTATTTAAGTACGGTAAGCTGCAAGATTGCCCCTCACAACACACCAACACATGTTGTTAGCCCTATCTCTTCCCACTGCTGCATACAGCTTACTATAAGTGTTCTTTGTTTGCATAACAGTAGGTACTTATTAGTTATTGTACCTTAAAAGCAGCTGGGACGGCCACTGAAGAGAGTACGTTTTTTTAGATCTTGTGTTTTGTTTTTTCCTTTTATTCGCCTTTATTGTTTTTGATATTTAGATTTTCGGCGAAAACTGAAACAGGAGGCCCACAAAGTTTTCATTAGGCTAAACGAAAAACAGAGCTAGAGCTATGTGATAGCTTGTTACTACTGATGTGTTGCTATTAATACCTCTTAATTATTATAATCATACAGAAATATAGTTGTGCTACTTCAAAACAATTGGTGTTCATTTATTACTATTGAAGTACACGGCGATGCAGATAAGAGAACCCTGACAACACACCAACACACGTTGTTAATAATAATAATAATAATAATAATAGGCCATATTTATATAGCGCCATATACCACAGTCTCATGGCGCTTTACATTTTACTGACATATCCCGTCAGTTGTATTTTTCGGACTGCTAATCACGGCGCCAATGGCTGCCACGCAGTTTACAATGTTGAGTGTGTGGTTAGTGCAATGGCCAGGCTGCTGTACCGGGTGACAATCCCCTTCTCTTTTCCGAGTAGTACAACAGGTTCTTTCACGTCCCCTTCAAATACTGATTAGAAGTAGAAGGAGACAAGGCCAACGGCTTATAAACGTCCCTGCCCCCGACCTCCCGCACTCTAGACCGTGCTCTACCAACTGAGCTAACCAGTGAGGCGTCATCATCATATCATTGCATGTGGATCAAAATGCAATAATGCTGCGTCTTTCCATGCAGTGGCTTTCAAGTGTAAAACATATCCCAAGTGTTGCTTATCACGGTCTCGTCGACATTGTTAATAACTTTAAAGCCTTAAGTCACATGCGACAGAGGCATCTGAGCACAAAAACAACACTCAAATCTCACACCAGTCCTACAAGTAGAACAAGAACCGCTTAATAAATAAATACGGTGCTGCGTCTGCGTCGTGTCTGCGGACGCTTGTGATGACTAGGCTTAAAGTGCATATAAGCCCTGGCCAATTATGCTTTTTTGTAAAGCATAGACCTTAAAAGGTAGCGAAAAAATACCGAAAAATTAAACAAAAGTTGTTTTCATTATTTTTTTAGAGACTAAACTTCCAAATTTAGATTATAATCCGCGCACATTCGGGGACTGGGACGAGAATGAAACGTGACCTCATCAACAGAACTCGTCTCTTCACGGGTATAAAACGTTGGCATCAGTTTGCAAAATCATTGAATAGATAAATCAGAAATATGATAATATAGCTTTATTCGGCAAGGCCTTTCATGCAATAGCAAATACATAAGCAAATACCGTGAACTAAAATCCTGCAAAAATACGTTGGATCCGAAGTAAGGCCCTATGCAGCCAAAAGATAAACGATTAAGAATGAAAAGTCCGAAGACTATACAGCAAAGCTGATATACAACGTAAAATTCTAAAACAAAGCACTACGGTTAGCTAGGCCTGACACGAAAAGTGCTACATTCCGTTTTTAGAGGTAATGAACAGTTATAAGAAACGTATTACAAAAATATTTGGTGGGAAATAAACAACAAAACCATTTATGGTAGTAACATAGCTTAAAAAATCAGGTTTTACGACACTACGGGTAGCTAGGCCTGACACGAAAAGTGCTCGAACTAGATTGCAGCCATAGACAGCTGTTTCTTTCTTATTAGAACTCGTCCGTATGGCATAGCAAACAATACGCGGGCTTTGGTGCCACTGCACTACTGACCCGGACTGTACCGTAGCTGGTCTTTTATAGATCCGATTATTCCTGCTATTTGTCATCATTTGTATAAAGCTGGTCTGGCCAGCATCACTATATTTCTTGCAAAGCACTGACACGTTTAGTTCAGATTTGCTTGGTTTTTTACTTTTCGCCACACGTAATGACGTGTGACCCGATAACCAAGCCTTTCTGTGAGCTCTTACTAGATGCTTTTTAGCGCAGTCCGGGTCAGTAGTGCAGTGGCACCAAAGCCCGCGTATTGTTTGCTATGCCATACTGACTAGTTCTAATAAGAACGAAACAGCTGTCTATGGCTGCAATCTAGTTCGAGCACTTTTCGTGTCAGGCCTAGCTACCCGTAGTGTCGTAAAACCTGATTTTTTAAGCTATGTTACTACCATAAATGCTTTTGTTGTTTATTTCCCACCAAATATTTTTGTAATACGTTTCTTATAACTGTTCATTACCTCTAAAAACGGAATGTCGTATATTGTTAAAATGACGTCATTTATCCATTTGCAATACGTTTCTTATAACTGTTCATTACCTCTAAAAACGGAATGTCGTATATTGTTAAAATCTCCTCGTGATCGATGAGAATGAAGGAATCGAAAACCCGATGTCGATTGGTTAAGGAAATCAAAAGTTTGAATGTTGTCCATTTTTCCGCCAAAATTTGGTGGGATATAAACAACAAAAGTATTTATGAAAATATCGCTTCATTCATGCTTTTTTAAATTTTGATTTTTTTTTTGTCCATAACCGGCTTAAAATTGAAGTCATATTTTCGGCAACGTCATTATGACGTCATAGTTTTTATACATGCCCTTAGAAAAAAATCCTTTGAGTGATCACATAATTTTATTTTCTTGATTGTTTAACAATAGGCAGCCTTATTTAGGTACGATTCCTAACGTCACTAAATATGACGTCATAGCAACAGTCATTCCTCTATAACTTTTTCTGTAGTAGTCGTAGAACGTTCAAATTTGCGCTAAACTAATGTGTGTCATGAAGGCCCTTTGATGGTCTAGTCTGTTTGTAACGTTTATTAAAGGGGGAATTTCACCAAAAAAGGAGGCATCAATTATGACGTCACAACAACGTCATCATACTAACATAAAACACCTAAAATATGTAGTTTCATTTTGTTAACAACTCACCAACATTTCTTCAAATTGAGACTATAAGTAAAGAAATGTTGTTAATTTTAATTATTTGTCCACGCTCACTGATGCCGATTTTGACGTTCTTTATGCCCGACTTCCAGAATCCTTTGACTATGGCCTCCAGTCTCTTCGTAAGAAATATAATTAGCCAGGGCTTATATGCACTTTAACTGATTATCGACACTTAACGTCGAATGAATGTAAATAAATCAAGTTTTCCAGACGGACGGACCACGAGACCTCCTGATATTATTTTCTCGTCTAAGGTGGATTTCTACTGTCACGTATTTTTTGACGTACGTAAAGTGTCCAAAGTTCGCAATTTAAAAGGGGCTATGTCATGGTACTACGCATGTATCGAGTAATTGCTCGGTTGGTGGCTGTTAATTGGATACAAACAGTTAAACTTCCCTCCCTCAATGGTTGATTGAAAGGATTTTCAATATTTTCCCTGGAGACTGTTTATATACACTGTTTGCTAGTCATTTTTGCTTTGATTTTAAGCATCCCACATGGGCGAGAGGTTCGTTAGTTCATATCAAAATCGGTGGAAATAGCTGTTTCCGGTCCCGGAACGCAAATGTAAAGTATATTACCGTGATACAGCCCCCTTAATTATACACTTTTACCTCGCATACCTGATATTGAATTTGTGGACTAAAAGGTCCTGGATCATTGTAAACGCATTGAGGCGTATGCTAAATGCGTATCTAAAAACTGTAATTATAGGTGGTTTTTACGGTTTACACTGGAAAAATAGAACCATTTACAGACTATGAAGAACTGCGTAAAAAGTATATAAAATGTGAGCACAATGGCTGTGAATGTACAACATTTTAGAGTAGAAAATGTTGCTATTTTATACACGCGTAAAATCTCATTTTGTTTGCGTACGGTTTAGTCTCTTTGAACAGTCCTGTTCTGTCCTCATCTGTCTTTTGGTAAGCTCATCATGTCCCGATGCGCCGCGCACCTGTACCCTTTACGGAAAGCGAGAGATAACTGCAAGGCGGATAAAACTTTAACTGTAATTTACTCTGTATAGTTTCCTTTACAGTGGAAATCCAACTTAGACGAGAAAATAATATTAGTAAGCTCATCATTTCCAGATGCGCCGCGCACCTGTACCCTTCACGGAAAGCGAGAGATAACTGCAAGGCGGATAAAACCATAACTGTAATTTACTCTGTATAGTTTCACTTTACAGTGGAAATCCACCTTAGACGAGAAAATAATATCAGGAAGCCTCGTGGTCCGTCCGTCTGGGAAACTTATTTACATTCAGTTCATTGTTGATAATCAGTTAAGCCTAGTCCTAACAAACGTCCGCAGATCAGACGCAGCACCGTATTTATTTAATTCAGCGGTTCTTGTTCTACTCGTAGGACTGGTATGAGATTTGAGTGTTGCTTTTGTGCTTCGCAGATGGAGACTTAAGGCTTTACTGAAGTTACTAAAAATATTGACGAGACAGTGATAAGCAACACTTGGGATATGTTTGACACTTAAAAGCCACTGCATGGAAAGACACAGCGTTATTTCATTTTGATCCACATGCAATGATATGATGATGGAAGAAAGATGGCTAACAACATGTGTTGGTGTAGTGACAGGGGCAACCTTATCGCCAGTTATCTGCATCGCCGTGTACTTCAATAGGAATAAATGAACACCAATTGTTTTGAAGTAGCACAACTATATAGCTATATTTCAGTATGATTATACAAATTAAGAGCTATTATAGCAACACGTCAGTAGTTAGGATACCCCACACGCACCCAGAGATCCACTGCTATCACTTAAGTCATTGCTACTGGTTGCCATGGTTTCATAGTAAGAGTCAAGCATTAGTGACGATGTGAAATAGGTGTCAACCTTACTTGGTCTTTGAAATTCTTGGATTCTTCAGGAAACCCAGCAGACTCCAGAAACTTTATCACACTTTAACACACAGAGCTCTAGCCCTGTTTTTCGTTTAGCCTAATGGCAACTTTGTGGGCCTCCTGTTTTTTTCTCCGAAAATCGAAATATCAAAAACAATAAAGGCGAATAAAACTGAGGAAAAAAAACAAAATACGTACTAGCTGTCCCAGCTGCTTTTAAGGTACAGTAACTAATAAGTACCTTCTGTTATGCAAACATGCAAATAACACTTAATAAGCTGTATATACAGCAGTGGGAAGTTATATGGCCAACAAATTGTGTTGCAGTGATGTGTCAGGGGCAACCTTATGCCGCTTATCAGTATCGCCGTGTCAGGGGTACGTACGTACCTACTGTTATGCAAACAAAGAACACCTAGTAAGCTGTGTACAGCAGTGGTAAGAGATATGGCCAGCAAATTGTATTGCAGTGATGTCAGGGGCAACCCAGTAATGCTTACCGCTTATCAGTATCGCCGTGAACCTCAATAGCAACAAATGAGAAATGAGAAATTGATATGAAGTAGCACAAATTAATCTATTTTACTGTATGGTTATAAGAACTTTGTCGAACTACTAAGACAATGAAACAGCTGAATATAGGTGTTTGATAGTAACTATACACTCGCATTCTCTTCTGACTATACAACTCAGTTAGAATTATCCACATTAGCCAATTTGTGTTCTGCTTATAAAATCATTAACAGTTTATTTATTATTTGATATCTTTTTTACAATCAGTTCTTAATGACCTGCTTACAACTATCTTATATACCTTTTTAAGTACTATATGTGTTATGGTAATATTGACTTCATATATATAGATAAATGTTGCATGAGACTAGTTGGATCGTAACACTCTTCTTGGACCGTCAAACTGGTAAGTCAGTCTTCAGCACAAAACTCTTGTATCAAGTGTAATGTACATCCTATACCTATTGTTAGATCGTAGTTAGATCTCGCTTGTTGTTGACCATATTATTTGTGTTACTCGATCTACTTGAAGATTTAAGGCGAAGCGCTCAATATATTTCATATCACTGATTTGTAATTTGCTGTCGTGCTACCAAAATACAAGTTAATTCGAATTGCATAAATACTGGTTCTATAGCAAGCGGTACCGAGTATTGTTCATTTGTGACGATTTAAAGGCGCGTCTACTGGCCAGAATGAGAATAGCTCGAATAGTCTCTGATAATCACTGGTCAGTTCAGGCACATTTTGCACTGTAAGCTGTTCAGATGATTGGTGACATTTCATATTTGGGACATATTATTTTAGTACTGCAAACTGGCTAAATAAATCCCCATATAAGAGATTTGTAGTGGTCATTCTATATTTCTAATCTGTATGCTGTATAAATGTTCTATCGATTACATGCATGATGTTTCTAGATACCTTTATCTACATATACCTACCTTTATCTACATATACCTACCAAGCTAACCTGATATTTGTAAATAGCAACAATAAATTGCAAGGTATATTCATGTTATTATAATGTCGAGGAAGGACACTCTTAGGGCGCTTTCCATTTACTCTGAATTACTAACGAGTCAGACCTGAAACAACCATGGGGGCTGATCAAAGTCAGGACCCGGCTAATCCACAGATCGAATTGGAATTTAGCGTGTTGGTTTTTGCGGAGGGGAGGAAAACCGTAGAACCCGGAGAAAAGCCCTCGGAGCAAAGGCGAGATTAACCAACAAACTCAACTCACATTAATGGCGCCGCGTCCGGGAATCGAACCTGGGCCACAGAGGAGAGGCGAAGCGCTTAACCACTGCGCCACCCCGGCTCCCCTTCGCTTTAGGCGAACTGACTAGTCTTATCGGCCAGTTCTGGACAGGTCCAGTCAGTTCCTAGAAGACCAGTCAGTTCGCGTAAATGGATAGCAGCCTTAGTGTACGAGTTGACATGAATTCCCCGGCTGTTCTGTGACAACTTGCCATAACCACACACACTACTTCGCGGTTACCTATTATTAATAGTAAGGTTATTTCATTATATACTTCTTATTAAATCACTCAGCCAGTCTCCAGTTGAAGGAACATCCAGTGGAAATTAAACGTATCTACTTTATTTTGTAGATATTTACCAGTAAGATGTGGATGTACATGTATATTTCGGTCCTGCTTCTACTTTCACTTTCAGGCAAGTTCAGTTTACGTCTTCATTAAAAAGTACAAATGATATAAACTATTTGATTATAATATTGCTTTTAAATAGTTACTATAATTTAATATAGAAAATATATTTGTTTTACAGAAGTGAGTGCCAAAGCTACAATGAAGGTATACTGAAACGTAAACTGTTCTGCAAAGCAAGCTAGTTTCTTCGGATAACCACGCACTGGAGAAACTGGATCTCTTTCATGGCCAGGGATGAAAATTAAGTGTCCAACACAATTTCCAAGGTTTTTGCGACTTACTCCATCCGTTTGAAGTGTACAAAACCATGGAAATTCCAACGTCCAACTATTTTCCAACACTGAAACTTCCATTCCATGGAAGATGTCCTGGACCAGTTTTTCCAGTGAATAATAGAGGTCTTAATAATATATGAAGTCTGCAAGGCTGATCGGACCGATGTACGATGTTATTTATCGTACCCTATATTTCGGTTCGGTAGAATTCGAACGAACGTTCTTCATGAGCCATTCGATCAGCCTTGCAGTCTTCATATCCTTCTACTGCTCCTGATCTCCACACATCCGGCTACACTTGTGTTTGTAATAGTGGTCCTTGCAGCCTTTTTTTGAAATTTGCCTTAATAATAAACTGAATGATAGTAATCCGCCGTAACGAAAAAGAGGCGGCTGTACATTTAACGTTAACCACAATTCAATTCACAATTCAGTCAAAATATAATAACACGTAGAAATCGTATGATTCTCTTCAATAACAGTGGATTGGCAACATCATTAGTTCCGGCTTGTTTTGAAGATTTAAAACCTCTCTACCGCGATTTTATAACGGATTTAAACGGTTTTTCGCGCGCAAAGGATTGTGGGTAAAGGTACAAGCCGCCATCTTTTTCGGTTGGGTGGATTGGTATATACTTCATGGTAGTGTTTCGTTCCATATAGTGTCCCTGCATAATACTGTAAAACAGTAGAGAAAATGATTATGCAGGGAGACTATATGTAACGAAACACTACCATGAAGTACATACCGGTGGATTATAATAATAACAATGCCGACTACGACGATGATCATGATGCTTACAACCTTTACCCAGGAGGCCTACATCACCCAAATTTGTTTTCAGTGGGGTTCTGCGATCTTAATAAGTAACATACAGGATAATGAGAATAGAACAATTTCATAGTTCTTGAAAGGTAACCAAGACTTAGCCTTGCATGGAGACTGGAGTTGACCACTTGCTGCAAGTCGACCTCTTTTCCTCTGAGCCTTTTAGAACGAGCGCGATGCGCGAGTTGAAGCGAGCGACGAAGTCGCGAGAGGTCGACTTGTTTCACTTGTGAGGATGCGAATCTAATTAAATATTCTGGCGCGAAACAGTCATGTCTCGCTTCGAAAGATTCTATTAGACAGCTTTCTTTACGTCACCGGTGGATTTTTCACCTGTGAATTGGGCGCGAAACAGGTAGCAAAAGTCCCTTAAACCAGAGAAGCGAAGGTGGGAAATTAGAATCTTGTTTTAAGAGAAGCGAAGGCGGGAAATGAAAATCTCGTTTTAAGAGACTTTGAGAAAGTCTAGAGTTGACCTAGAAATCCTCTTTCTATGAATATGGATATATTTTGATTATCATGCTTACTAAATACAAGCCTCTGACTGCTCGAGTAATACAGTACCGCTCGAAACCTGTATTCTGATTACACCATTATACTGTAGCTCTATTGTTTTTGTACTGCACGTTCTAAAGGTTAGAGTGTTTATTGTATTGTTGGGTAAGCCAATGCTGAGGCTCCTTTCGAGTGGTACAGGCCGGCTGCTCTAACTAAGCTGTCTCAACTCCAGCCTCGATGTCACCAAAGACTCGGTAATTACCTTTCAAAATCATATGGCGATCACGAACTACGAATTTGACTATTACAAACTATATTTGTGTCCATGCCCTTGATTATTTTTCAAGATTGATGTTCTGGGAATTGAACAATTGATATGAGATATTTAGTCTGATTTACTGATATTATTTCTCCATCAGCCTGAAGGGTGTAACAACATTGATCCCTGTGGAGTGTGCGAGGGAGATGGCTCTACATGTGAGCTCGTAAAGAAACTCTATTACAAGAAAGACAGGAGATGGGGTAAGATATTGAACGGCACTATTATTATCGATACTATTATCAGCTAGCATGACAAAAAGGATAGTTATTTTAGGGGTGTAGCCAGCGTTTTGTATAGGGGGGAGGGGGGGGGGGAACAATTCAACAAACTCACGAATTTCCCGACTGCAATACCCTTTTATATAGAGAACGCGGTCTTTCGCACCAATCTCGTCTATTCAGGTACATCTCAGTTTTCAGTCACCAACCTTTTCCAGTAAGACTGTCGCATTGTTCACTGACTCCCGGTAAATCACTTCAGTAGCTTATTACTGAGGTGCGTTACTGTGATGCTACTTTTCAGTTGCATTTTTTTTAACGAAAGAGGGGGGCCCGGGGCTCCCCTCTGGCTACGCCCCTGGATTTATATTAACAGTCCTCTAGATTCAGGATTGTAACCTCTTGACCAAGGACGTAGTGGTAGGAATAACGATTACTGGCAGTCTGAGTGTTATATCAGGTAACAATCCCTTTCTTTTCACGAATAGTACAACAGGTTCTTTAACGTCCCCCATTTATGAAGAGAAACTGTTGGGAAACATGAAATTATCATAATTAAGAAGACATGGTTCAATATATCAAGGCGCTGTTACTAGGCAATGTTTCGTGCAACTTATCTCGCAATTTTTGTTGCACGAGAAAATAGATGCGTTTCAGTTGCGTGTTACACTAGGCAACGTTTCATGAAACTTGTGGCTTCTCTCGCCAACCTCGTTCCCAGGGGTCTTTACGCGCCTAATCCAACGCCATCTTGGATTAGGCGCGTAAAGACCCCTGGGAACGAGGTTGTTCTCTGGCATATTCATCCGAGCGCCGCCATTTTGTTCCTGACAAATTACAACGCATGCGCATGCATTAAAATAAGCATTTTTATTGGTTGGTTACATATCGTTGCGAGACGAGAGGTGAACATTACACTGGGAAACGCTTAAAAATGTGGTTCAGCGTTGCCGGAATCGGTGCGAAATTAGGACTTGTTCATACTTCGTGCAACGCTTGCTGTAATGCTGCAACAAAATTGCGAGATATGTATGTTTTTTGCTGTGTTACACTGGGCAATTTCTCATGCAACTTGTCTCGCAACAAAATTGCAAGACAAGTTGCACGAAACATTGCCTAGTGTAACATGATGGGCTTTAGTATTTTCATCTACCTCTGATCGACATTTAGGCAAATTTATGTAACTATTATATGAATGCAATATTATACCCCGTTACTTTCGACTGACGAGTTTTCGTACGAGCCAATCGAATTTACGACTACGACACAAGAACGTCCAACCTAGTATTCAGTATTCCATTTTGCCGAACTAACGTAACATAAGACAATTCTCGGTTAATTACCAAGGTCCAATTTTGTTTAATACTCATAGCCTGGAGACGTCTACCCTTGCCTCTTTTCGATCTAAATTTTAAAAGTTATCTTTTTTCGCTTATTTGAGTCTTTTTTACCTTAATTATTTACTTGTATCTGTTATTTACTCAATCTTATATTTCTTATATTAGTATTGCACCACTGCCACCTTGTAATTATACCATACCGTAAAAAGGGAGCCCAAAATCAATGACCCTTGGGCTTTCTTTTTGGCTTCCTGGCCACGCTTTGTGAGCTATGTCTTATGTAATGTCTCCTGCAATTGTGGCTAATAAAAATTGACTTGACTTGATCGACGAGCTTGTGAGACAAGATGGCGGTCATTTTTTTTCGGGGGAAGTTTGCTACGCCTTTGGTGTGAACTGTTTTTAATTGACAGGTGTGGAACTATTAAGGAAATATTTACACTCACACATGACTAAAGAGAACTGATAAGTCAAACATAGTTTTTGACTTATTTTCTTACATTTATATGTTACAGCCGTAAAATAACTGACAGTTAACAAAATAATTATAGTTTTTTCATCATTTTCTCCTGTAATATTAATCAGTTAAAGGACGTTTTTGTGAATAGCCATCATTAAACATGTTCTATATCTTCAGGTATGTTAGACACGATAGAGACCCTTCCTGTTGGTGTGACGAACGTCAATATCACTGAACGAATCCCGACATACAACCTAATGGGTAAGTAGACATAGTTATAGAGCGATTTTCGATTGATCCGTCATAGAAAGTAATAAGTGACTACTTTGGTTTTGCGTTTGCTGGCTTTTTTGTTGGCTGTAAAACTGCCTTTTGTGATTATGAGTCCGAATCAAGTTCTAAACTAAATTCAAACATTGCTTTGGTCCGTCACGCAATCGATTTTCATTTTAGCGAGAGTTGTCCACAATTGCGTTTACTTTTCCTCGTGATTGGTTCAAGTAAAAGCAATCACAAAGTACTTCAGTTCGTGATTGGCTAATGGTGTTTTTACTTGCCCCTGAAATTGGCTTTGTAATTATATATACTTTGCTTTCGAAAACCGCTCTAATGAGATGCTGTCTTATCCAGAAAGGGTGTTCTGAGTTACTTTACCGTACCGTCCATGTGATATATGCCAAGCACATGTGACGTGATGTGGGGCGAGTAGAATGTGCCGTGTGATATGTGACGTGATGTGTTACGCGTGACATGTGCTAACGTTTGTGACATGTGATGTGTAACTTGTGACGTATGACATAAGACGCGTGACGTAACGTACGCTTTTTAGAATGTGACGTGTGTAAGTCTCATGTTGCGTTTGACGCTTACATGTATGTGACATGTGACTCTTGACGTTTTTAATATGACGCCTTGGACGTGTGATGTGTGATATATGGCGTGCGTTGTGTGATATTTGAAGATGTGTGGCATATGAGGTATGACGTATACATTATTCATGTTTGATTCATTGAAGTAGTGATCATGAATAATGTAAATCATTATGATAGACCAGCAAAGAAGGACGTACCACTTTGATAGGAAGCTACATAAAAATAACGCGGAGGGTTAAGGTTTGACTGGCGTGCAGTTTACAAGCTCGGCTCCATTTGAACTCGAACTTAAAGTAAACAGAATCGGCCTTGAAAATGTAAAGCTGTATTGAAGAAAATGCACAATATGGGCTTTTCCAGAGAGTTCCTAGTGTGGATGATAAATTATTTATCAGATGGGCTCCACTTCGTGCAGATTGATGACATACGTTCTGACATGGAGCTTGCAGTGTTTGGCGTCCCACAGCTCCATCCTAGGCCCTGTAATATTTAATATGTACGTGATAGATCTTCAGGGCCATCTACAGTGCCGATGCTTTCATTACGCCGACGATACTACGTTATACCTGCATAAAAGGTTTGGAACCTTCGGAAACAGTTGCAAAGATGAATGATGTTATACATCGCCTTGGAACCTATTCTAATGACTCCAACCTATCACTTAATACGACAAAAACAAACTGGATACTGGTCTCCACTCCGCAGATGTGTCGCATCCACTCTCTGGACGAGAGAGCAATATGTCTCAAGTACAATGGAAATATTTTAGATCGTGTGAGCCTCACTAAATTGCTAGGGATCTATCTAACAAGCATTTATCATGGAATAAGCATGCATGTAACAATGACATTGGCATCATGTTATATAACTTTAGCAGTCTTGAGAAAGCTGCGCAACCTAGCTCCTTTTGTAATTAGAAAACGACAGCTAGCAGAATGCCTAGTTTTATCAGCAAATCTAGATTACCAGACTATCAGTTAAAACGTTTACAACGATTACAGAACGCTTGTGCTGCCTTTGTCTATGGCAAATATAGGAGCTTAAATGACGTAATCAATCTTAATTGGCTGCCAGTACGTGAAAGGAGGGAATGTAGTTTGCTGAAGATGACCCATAAGGCTTTATATAATGAAATGTGGCCAGAAAAGCTGCGTCTGCAATTACATTCTGTTAGCGCTTATAATTTAAGATCATCATTGGCCCCTAGATTATTCGTACCTAGGGAATCAGATACTTTCCAACATATGGCCGCGCACACATTTAATAGCCTCTCAGAAGGTATTAGACGTATCACAGGTTATAGTGCATTTGTCACTGAAGGCAATTATGAATGTCTTATTATATAAAGCGAAATCACGCGTAGCTTAATTATTTATATCTTATAGCACTTTTTATGCCAATTAACATTATATTTAATGCCATTTTTATACTTAATATTAAGAGTTAGTAACTTATGAGAAATTTTATATCATATATACTAGTTTTGTTAACAATTATTACTATATAATTAGTATCACAATTCTTTTTTTCTCTCTTAAAGTTATACATTGTAATGTTATTTAGCTCTTATCAGCTACCTAGTGGATGTATTGCTAATAAATCATCATTATTATTATTATATTATTATTATTATTATTATAACGCTTCTAATTTGTATTTGTTCACAGTATTACTGAACCAAGCAGGTAAGTATATTTTCCGGGTGCCAAGCTGGTCTAAGACAGTGTTCGCTGCCGGCACGAGGATAAGGTACTTGCACGAGAAAGAGGATTATAAGGATCAACTGTTGATTGATGGTCCAACTACGGAGCCGTTGTTTGTCAAGGTTAGTCTAACACTTATATATAAGGGTTATTGGACTGGAGCGAGGCGGTATGGGATTTATTCACCAAGGGTCCGCACCGATATGTGTTAAAACATTGATAATATGCAAGGGGAATATGTGCTAAAGTATTGATAATATGCAAGGGGAATATGTGCTAAAGTATTGATAATATGCAAGGGGAATATGTGTTAAAGCATTGATAATATGCAAGGGGAATTAATGTGCTAAAGTATTGATAATATGCAAGGGGAATATGTGTTAAAGCATTGATAATATGCAAGGGGAATATATATTCCCCCGCAAAGGACAAAGAAAGTGAGGGAGTATGGAGTATATTGGTGTTAGCTAGTAGAACAAAGGGAACAGAGCCAAAGTAACAATAAGATAAACGATAGGTATGTGCAGCCATAGAGTGCAGAATCGGCCCAGATTTTACGAGATAAAAGTTCTACTTCTGTCCATATCAAACAATGGGTCAACGCTCTGAAATAACTCTTAATAATTTCCAAGGTTTAAAGTGGACTTTTATTTTAAAGGTTACATTAAATGTGTTATTATACGATTAGTTATGAAAAGCAGATCAAACTTAACTGAGTTACCATAATGAACGGTATATCTCTATCAGGTTCCTGCTTTGATTGGTTCAGAAAAATGAAACTATTTGTCATGACCAAAACGAGGATAGGATAGTGGTACGCCCATAAAGTGCACCATGGGTATCGGTTTGAGAACGTTCGTAAACAACATGGCATCGCGAGGGAAATAGTTACGGAATACTACAGTTTTTCTCCAAAAATGACCAAACCCAATTCATTGGTCGTCTCCTTAGCATGAGGTATACTAGACCATCGTTATCAGATGGATTTCTAAGTGGTGAAGCACACGATGCTATGATAATCCTTCCACGAGCAACTGTGCTACTTTCAACCTCACACCACGAAATAGTGACACCGTTATTGTCAGATTCAGGCGGTTGAAAAAGCTTCATGAAGCTTTATAACGATGGTTTCAGATACGCATGTCAAGACTGAACACAGTAATATTCAATAATTAATTGTTGGCTAGTTTCTAGAGACTGAGCTGAACGATCATAACCGAGTCGCTCAGGCTTCCCTCGCTCAAGACCTTCTGCTATTTGCGAGCTGCCTATGATGCACTTTACATATCATTAGAACCCAGTCCTATCCTTATTTCGATCATGGCCACGGCCAATTGCAACTAGCGCAGCATAAAAATGTGATTGCTCACGTACACAAAAAGACGCGATTTGATCTGTGTAATCGCACTACGTTCAACTAATAACATTTAACGACAGTTATTTTAAATGAATATGATTCAGTATTAAAAATATATGGGCGTTGTTGACTTATTTCTGCAAAGATGTAAAAACCTAACTTCCTACGTTGTACATATATATAAACACCTCAGTATAAAAAAAAAAGGAAAAAAGAAATAAAAATGGGAAGAATGATTATATTTGTTTTGTTTGCTATTACAGTATTTCTACGTTTACCAACGAAACACGAGTGTTGATGTCGAGTACTATAAACCAGTTCAACACAGGACAATCCCAACTATTATAAACTCCTTCACAATCGCCGACTAATCATTGAATGTAAGTATAAGGCAGATATTGGTTAGATTTGGCATGTGATAAATTCTATCTAGTCTCCTATATATAGGCTAATCCTTGTTGACGTCATCGTTTATATTTTTGCCTCATTAGCATAAATTAAACTTCAAGCTACAAACAAACAGACTACATCAGTTGAAAGAGAATTTTAACTGAACTTTAGTAATCACCGAAAATTTGAGATCGATATGTTAAATATTTACGGAGAAATTGACTTTTCATAACAGCAAGAGTTGCTGACTAACAGCCATACACTTTAAATTTTGAGATTTTTAAACGCTCATTCCTCAAAATATATTTATCATATCACTCTCAATTGTTCGGTGATTATCAAGTGTAACAATCTCTTTCGATTTTTAGACTGTTTATTTGTATATACGTCGCTTGAAGTTTGATGTATGCTCACGAGGACAATTAACCGTAAACAAAGATTCGACTATATAGCTGTATAGGTAAATCTTCTCATAACTTGTGTTGTATTCTCTCTATTTAGAATGCAAGCGCCAAGAGGAGGAAATAATCTGAGCACATGCTACGTGGATCGTCGTTCTCAATTATCTAACCTCTTATCACACGGATTATAATGTTTATAAATTATTATAAGCATACATGAAATGGAATAAAGAAAGAGTTAAAAAGTGTTGGTTTCATTTGAGTTAATATTATAACTCAGTACATTTTCTTTATCGATCTAAATAACACCCGATCTCATGCAATTAAAGAAACAAAACATAAAGTCGTTGTTCTTCATCTTCTTTGCACATGAAAGGCGTATGTTGGGTGATACGTCAAAAGAAATAATTAAATATTAAAATCGGGTCTGGGTGCTGACCCTCAGTTCGACAAAGGTCATAACCTTTATTGTCCAGAAATAATTAACAGTACATTACAGTGATTTGGAATGTTGTCTGGCTGTCTGTCTATATCTATGTATATATCTCAATCATACTCACTTTCGGAGTTAGTAGTAATTTCCCCTTGTAGTTAGGGAACGGTCTTATATATGGCCTGGGGAGGGGGGGAGGAATCAGTATTTTGGGATTCGGCTTGATTTTGGGATGAGTGAAAGGGGGGTTTACTAAGGGAGGGTGTATATGAAATTTGAAGTCAATATGACATTAGGTTTAGGTAAGGGCGGTGCTATTGTAACTTTTGAGAAAAATATATAGTTCCCTCGAAATGCCAGAAATAGCCTTTCTGAGACTTCTAGTTTGGTTTCTCAGTATAACGAATCTAGATTTCAATTGACAATAGCTGCATCTAAAATCTAAATAAATCTTTGAAAATAGCAATGTGCTTTATGTGGGACCAAATGTGTTTTTTTTTGGCGCTGTTAACCAATCAGATTGCACTAGCCCCGTGACACGTCCCCATGCCATGGGACATGTCCCCCGTCGAGCGTGAGATCTCTAAGTCTTCGCGGACAACGAAGCGAAAATAGTTGTTGTTTATATTTCTGCTGCAATACACCTCATTCATAAGGGCGTGGTCTCTGTATTTTAACGGTTTTCCTACATGTTCAATGTAAGATAAACAACATCCTTGCCATGCGAAAGAGCATACCGACATTGGCGATTCTGTAGAATTTGAGTGTTGTAGCATAAAAGGCTGTAAAGTTACAGCGATTTGAAATTAGAGAGATTTGTATGAGAAAAAACGTGTAGGCCTTTACAGCCTCGCTTTCATGTATTTTCTTCTTTTAAAATGGCAATAACTCGACAGCAATTTGAAACATTGCTTTCAAACTGTGGTAAATAACTAATTTAGGTACGATCTTTCATGTGGTAGCAATAGTTTCTCTGTGCACATTAATCTTCCAATTTATGCAAATTAGGTGGCGGCCATAATGAATGAGGTCTATAAACCCACGGAAACGAAAAACAGGTTTGCATTGCTGCATTGGAGTCCTATCGGACAGCAGTATTCATTTGTTGATATTATTGGGACGCTGTCTCAGTTATCGGCGCAGACCTAAATTCATTTATTTGGAGTGGGCAGGTTTGGAATTGATAGGGGCATAACGTTAACAATCTAACTGTTTATTCTTAAATTTCTTCTGCCAAAGTACAACATTAATTGTATACAGGAAGGTTTCTCTGGACCTTTCAATATTTTAAGTTGGGACGGTTGAAAAAAAATTTTAGTAATGAAACAGGGGGATAGGTTATTTTTTTTTGTTTTATTCCTCATGAAATATTATTAATGAGTCTTTGAATGGTAAATCTATTAAAAACCACACACAAAACACTTGTATATGGATATAGATTTCAGTCTAATGTGTAAACATTGGTGTTGATTGTATCCACTGTACCTGGCCACTCCAAGTGTGGCATGTGTCCCCCTCCCCTGTACTTCAATCCACAATATTTGTTTTATACAGAAACTATTAAGTAATTATGTGTCCTTTGTGACTTGTTTGATGTGGCTTGTTAAGACCAAGTGCACTTGCATCGAAAGCTACATGAGTATACAAACTTGGAGACTTACTGATACTAAAATATGAACGTGCTTATCGAGGTACCTAGAGTTGATAAATAAACACTTTTAGTCAAAACCACACTTGGTCTTGGTCACCAGTTGAAGATCAAGAACACATTTGTGATTTTAGTGGCGAGATTTTAAGCTCCATCAATAAAATACTTGAGAAGTGTACACTGTATTGTAGAGTTGGGACCGTTTACATCTCGCGATGGCTCTTTAGAAATAACTCAGTGTCCTGCCACATGGCATCAAGAAGTCCTCTATGTATCAAAGCCATTTTTGTAGTAGATTTCTTGCAGACTTTTTTGATCGTAATTTTGAACAATTCGAGAAGAAAACACAGATGGTCTCTCGCTCGCCGAACAGCTGGCTGAATTTACTCTTACTAACAAGTTACCAGGGGAGGGGTGGGGGTACGTGCTGTGCCCAGTGCATGATCAATGCAGGGTGTATATAGATACTCTCAGCACTGTGGCAACGGAACTACTATTCCCTGCCCTTCCCCCTTCCCAAAAAATAGCATAGCAATCTAACATGAAATCTGATTAGCTAAAAAGCATGTTTTAATAGAGCCTATAACATGCTTAGCTTGAGTGTGTTATTATTTTCAACTGGCGGTTTGCTCATGCATATCAATCTATCAAAAAGTAAATGAAACCTTGTCAGAAAACATTGCAGTCATTTGAGAACACTACAGAAATGTTCTCAAATGTGGCATATCAATGGTCACAAACAAGACAAATAAAAGAGGCTTACTTTTCTGGAGTTACGTTTAGGTTGTTGAGTGATATGAATGTGCATTTTGGTTCAAAGGATTCTAGTAGCTACCCGTTTAAGTCGTCGTCGAATCATGTTTTCACTCGAAGTCTTAAAAATCACTTTACATTTAATACTTAATTGAACCCCAGATTGCGCCAGCAGACGTTAAAATGATCAGTCCATACATGCCCTTCAGTTTAAAAATTCCAAAATATTCAATTCCAGACATCAAAAACCAGGCATTTGCAGCCTAGCCTGCTTGCAGGCGGTGGAGGGTGTTTTTTCGCGCAGCAAACGGATCATCGAAGCGGCCGCCATATTGGCCGAGCGTGATTGTGCAAGCAGGCTATTTGCAGCCTAATTGTAACGAGAGTTCCTGTTACCTGTTAGCTATCTTCTTCGTGCCTCGTGGCACATAAGGCCTTCACAGAGTCCCTCCATCTTTGTCTGTTAGCCGCTATAGCCGTTCTTTCTCTACCGTGCGTCTCCAGGTAGTCTTTGGTCTTCCTCTCTTTTTTCGGGTGTAGAAGTGGCCTAGTCGGCCCGAGGGCGTCCTGCTGGCTTTGGCCCCGGTGCGTCATGGACTCTCTGTTGCTAAGACGAGTGGCCACAGCGTCCCCGAGATTTGATAAATGTCCTCTGTTTATAGTTTCTGTAATAATGTCCTTTTTCTGGGAGAGAGTTATCAGCCCTCAGCCCAACCCCCAACCTGGAGGACCGAGGGATAACTCTTCGTCTGGCCCCTACCCTTCGATCTGTTCGGCATGGGTGTCCCTGCCAGGAGTTTAAAGCCTCCAGCCGACATAGCTCTAGTGGTCATTGGGACACACAAGCCGCCCCACCACAACAAGGTGGTGATCCCAAACGGTGCGGAACGAGAGTTACTGCTTGCACAATAATGGTTAAGGTACTGTGTATGTTGGCCGGGCCCCAGAGCTGGACCTGGTTTGCAATAGGAAAAGTAGTAAATGTATTTTTAATTTACCAGAATTTCCATAACCTTTTTGAAAATCGTCCCGGATTAATAGTCAATTTTTGCTTCAAAACTAGATCTAGACCTGGTTTGCCAAATTGGGTTCAAATTGTGCCGCCGCGTACACTTAAGTCACTTAAGTACGAGTGCCCCCCGGACATGAAATACCACTCCGTAATTTCACTATTAGTATAGGTAATCAAATGGGGGTGAGTGAAATTAGGGATAAATTTCACGCATGTTTGTCACTGATCGAAGGAAATTACGTAGATTTTGACAAACACAAGTAAAATTTATCCTTAATTTCACGAGTCACTATTTGATTACCATTAATATTGTGGAGGGCAAATTCCGATCGAGAAAAACATGATTTTAAGCACGCGTAGGCCGCGTTTGAAATTTCACATGTGAAATTACAAATTACGCGAGAAATTTCAAGTTGAAATTAGAGATTAATTTGTCCTCTATGGTATTAACGCTAAAATACCACTCGACACTCCTCTTAACCGATCAGATTGCAGAAATTTCTTTGCTTATATTATGACTGGAGGAAATTTCCGCAGATGCGGCAGCTTTGTCAAGATGCGCGTGAGTAAGGACTAAAATGAAGCACGTGGCTATTAATATATAGCCACTAAAAAATAGTGGCTACAACAATAGAGGTAATCGGCTAACTCTGTTGTCCCCGATTTTCAGGGGCGGAGCTTATATTTCGCGCCTTTGACAAACTATTTATGTAAATACCACGCCTTTGACAAACTAATTGTAAATACCACAACTATGGTCGACTGACTTGACACGTCAACATACAATGCCTGAAGAATTGACGCTTTGTGATTGGGCAAATCTTAGTACGTCATATCATAAGCCACGCCTCCGGTTGAAAAATCAACCGGTAAATTTGGCGCGCTGCAAGTGGGAAAAGTCCTTTGTACGGGCATAGTTAATAGAGTGGAATTGTTATGAAACCCAGCGACCTTCTTTGTTATAATTATGTCTTTGTTAGCTTTTTTCAACCGTGACCCTGCACAAAACACAATAGAAATTCCAATGTGTTAATCAATCAGCCAATAGAAACGTGTGAGTTCAGTCGTTCAGGGGACGCTAATGAACTATGACCCTGCACAATCTTTTGTCTTGCCTCCTTCCAGCATAAATCGCAGCGCGTTTGTTAGCCCCTTTGAAGTCTGCCGGGTTTCATAACCATTCCACTCTATTAACTATGGTGCGGGGGGCTAAAGAAGGACCTCGAGGAAGTCTATCTCACAGCGTGTCAAACGGATATGCATGATTAGCCTGAAATACAGCGCTATAGCACCGCCTCAGCGGGTTCCAAGGTTTCACTCCCGGAGAGAAACGTTGGAATTCATTAGCAAATAATTCTGCCCATGACGTTACTATGGGCAGTAACTCCTTTATGTAGGCACACATGAATTGCTACCAAATTGTATTGTATTTTGTGTTCTTTCCAGTGTATTGTATTTCATTCTATTGTTTTGTATTGTGTTAATTCTATTGTATTTTGATAGCAACTCATGTATGCCTACCTGAAGGGACCGCCCGTTACTACCCCAAAACGCGATAGTGATTTTGATTGGTCAATTTTTCACGATGAGCATATTAAATAATTGATTTGATCTATGTAGATAATTTGAAGACGGCTTTATGTTATGATTCAGTGTAAATTTAAAAGCGCTAATTTGTTTCTTGTTCGGATTAGAAAAGCTATAAGGAGATCTAGTTGTATCTGTATTTGCTACGGGCTATGGACAGTCGCTCGACTCATGCCCGCACATGTAGAGTGAATTTAAACGTAGCTTCTGTATATATTTTTCATAATTAAGGTAGTTTTTGACTATTTATTTGCTATTCTTTTCATAAGATCGTTTTTGTCTATTCACTTGCTACTCTAAAATTATGCCATTTTGATCCTCTTGTTATTTTTCTGTTTACCGTTGCTCTTTGCAGTGAGGCAGCGGTGGCTTGCAGTGCCCCCCCCTCTCTCACCAAGTACCACTTCCAATATTGTTCAAATATTTTTATTACGCCATGAAAAATAAACATCATGGGCAAGTTGAAATGCAGAACATATGGAGAAAAAACAGTTTGTAATTATTTTAGTTTTTCAACTAAATCTACTAGCTAATCGGCTATCTTTTGAAGCTTCTACTTTCTCTACCTGGCCCTGCAAAGGCTAGCAAACCGGATTCAACTACCCTTTTTGTAATAATTCATTTCTACACTACAGAACAGAAAACACTACAGAAATTTGAATGAACAAATTGAGATCAGAACACAAACAAACTAGCTAATTTGGACTGGCAATATAAACTGATATTAATTGATTTAATGGACTTCCTTCAGTGCATCGCCCACAATCTTCTTCATTCCCACTGTCATCTTTACTTCAGCCTTGATGTCTTCCCAGCATGCCTTGAGGGCCACCACAGTGTTGATTTCATTTTGTTCGATGACTTCAAGAACACGTGACACACGTTCCGGATCCAGTTTGTGTTTAGCCTGAAGTCTGTTGAAGAAGCGTTTGATTGTTTCGCCTCCACCTGCTGTCGGTAAATATAACGATATTATCAATTATACATGGCAATCTTCAGTGAGGCGAATTTAGTTTTGGCAGCTCATGGCGTATACTGAAAATACTACATCAGGTTTTTTGTAGAGTTTCTGTTTTGTTTGCTTGTTTTTGTGTTTTGATCAAAATTTAATATCATATAAATGTACGTTATGAAAACGTTCAAACTAATCTTAAAAACTAACGTTCAAACTAATCTTATAAACACAAGATTTAGAATTGGATTTGTTGCATGCAAGTGAACATGTACAACAATTACTGCAATGCAGAGCAGAAAACAATATTGAGGTTGGCGCTAACAGTAGACTGAAATGCCAGTTTAATATTGACTTCGATAGTTGATCAATATTTGCTTTGATACTCGGAAAAGGATAGACAAATATGGTATCACGTATGTGTTAAAATACCTTATCCACAAAGTCAGCAATTCGTTAGTATACAGTAATTGTCTTCACAAACAAGCGTGCGCGCATATACATGTAATTTTGGCGGGAAGATTTTTCACCCGGACCCAGTACTTGTCTTACCTCCGCTTCCGCTTTTCGCAACTCCAGCTGAGCTACCGTAATTCGCTTCGCGTAGTTTCTGTATCTTGACGAACCTCTCGGCCGAGAGGAGAACGGTGTCTACTATGTTCAGAGCTGCCTTTTCTGTGGCCAGTGAGTAATCTTTGTGGTCATGCGTATAGTTGGTGATGAAGTAGGTTCTGTCTTCTGGGCTCCCTGTGGCAGCCGAGGCCTCAGTGAATGCTGTGTCTCTGTCCTTATCGTTCTTCAGTTTGTCCTCACATGTGATTACAGTTACAGGACTGTGACCTGTTAAGACATGTAATAATATAACAGATGATAAGGACCTGATCAGAAATTAGCAGGGGGAGGGGGCGAAGAAAGGGAGAGGGTCATACTTTTTAGAACCCCAAAAAATGCAGGGTTATAAAAAATGGGCAACTGAAAAAGGGGGTTATAGGGAAAAGGGAAAAAGGGGGTAGGGGTAAAATATTTAATATAATTTGTCTGGGGAGGGTTATATCTTTTTAGACTTTTGATTTCATTCTCCAACCCCTCCCACCTGCTAATTTCTGACCATTCCCTAAAACATAACAATATACTTCATCAACAAACCAGGGAAAAGTTAAATTAAGGAATGAAGAGCTGTTTTCTATACTGTCATCTAAATAAAAAGGTTGCTGGATCAAAAGCAGGAAGCATAAAGCCATGACCGAAACGGATGTCGGTACAGCCTCCCGGTTTAGGTCGCGGGTTCAAACCCCAGCCGAACCAACACTCACGGTCTTCAAATAACCGTGTAAACGGTTAGAACTTATCGTCTCCTCGGATAAGGACGTAAAACCGTAGGACTAAATTAAAGAGAGGGCCACGTGTTAGATTACTGAACTACATGTTTGCCGGTAAACGTGTTTAAACCCTCTATAAATAAAAGTGCCTTAACTTACTTTTTTACTTTACGTTTTGCTCGTAATTAATTTATTCAGATGTGAATGACGTCAGTGTTCTGATAAGATGGAAGATAATTTACGAAGCGAAGTTTTTATGATTATGATCAGAAGTCCCTAATCAGAAATCTCGATAAGCAATGAAATGCGGCCCATTAGTTTACGGTACAATCTATTTTTAGAACGGTATTTAAACTACTTTCGTGCGGAAAAACAGTGGCAGCCATGTTTCTTTTATAATCACAACATCGTTCTCTCATTAGAACAAAGGTTTTCATGCTTTGAACCAATCAGAGTTACTGGTGCAATTAGGTGCGATACGCTAATGGCTATCGATTTGAGAAGAATCGATTTCTAAAAAGAGTCACCGTGAACTGATGGAAGGCGAATCCTTGTTTACGTTTTTTCCTCATTAGCATACATGAAACTTCAAGCGACGTACATACAAACAAACAGAGTCCATAAATCGAAAGAGATTGTCACACTTGATAATCACCGAAAATTTGAGAGTGATATGATAAATATATTTTGAGGAATGAGCGTTTAAAAAGCTCAAAATTTACAATGAATGTATGGCTGTCAGCAGCTCTTGCCCCCAGCCCATTTTTTAGTTTTGAAAAGTCAATTTCTCCGTAAATATTTAACATATCAATCTCAAATTTTCGGTGGTTACTCAGTTTAAAATTCTCTTTCAACTGATATAGTCTGTTTGTTTATAGCTTGAAGTTTAATTTATGCTAATGAGGCAAAAATGTAAACAATGACGTCAGCAAGGATTCGCCTACTGATAGACCCATTCGAAAAATGGCATCCAATTTAAAAAGCTATTGTCCTGGTAACGTGAACACGAGGCTAGTCAGTCCTAAACAATAGTTAATTAAATTGGACGCCATTTTTCGAATAGGTCTATGAGATATCGAGAATTCTAATTATGGACAGTCATGAATTTGTTCGAGGATATATTAATTTGAAAATAATTATATTCATAAGAACCAGAAGCATTTTAGGTCTTGGCTTGCCTTGCTTGTTCATTTGCTGATGGGACAACGTTTTTTAAAATAATCGTATTATATCATACACCTTGATAGGAGAATAAAACGTACCTTCAAACCGGAAGTGGTCTCTTATTTTCTTCATTCTTGTCAGGTAGGTTTTGTCCTTCAGTCTTGTATCCTGTGCCTGGATGACGAAGATCACTGCGTGAACACGATCACCAAACGTTGCCATCGTTCGATAGTCTTGTGCTCCAGCAGCAGGTTCACTGCTTCCTTCGTCGCCGTCATAAGCCCGGTGGACAAGATCGCTTGGTTGCATTCTATAAAGTAATGTGTTTGCCGATTAGGGTCACCCTCCTAGAGCGTTTGGTCTTACAAAATATCATATACCCAGCAACGACAACATGACAGTCAACTTGATAACTATAATTTACAAGGCAATAAATATACTGCAATCCCTTTATGTAGGACGACACGAATTTTTACCAAAAATACAATAGAATACAACACAATACAATTCAATACAACAATAGAACGCAACACAATACAATACAATAGAATACAATTTGGTAGCAATTCGTGTCGTCCTACATGAAGGGATGGCCGAACGTGAGGTATTGCTGGGTTGCACGTGACGTCATCGCGGCCATGTTGGAAGACGTTTACAATAGATTCCTCGTTAGCATTTTTTGTTATGTCCTCCAACATGGCCGCCACGGCTTTGTCATTTGAATCTCTGGGGTTTGATTGCAACCCAATAATATTATAGCATGCTAAATGTACGGTGGCCCAAAAGGATCAAACACAAAACAATATCTCGAAGCACAAAACAATATCTCGAAACACAAAACAATATTTCGAAACACAAAACGATATCTCGAAACACAAAACAATATCTCGAAACACAAAACAATATCTCGAAACACAAAACAAAATCTCAAAACACAAAACAATATCTCGAAACACAAAACAATATCTCAAAACACAAAACAATATCTCGAAACACAAAACAATATCTCAAAACACAAAACAAAATCTCAAAACACAAGTCAAAGGCCTGGGAACTATACACGGAATACTAATTTGAGAAAGCCTGGGCATCAGTTGAAAATACGCGCGAACTCGAGCTGAGCTGATATTGATCAAACTAAAGCGTTTTATGTATAAAAGTAGCTATGTTTTGCAGAAACTGTGGTGCCTTTTTAAAGGAAAGCTTTAAATTTTGTGTCAAATGTGGCAGTAATAACTCTCACAATGACGAGGCTGAAACTGGCGAATGTAAACTTGCTATGAAGTCCCGGGACACGTCCGACAAGTCAACAGTTAATATTCCAACTTTAAGTTCCTTCATGAAAAACAAAAAGGATGACAGGATTTCTAACTTCAAAAAGTCTAAGAAAAAAAAGGTCGACGAAGAACTGGTCACAATCAATGTGGGAATCATGAGGTACGTAGAGGATGAAAGATTATTGAAAATCCAAAGAGGCAAAAGTTTGCCACTAAAGCTGTGCAAGATGGCGGACAGCGAGGAGATATTAAAGAAAGCCGTGATGAAGCATTCACTTCATAACACAAATGAAATTATGAATCGCTCAGGTTATAAGTTGCTTTACCCAGACGGGATAGATGTGGAAAAGCTCAAAGAAAGCGACAACCAATTCTCTCTTCAAGGATACTAAAGTGAATTGGGCAAACCATTTAACAGGCTAACATTTTATCTCTGTTCACATTCAGACTATCTTAGTCAGATGAAAGGATTTCTTGATATTGACGACTCTAGTTCTGAATCAGTTGATGATAATTCTGATAACAGTCCTCCCCCCAAGAGATTTTGTGCTGACTCTTGTACCGCAACAGTTACACAAACAGCCACAACTACCACAACCCATCCATCTACATGTGGTACTAGTGTAGCTACGTGTAGTACTAGCTGTACTAGTGCAGCTACGTGTAGTACTACATCTACGAGAGACAGTGATGACGAGAATCTAAGCTACATGTATTCTTGTTTTGATACTGACAAGCCTACAGTTTATACAGCTGGTAACCAAGGGTACAAATCTCTCAAAGATATATTTCCATATCTTCCAGATAGTAATATATTAAATGCTCTTAGAAGTAGTCAAGATATCGAAGCTGCTGCTGTTAAACTCTGCGATAATGATAAACCATGTGATCAGCTACAATCATATGCATCTGTTCTGTTTGAAGAAAGTGTTTCTGAAATATCTGTTTTACATGTAGATCAAGTCAATGAACAATTTGATAATCAAGATATCAATGATATTGGGGTGGACAGGGAAGACAATCCAGAGATCATCTGTCAGAAATTGAAAGAACTACAGCAACAAGGTATGGATTCAGGTGTAAAAATCAGATTAAAAGTCAGAAGGAGTCGTATATGGGAAGACACCATGACAAAGTTGAAAAAAAATAGAAAAGAGGCCTTAAATGGAGTAGTAGATGTCCAATTCATTGGGGAGCCTGCAGTGGATGAGGGAGGACCACGGAAAGAGTTGTTCTTCCTTGTCCACAAGCACATGCAGGAAACCTCTTCTCTCTTTACTGGTCCACCTTGCAGCCGAAGATTTGCCCACAACATGATGGCTCTTCAGAGGGAGGAGTATGAACAGTATGGTGTAATTTCTGCCTTATCAGTGCTTCAAGGCTCACCTGGTCCAACAATGTTCCCTGCTCCTATTATTGACTACATTTTATATGGCACACTAGACAAAGTAACAGTATCAATAAGCAACCTTATTGATGGAGAATTGAAGACAAAGCTAGAAGAGCTTTCTGAAATAACTGATCCACATAAATTCAAGCAAGAAGCTTCCTTCAACATGCCTGCACGATTTGATGCAGGATACCTGAAGGCTGTGGTGTCTTTTGAGGACAAAGCAGAATTTTTCAGGTGCATCTGCTTACACTACCTTGTTCTTTCTGCATTGCCAGAAATTCATCAGTTCATCAAAGGGTTGAAGACCAATGGGGTACTTGAACTGATGAGAAGCCATCCTAATGCATCTCGAAAGCTGCTGATGTTTCCAGAAAATGCAGATCGACTCACTGCTGAGGTTGTCGACCACCTGTTCACCACTTTCTTTTCTGAGAATGGAAGTAATAGGCGCTGTAGTGAAGAAGCTATTGCCTTCAACTTCACACAGTATCTGGAAGATATTGAGGCTGGTGAGGTCAGTACTACAATTCTTGATCCAGAAACTGACATTACTAGAACCATTCAAGTGAAGCTGGAGCATGTTCTTCAGTTCATTACAGGGTGCCCAGTTGTACCTGCCACAGGGTTTGATAGGAACCTAGCAATTGTATTTAACCATGTTGAAATCAAAAAGAAACTTACTGCAAATACATGTGCCTGTACTCTCAACCTACCAGTTTGTGCACTGCTGACCGAGTATGAGTCCTTTAAGAAGGAATTTACGGAATGTATCTTTAGCTCACCTGGCTTTGGTAATGTGTAAACTGGACATGCTGTTTTTCTCAGATGTGCCACATTTAAGTAATTCCCTGTTGCAGTTTCTAATATGATAGCATGAAGCACAAATGCATGACTACTGTCAATTGATTGGGAGATTGTCCAATATTTAAAGACAAAAGTGACTCTTCAGACAATGGATAATCACCTAGGATATTGGGAGGTCTGTAGCATAGATTACCAATAATGTCATTCCAGAAAATATCCATCCACCCCCCCCCCCCCCCCCCCTTTTAGCACTGCCTTTTTTATTTCCTCTTCTCTAGAAATAGGTTTGCTAGAGATCAGGATTTAAAAAAAGAACCATCAGACAAGTGCTAAAGAGTAGCAACTTCCAAACACTCTAGCCTGTGAAAAGCAGCCTCATCTTGTCAGGAACTGATGATTGCATAGTTCCCAGTTTCCCAAAATAAGACCAAAACTGTGTACATGACGTCACTACCAAATTTTGGATAATTAGCTATTTATGCATGCAACCAACTAGTGTTCATACATACTGAAGCAAGAAATGTACTTCTCATTTCTGTCAATCAAATTAAATCAGTTAAATAGTTTTATAGTACAAAATGTAGCTACATTGTATATAGACATACATATAAAAATATGTCAACCTAAAATACTTCCTTAGCCCTTTATTAAACAAGCATTGGTAAACAGATAGTGAGTCAAATAAGCTTAGCAGGTCTTGCCATAGAATACTAGTTGGTTTCTGTATTTTAATTAATTAATGTTGATGTTTTACAAACATTTTTGAGCAAAGTGTATGGATCCAAGTGTACATATAAGAGCGGAGGGCCATAAGGGTCATAAAAATGGCTCTAGCCAATGTTTTTGCTGAACACTGGATGTTTTGTTAACATCTACAGTATATGTATATTGTTATACCATGTTAATGATATTTACAATGATGTTTATTAATTAATTATTTTCTTTATTTTATGTGAATTTTTATGAATAATTTGTGGCCTTTAAATCAATAGTTATAATAATATTACTGTAAGATTTAACTTTGCAAAATATCCTCCTTATAAGAGACTCTGGCCCTGGTTGCTCAAAAAGTGGGTTAACATTTAAGCCAGGGTTAACTTCTCTAACCAGTGATCTGTTCAGTTTAACCTTGGGTTAGCAAGTTACATGTAACCCTGGGTTAGTGCTTACATGTATCCTTGCTTTGAGCAAACATGGCTTGATAATTGTATGTAAGGGTCAGGATAATTATTTTATTAACGTTGTACCTCCATGCCCAAAGTTGGGACCAGCTGGAACTGAGCAACACCAGTGGGAAGAAAATAATACTAAATAATGTTCTCAGGCCTAATGTGTGTTACCTAACTGCATTAACTTAATTATTGCTATCAGACTGAAAACAAAAACATCTATAATAGGCCAGCTTGCATACAAGATTTATTTAGGATAGCAATACCAAATAATGTTAATCATTTTTTTCCAAGTTACCAAGTTCAACATTACTGTAATTACTCAGAATAAAACTGTTTCTTTGAAAGCTGCATCCTTCAGAGTATAATTGAAGGGATGTGTGTAATAAGGGCATAAGTGACTCCTGATCACATTCTAAATTCTCCTTCAAATTCTTTGTTTTCTAAGGGAGAATTTAGAATGTGATCAGGAGTCACTTACACCCTTGTTGCACACAGGCCATCAATTATTATAATGGTTTTTATTATAATTTATTATGAAATTGACACTCTTTAAAATGTAACAACTCATTAAACCATGAATTTGTCCATCCTCACTTCTGGCCTTTGGCCCTAGCTCACTTCACTTCTAGCCTCCACTCTCTTCTATGCCCTGGGTCTGCGAGGATGGCATTTGTCCCAGGGGTAATCCTTATAAATATGGGTCATATAGGTAGGGGTTCCTTTTCTAAGGTATATTAAAGGGTATGGAAAAGACATTCTGGTATTTGATAAGAGGTTGTACACATAAATGCACTGTTGAAGAGGCAAAAAAGTAGGGCTTTTGAGCTTGAATTAATTTGACAAGGATGAGCTTCATTCGTGGAAGTCATGTGGGACATGATTTTCTCTGCAAAGTATATATTTAAAGTAGAGAAAGGGTTCATTTTTACAGTATTTAAAAGAGGCACATTTTTCACCAAAGAAAATGGAAAAAAGGTATTTGAAATGGCAAGAGATTAAATATCTGGGTGGAGCATGGGGCATTTCTGAATATACTGTGTTTTTTTTAGGACACCCTTGCCATTTCCTTTCCATCTTTATGCTAAAGTCACCCAACCTCACCTTCTGGATTTGCAATCCCATCTATATTTCACCTACAATACGGACCCTAAAAAATAGACTATCATGGTATTGGCCACCATTTTGACGAGTAAGCAAAATTGAGAATACTTGACTGGTTCTACAGAAATTCAAGGTAAGCGTATTTAACAGTTTTAGAAGGAAAATTGGCCCAATTTATTGCGTTTTGAGAATCATTATTTTGGTAAAGGGGAGCTCAGGTGGTGCAGTGGTTAAGCGCTTCGCCTCTCACCTCTGTGGCCCAGGTTCGAATCCCGGATGCAGCGCCATATGTGAGTTGAGTTCGTTGGTATCTCGCCCTTGCTCCGAGAGTTTTTCTCCGGTTTCCCTCCCTCCGCAAAAACCAACACGCTAAATTCCAATTCGATCTGTGGATTAGCCGGGACCTGGCTTTGATCAGCCCCCATGGTTGTTTCAGGTCCCGTTAGAAATTCAGATTTTTTTTTGGTACTTTGATCCACATGAATTGCTCCACATGGAAGGATGCATGCAAATCAAAACAAACCACTTTACAAAGACAGCTTGAAATGTATTCATCAAAATGGCAGACAATACCATGATAAGGTCTATACCAAGTGGCCTCAAAATAGTTGGGTGATCGGCCGTACCTTTTACTGAGGGGTAGTAAAAATTATCATCAAATTATCTCTGTGCCTTTCAGGGGGTCCTGACATACAAGATAGTTATGCAATAAACATGTAACTCAAGTTTGTACTTCTTAGGGTGTAATTTTGTTTTAAATTGATTGTCAGGTTTCATAATGCTTTTTCATGCTTTGTACTTTGTCATCATTCGAAAAAGTTATATGTTCATGCCTTTTTAGGCTTCGGCCGATCACCCCTACAACTTTCATATCGGAGTCTCTCCCCCCGGGAACAGCATCTTTTATAACAAAGACTTCAATAGTTCCTGATCCAATCAAATTTTATGTTGTGGTGGCCCGGTTGAAGTTGGTACAATGTAAAACAGTTGTCTTACTATTAGTGAAAATAAAATGTGTAGTTCCAGAAAATATCCATACCTCACCCATGGAAGGGATTTCAGTTAAGACCCCCCTATCCCCCTGGAATTTCCATTTTTTTCCCTGTCATTCCTTGCAACTTTCTGGGTCTCTAAACCCCATACCCCTCTGGAATGTCCAAATCCCTTCCATGGGTGGGGTATGGATATTTTCTGAAACAACACAATACCAAAAAATTGTGATACTACTCGGCAACTCCTAATAGATATGAATACAGATCCAAAGCTTCCTTCCAGTGGGTGGGCTTCGACATATCAAGCAGTGTTATCACATGGTTAAAGTAAGCTTCAAAATCATTGTTGCCAGTGGAGACTGCACATCTCGCTCTTGCTTCCTCTAACTTTTCACATGAAACTGGTTGCAAATGATCTGAAGCATTTGAATTCTCTGGTAGAAAATAAAGTTCATCTGGCCTTCCAGGGACAGTGTCATGTCTAGATTTCCGAATGTAATGTGTATTCCAGTGAAGCCTCACAAAATCTAGATCTTGTTGGATTAACTCTGCAAAGCAGAACCATATGCACTCTTGGTGCAGATTGTGGCCAGTAACCAAAGTTCCACATTCCACAAGATCTTTGAAAAAGTTGATCCACCATGCAAAACGACTACGGTGTAAGTATGACCACCATGCCTCTATCCTTTGATTGGTAGTGGATGAACCATAACGATGTGACTTTTCACCTGCCAATTCATCATCACCATCAGCTCTTAGGAAACACTGTATACCGGCCATTATAACATTTTCAGTTCCACAGTCTGTTCTAACTAATGCTGGACAACCCCCAACCTCTTCAATACAATCTACAAAAAATGATCCTGTGACTGCTGGATTGTTATTAGTTTTGTCAACTTTGAGCCACATTACCCTACGGCTATAGCCATCTATAGCACCATGGATGGGAAAACCATATGGTTTAAGCTTATCGTACCCATCGATATGCCAACAGTAATTCGGTCCTGGAGACTGATATTTCCTTCTTTTTAACTTGTGACGTTTCCTTTGTTCTACTCCATCTGGGTCTATCTGCTTAAGGAGGCATGCTACCTCTTCTCTAGGAACATGAATCCCATATTTTACGCGCAATGTATGCCACATACCTCTATAACCTGAAGCACTACCTGAACCATCAAGTTCATTTCGTATCAGTCGCTCTACATTAGATAAATTGATATCCATCTTGTTTCTTCTAAGATCGTACTGAACTAACCTCCTTTTGAATGTTGGCATCGATAGTGAAATATGATGATACTTGGAGAGAAAGTCCAAAATAACCTCGTACTTAAATCCACTGTAGAAGTAACCTTCAATTGCTTCCTTCTCTGTTAAGTTTTCGGCTGATACAAGTTGTCTGCAGGAAGGTAAATTGGTGTCCAGCTTAGTGCCACATTGAGGACAGTATACAAAATCTTCTTCAACTTTATATCCACACTTGTGACAGAACATTTTACCGATAAACATGGTATGCCATTTCTCCCAGGCGTTACTGCTCTTTCCCCAGGCTTTCTCGAATTAATATTCCGTGTATAGTTCCCAGGCCTTTGACTTGTGTTTTGAGATATTGTTTTGTGTTTTGAGATATTGTTTTGTGTTTGAGATATTGTTTTGTGTTTCGAGATATTGTTTTGTGTTTTGAGATATTGTTTTGTGTTTCGAGATATTGTTTTGTGTTTTGAGATTTTGTTTTGTGTTTCGAGATATTGTTTTGTGTTTCGAGATATTGTTTTGTGTTTCGAGATATCGTTTTGTGTTTCGAAATATTGTTTTGTGTTTCGAGATATTGTTTTGTGTTTCGAGATATTGTTTTGTGTTTGATCCTTTTGGGCCACCGTATAAATGCTATAATATGACGAAATTGTGTTGTGTAAATATATGGAAAAGAAAGGATATGAAAAAGGAAAAAGAATAACAATAAAAAATTAGAGTAGAAAAAAAGACAAATTAACAACTCCTTCCTTCCTCGCCGTCGTAACCCGGTGAACAAAGTCGCTCTCGAGTTTTCTTTGTTCTCCGAGGGACATTCAACCCATTAAGTTTCCCTCTTGCATGCGAAATGAGGAAAATTTAGAAATATGCATTGTCTTCAGGAGGGAGATTTAATGCAAATTTCTAATTACCTACGGATTGTAGCAGGTGCAATTGCCATACAATACTCAATAGCACAGTTTCATTGAGGTGTCATTTTACTACAACTACCAGTCAAAATATTTAGACTGTCTTTTTCATAATAAATGATGATGATGAAAGGTCTAAAATTGGAATAAAATTAAGCAAATATTCGATCATAATAGGTTTAAAAAGTTAAAATCGATCGGCGATGAAGACTGTAATAAGAATAATACTATTAACACTTAAGGCGATGTGTACACAAAAATTTGGACTATAAAATATATGTAATTCATATATGAAATCTATTTCAAAAACTCATGAATAATTAATGCACATGTTGTCCAATCAGATGAAGCAAATCAGTCACGTGCATGCTCCTTTATACCTGATAAAATCTCATCATTCTAAAAAGCCCGGGGAGGGCTTTGATTTCGGTACCAGGGAAATATGGGGTACAAAGGTATTACAAAAGAATGCAAATTAGGATGAAGACTTTATATCAAGAATACTAATGAACATGAAATTTTATATAAAGTTTCATCCTAATTAAGAATTCACTGATAAAGACCCAAAGATAGCAAAAAGTACACGGAACATAAGGTACCTAGATAATAAATTTTGCACTAAATTTACTAATATCAGCAGACTACCGAGATACACAGATAATATTTTTAAAATGAAGTTATCCAACTACCATTACTTGTTTACCGAGCCACTGTTTAGTTTAATTATTAAAACCAAACTCAAAGCCGTAAAATAATAAAAACATGCATTAAACTTACATATTTTGTGCCGGAGCCACAAATTTAGAGTCTGCCGTCATGTCAGTCACATCGCTTTCCAAGTCTTGAACTTTATCGAGGTAAACTACGACACCAAATCCTTCAAGTGCAGGTTATTCTTGCATTGCGAAACGCCGCTTCAAACAACATAGTATGGTAATTTCTTCATGTCCTTCCCTTGAGATATTCGTAATTGCCGGCGGTGATTACTCGAATATTTTGCATGGCGTTGTGAATACAAAGGTTCAATGGTTCATTAAGTAACCATTCCCTTGAGATGTGCGACTTTCTTTCATTGCATTCTTGAAGCGTTTTTGAAGCCGTTTAAAACACTCACAGCACGTGTTTTATCAAGTCTAAAAATTATCGGGCTTCGCCCTCGAATTTTTAAACTTGATAAAACTTACACTGCTGTTCGTGTTTTAAACAGTACTTAACTTATCTTTAAAAACCGCCAACGAATTTGAATTTCGCAGCTCAAAGGCAAAGTATTCCAGTCATTCAGTGCATGGTATTTAAATCGTTGTTTATATACCCCAGTTCCTTTGGGCCTTATCTAAATGTATATTGCTTCTTTGCCTGGTATTATATCTATGGATTTCTTTATTTAGGATTACATTGAAATCAAAGTCGATGAGTCCATGTGATAGTTTATACACAGTAATGCATCGGTGTAATTTTCTCCTTTGTTCCAATGTTCTCCATTCTAGCTTCACGAAGGCTTCTGTTGCAGAGGAGAAAATGGGAACATCTTGTACAGTAAAACCCCGCATACAAGAACCCATGATTTTCTGAGGCAGGCTGAAATGGTTCTTATATATTGGATGTCTAGTGAGAAATCAGGCTGAATAGGTTCATATACAGGTTAATTGCTTTGATGGAGTGTCTGGTTAACAAAAACCAAGAGTCCACATTTTCTGATTATGTATACATATATATGTACATCTATACAGAAAATCAGGTTCATATGTATTGTACTTTGTGTTTCCAATGGCCCTTAAAGCACACTTTGGTCTGCACCAGTGTTTTCTGAGCTTTAGTATTATTTGAATAAGAACCTGCTTCATTTGTGAGGCTGAAGTGGTTCTTACATTATATATTGGGTGCTTTATTGGTCAAATTTCAGCCTGGAGGTTCTTAATCCTCAGTTTATTTTATGTTTTTTTTACTGTATTACTTTGGCAGCTTTGTTTTGGATTATTTGTAGTGAGTTCATAATAAAATACAATATAATACTTTATTTAACCACGTGTCACCTAGGAGCTTATACAACTCGTTTAAACGTGAACGTGAACACAAAATTGGCAAATAAAAATACATACATACTTCTAGTTTTAAAAAGTTTAGATACACTTGATGTTTAAGAGTATTAAAAAGTCTTAAAATATTACGAAGTCTTGAAATATTACAATATTAAAAATATATATTAAACTATGCATATAAACTCATTATAATAAATCACGGTGGGCACAAACGACCATAAAAACGGCATCAGTTCTATATTTAAAAAAGTTTTCAATGCAGACGATTGACTTTTGGTAGAAGGATGTAGAATCACAAAAGGAATATAACCTGATTTTTTAAGCTATGTTACTACCATCGTGACGTCACAATGACGTCATTTATCCATTTGTAATACGTTTCTTGCAACTGTTCATTATCTCTAAAAACGAAATGTCGTATATTGTTAAAATCTACTCGTGATGAGAATGAAGGAATCGAAAACCCGATGTCGATTGGTTAAGGAAATCAAAAGTTATGAAAGTTTGAATTTTGTCCATTTTCCCGCCAAAATTTGGCGGGAAATAAACAACACAAAAGCATTTATGAAAACATCGCTTCATTCAATTTTTAGAGTTGTAAATATTGTTGCATGACATTTTGTCCAATCATAAAACACGTTGGTGGCTAAAATCGTATGTTTTTTGAATATTGATTTTTTGTCCATAACCGGCTTAAAATTGAAATAAGTAGAATGAAGAATAACCAATACGACGTAGAATTATACGGATTTAATGTAGCTATTTAATGTCGTATTGGTTATTCTTCATTCTACTTATTTCTTAATCTGCGAACCATTTAGATCATTGTTTGATCCGACGTATACCAGTGGAGTGTTGTTCGTGGTCGCTCATTTATAAACTTTTAAAATTGAAGTCATATTTTCGGCAACGTCATTATGACGTCATACTTTTTTATACATGTCCTTAGAAAAAAATCCTTTGAGTGATTTTCGAGTTTTAGTGATGAAATGCGCTAGTCTGGCACTCAAAACCCACATTATTTTCTTTTCTTGATTTTTTAACAATAGGCAGCCATATTTAGGTATGACACCTGACGTCACTAAATATGACGTCATAGCAACAGTCATTCCTCTATAACTTTTGCTATAATAGTCGTAGAACGTTCAAATTTGCGCCAAAGGAATGTGTGTCATGAAGGCCCTTTGATGGTTTAGTCTGTTTGTAACATCTATTAAAGGGGGAATTTTACCAAAAAAGGAGGCATCACTTATGACGTCACAACAACGTCATCATACTAACATAAAACACCTAAAATATGTAGTTTCATTTTGTTAACAAGTCACCAACATTTCTTCAAATTGAGACTATAAGTAAAGAAATGGTGTTAATTTTAATTATTTGTCCACGCTCACTGATGCCGATTTTGACGTACTTTATGTCCGACGTGAATTTATATTAGAAATTTCGAGGTAATTATTTACGACGATGACATATAAGATCGTAAAGCGCTTTTAAAATATATAATTTATTTGCATTCCCTTATTTTAGTAGGTATTTTAGTAGTATAAGTGTGATGTTATCTTTATCGCCTCACACGATGTCAGCATAATCTAAGAGCATTGTACAGTGGTAGACGTAGCTATATAGATGTCGAATGCGCTTTAGTAGCCCTATTCGTTGATTGGCTCTTGCAACGATAGTGTCAACATGGTCAGACCAAGTCATCGTTAGGTTGATAGTTACTCCTAAATATTTAATTGTGTAAGTGCGATCGAGCGTGACGTTATCTGTGATAAGGGAGATACTGCTACATGACTTCATGACATTCAAAGTTAGAACATTGTCGTTAAATCACTTTGCAACATTGGCCAAATCACTAATAAGCTTCTATTCAACATCTTTTGTGAGTGATAAGGAAAAGTAGATGACAGTTAATCGTCAGCGTACTCAGGTGCATTAATGGCCACCCCAAATCAAGAGGGGGTAGTTCTCACATACCTTTCACAGAGGCGTAGCTTCCTGTACGCATAATTATACGCACGTGCATACACTTTGAGACTAAAATTCCCTGTTTGGCCTTTTATTTTTTTACGAGAGGGGGCCCTTAAAACCGGTAGCCACTGCACTTGTGCGTACAACTTGAAAATTCCTAGCTACGCCCCTGTTTCATATAACAGATCTACAGGCTTATTACACTTAGTTAGAATACCTTTTGCTTCCTTACTAGTAGCGTTTTTACCGATTACGGTAACCCTGATATATCAAGCTCTTGCAAGAAATTATATACAAGATAAATAAACGTCAACACTTACAACACAACTTTATTGCAATAACTTGACAAGCATGGATAAAAAAAACTGAAAGTTTTTAGGACGCTATTGTTAAGAACATAAAAGTAAAAGTTGCATTAACAAATGACTAAGAAAGGAAAGAGGAACGTAAAAGGAAAAAGAGAAATAAAAACAGAATTACACTAAAGTGGCACGTTAAGAGTAGAGATGCAAATAACATTTACCTTCCTGTCATAATTTTGAGGCATTCTTCTGCAGTGCTGTCATCAATATTCCAAAATCCCCGGGTGTCTATGAGATTAAACTTCAGTGCAGTTAGGTACTCCTCCAGAAGCACCGTACCCTCGGCACCAGCCCCCTGCTCGAACGCGGTCCGTTTTTCAGGACCAAGGAGACATCTTTCCAAAGTTCCTGACGAGCGAATTAACATATTAAACTTTACGAAACACATTTTGCAATATTTTTAATTATCAAACTCATTAATAATTCATGAAGGGAAAGCAAAGGAAATCAATGAGCGATAATTGATCTGCATAAACTTTTGCGAACTTGCCAGCTGCTTCTACAAACTCAGTAAACTCGGTAAAATTATATTTATTTCTGGATTAAACGGCATAAATAAATTGGATAATGGCCACGAGTGTGATTTATCATCGCTCTTAAAGCTGAACTCAGGACCTCCTATAGGCTGAACTGCACTCGTAGCCGTTAAGCGTGATTACTCGCGATGATAAATCTCATACTTACATAAATTAATATATAATGATGACACTAAATAGTGAACGATAGCATATTTTCGCTTAGTATTTTTAAGAGTGTGTATGTTAATTTACATTGGACTCGTCCATTCCTTAACACATTCAATTAGCTCAGGCACGGCGGAACAGGAGGGGGAGGGAGGGTAGTGGGCTTTACTCCCTCAATTATAATAAAAATTCAACAACGTTAAGTTTGATATATACATATCGATCTAGATTTTAAAAATGGTTAAGAATCAAGTCGATTTTCAGTCCCAAGAACGCAGCAAATGGGGTTTTAGATAATCTAAGACCAGTTTATTTAGATAATATCAAAACGGTTCCCCCCATTGGAGGGGCATTCTCCCGGACCCCTGCAAGCACGGACCAAAGGTCCTCGTTGGTTAGCAAGCTAGTCTCACCAATAAAGCTTGTCTTCCCTGATCCTGTTGGTCCAAACAAAGCGATCCTCACTCTCTTCATGTCAGTAACATCAAGGCCTTCACTCTCGAATGTCTTCATAGTACCTCTTTTCCCAAACTCGTATCCCAGTAGTGCTTCTTTCATTCTCAAACAACTCAGCTGTTCTTGCCGATATTTTTCCTCCTTCATTCTCTTTGCATCAAGTTCTGCTTGTCGTCGTTTGTTTTCTACATTCCGCTGGACATCTCGTTCGTTCTGTTGTCTCACTTGTGCCATGGCATTTCCCACGTCTTTCTCCCTTTGCTCATTTAACCTTTGCTCCATTTCCCTCACAAGCCTGGCGTTTTCATCTCTGGCTGCTTGTCTGCCTCTCTCTTGAGCTCGTGGATCGGTTTTATCAACCGTTTCATAGCGCTGTCGAAAAAGGGACATTTATTTATATAGTCTATAATCATTATAGTTCAGCACATAGGTGGATTCTTGGACAAAACCTGCCGTTTTGTTTAATGTTTAAATAAAGGAATATCACATGGTGTGTAAAAAAAAGTTGTTTATCTCCGCCAGCACGAAGAGGCCTCCTGATCATTAGCATATTGGAAATAATAACTTCTATTACTCATAGACGCAATACTCAAATCAAGAAAGAAATTGTTACTATTCACCTATTTACTTGATGTACAATCGATTTTAATGATTAAAAAATGGGCTTATAATAGGCACTTTATTAAGAGCACTGAACAGATATAGAATACGTTATACTGAGGCTAGTGTTCTACAAAAGCATCTTACAATAGAAGAAATATAAGTAAATATAAGCCATTATCCTATAAATATTATATTTCAGCCAATCAGAGCTCGGCTTTACTATGATATACAGAGCGGTATTTCATGGCTAGATCAAGGCTAATCAAAATGCAGGAAATTTCGCGCCCTTTCTTTGTCAGCCAATAAGAATTCACCATTTTGAATATATAATTAGTCTGCAGACTCGCCCCGGGAGGTGGGAGGGGGGGGGGGGGGGGGGGGGGGGGGGGGTACTCAACAAAGTTTTATACGGGGAGGCTACGCCACGAGGTCCAAACCCTTACCTTTTATATACCATTTTTGACAGAAAAGGTAACCCTTTCATATACCTTTTACTAAACGTTTTACTTGAGTAACCCTTAAAATACTTGGATGAATCAGCCGTTAGGGTGTGTCTGTTTAAGATATTTTGAAAGGCCCTTTTAAATACTTACATGAAACTTTTCTCTACCCTTTTCTACTCAGAGCCTCCCCGTATAATCCCCCCCCCCCCGGCTACCAGCCCAACACATATCAAACGGTCCACTCCTTATGTAATGCTTGCTTGTGTGTGCAGTTCTTGTTATTACTTCAGCTTTAATAACTTGCCAAAACACTATGAAACACAATGGAAGTTGATTGCTTATCGGAACAAAAGGCACGTGTAGAACTTACAGCTGTCTGTAGTGAGTTAATATGATTATTAGAAAGAAGCCAGCCCTCTCGTGTAGATATTATTTTTTGCTCATCGTGATTCATACCAGACTCTTCAATCGACAATGTAATATGGCTGGGAATTTTTACTTTCAACTCGCCTTTCAGGCTCGAACAAATAACTCACTCGTGAAAATACCAAGCAGTATTACAAAACGTGACGTGCAACGACAACTTTTTAATTATTAACCTGAACTAACCGCCTCCCGGTTAGTAGCTCAGGTTAGCCGGTCTGTTGAGCGGGAGGTCGCGGGTTCAAACCCCGGCCGGACCAACACTCAGGGTCTTAAAATAACTGAGTAGAAGATGCTGCCTTTGTGAAACAATCTCGTACACGAACTGCAACTGGTCAAACGTCTTCTCGAATAAGGACGTTATTAAATTGTCCCAGACTGTCACGAGTTACCGACGTTAAATAAGGTCGCTTTACGAACAGCTGTTTTAACATTATGATGAACTTCAAATATAAGTAACACACTTTGTATTTCGTATACTGGGTTTCATATAATCTTGTAAAACTGAAAATAAATATAGCTATACCAGGAGCCATTACTGATTATATATCTTCTAAACACAAATTCAAAATATACCGTGATCTTATATTGTATGGTATGATATACCGCGCGCTGCCATGTGCAAATGTGTAATGCTTAGGACCTTCTCGGACACTGACTTGAGCATGCAAGGAAATTAAAAATGAAGAGGGAGGGGTACTCATGTTTATGACTGTAAGGCCTTTTTGCAGGCAACAGTCACGTGCTGATATAATACTTCGTTAAGGCATCGCCATGGAGCTATCTTTAAAAACGCTATTTTAGAAAGTTTGACAATCGATTGGAGGTGGAAAATAGCATTTACAAACAGGTTTTGCTAATAACACTACCGATCTCGTACAAGTGCCTTTTAATGAATTAAGATTTTGTTACCCAGTACAACCACGTGATTACATTCCTGCAAAAGGCCATTAACGAAATATCATCTTATTCTTGACAGAACAAACTCACAATAACTTGGACATCCGGGATTTGGAACTGGACTCCCTCATAACTTCACATTTAGGTAGTTTAGGAGCATCCGAGTATCGACTTAACCCTGATCGCAACTTTTTCTTCAACGTATAAAAGCACTACTTGCTGAAGCAGAATATTATATTGTACTTCTTGTGCATCACTGAGTGAAAACCTAGACAGTATATGTCTCTATCAATTCCAAATATGGGGGGGGTGCATTTGTGTGGTCTATGTCTATGACATTTTTTGAATTTTCAGTCAGAATGTTGCATAGTAATGTCCTACCATCAGTTCAGCTAAACATTGTTGTAACATTCGATATTTGGACTCTCTTTGACCAATTCACCACCACAACTTCTCTTTGCTGGTAAATGCCCCACCCCCAGGACCGACTGTCAGTATTCCTGGGGGAGGGAGTGTGGGCAGGTTAATTGGAATTGGTAGAGACATTATGGAGACTGCATGGGAAAATCGTCTTCATTCAGTTCATTTGAATTTTGAAACCGAGAGCAGTCGGACTTCTACGTTCTACTTCAAACTCAGATAGCGATTTTCTTTTTACCCTGTCAGCTGATCTGCTGCCAACTGTTGGAAACATAGTCGCTTATTAAACACAGCAGACCGGTATTTATGTTCTAATAGACCATTTTCTCAGGTATGCGCACGCAATATTGGCCCGCCAAATCGCTTTTTGAACAATAGCCGCCAATTTTTGAACAATAGCCGATAATTTGAATAACAAAGGCTGACGCATCAGAACGAGTCTAACAAAAGCTAACAAAACTCACGGCCCGCCAAGAAATACTTCATGTAGGCAGCTTGGATTTAGTATTGGTTGAAATAATAGGGAGGGTTATAGGAAACCACTACGTGATTGCCCACGTGAAGTATTTACCGGCCCGTCAAGCCTGTTGCGTGCGCTTACTTGAGAAAATGGTCTATTCGTTCCCGGCTCAACCGCATATTGAGGTGTGTTCACAAGAACCGCGTGCGCCCTCTTTATTAACTTATCATAAATTACACTCAATATACGTGATGATAGTTAATTGAGCTCATAAACACTAAGTTGGCAATAAACAATGTTTAGTGTAATGTAAAAATAACGTTACTATACACAACAACTTGTACGTTTTAACCAATAAACTGCTTAGTTCTATGTAAACAACAGAATACAGCATTGGCTTATCGTATCGTGAAGTTAAGTTAAACACTTGGCAAATTCAAACAAACTCAGTGAACGCTTGCAAATAATATGTCATTTTCTAGTGTATTAATGCGTAACCTGACCAGAAGTCCATTCTGGTAAAACCTGGTAAAACTTATACATGCAGTACATGCAACAAAAATCATCTTACTAGTAACTGAAACCATACCTTCGTGAACACTACGTATACTAATTGTAACTACAAACCATATACGGGTTTATGAACATATATTATGTGAATGGGTAGAGAGGGGGGGGGGGATACTCCCATACAAACGTTATACTGGGATGTGCCGCTGGATTGGGTCGGGATTTTAGTCTTCTGGGTTTGAGATGGGGTCCCATTTTTGCTCTTTTTGGTTTGAGATGGGGTATACTTTCCCTGAATTTTCGGAAGGCCAGGTTTCTTCTGGTCTGAGATGGGGTATACTTTTTGTTACTTTAAATTTACCAGGCTTTCAACCTTTGATGCAGCGCTAATAATATCGATCACGCGATGCTGATCGATAATTGGTTTACGTAATGAGACCTATTATTCCATTGTCCCCGGCCTTATCGCCACATGATATTTAACCATCGCTTTTTTAATTAACAAATTAACTAAGTAACAAAACGGTGTTACTTTACTGAGCCATTGGGCGCGGTTTTGAAATTTCAAATTGAATTGATCGGAGAGCAAATTAGAAAAGACACGAACCTGAGCTACAATACTTTTATACCGATCACTCGACATAACGTGTACCATGACGAACTTCATGAGGTTCTGAATCTCCGGCACCCTGCTGATGTTTTGTTTCAGTTACATTTGATTTTCGCCTCCTCCGCAGGCATCTCTATCAGATTTAAATAATCGTGAATTGGGTAACCTGTGACTCCGGGAGACAACTCCCTCTCGTTTCTTCACCTGCCACAGGGAGCCCATAATCTGATTTCTTCAAAAATTAGAGATGCTCCAATCTCCCTCTCTTTTCTTCACCTGCCACAGGGAGCCCATAATCTGATTTCTTCAAAAATTAGAGATGCTCCAATCTCCCTCTCTTTTCTTCACCTGCCACAGGGAGCCCATAATCTGATTTCTTCAAATATTAGAGATGCCTGCGGAGGAGGCTAATTTGATTTAACAGTGGCATTTACTTAGAGCAGGAACGAATTTGCAGTATGACGGCACTGAAATAAACTATATAGGTTTTTTTGCCTGATGACTTAGTACATCGTACTAGCTGCTAATGCCAACTTAATTGAAAGAAAGTGATAATAAAATGGTTTATTTTAAATAGAAAAAATATAAGCATATACCGTGAACAAACATCCTGTAAAAACACGTTGGATCCGAAGTGAGGACCTATGCAGCCAAAAATATGAAAAATAACGAATGAAAAGTCCGAAGACTACAGCAAAGCTGATATACAACGTAAAATTCCAACACAAAGCACTACGGTTAGCTAGGCCTGACATGAAAAGCGCTCGGACTACTAAGATTGCAGCCATAGACAGCTGTTTCGTTCTTATTAGAACTCGTCAGTATGGCATAGCAAACAGAACACAGGCGTCGGTGCCAATGCAGTATATTAAAGCGGATGGGCTCCTGAATCCAGTTAAGCCTAGTCTGAGATGGGATATCGCGTGGCATACCTGTGGCAGCGCGTGACGTTTTGCCGCGTTGCCACAGGTAACCCAAACCCGACCTGAAAGACTAACATTTCCGAAAAAAAACGAGCCTGTAATTAAATTAAATGGAGTACACGAAATAAAAAAAGTATATTGCACGTGTATTTGACTCAGCATTTAAAGAGGACTGCTGAACCCTACAATCAACCCAACGTCTCTACAAAGATGTATTTGAAAGAAATAAGTTCTGCTAAGTATTTTTCTGTGTTGCGCATCTAATGAGGAGAAAATTAGTCTCCAAATTCGATTTTCCGCTGAAAATTCTGTATTGTGTGGCGGCTCAATGTAGTGCAAATTTCCTGCACAAAGAAACACATGGTCCGCAATAGCCCACTTCCGATACTATGCCTCACTTCCTTCGTACAAAGGAATCAATACGAGGCTCCGTGCATGATGCTCAGTCGTTCGTGACAAACTACAGAAGTGCAGTAGTCTTGTCACGAACGACTGAGCATTATGCACGGAGCCTCGTATTGATTCCTTTGTATGTAGGAAGTGAGGCATATCTCGGAAGTGGGCTATTAGAAGCCATGAGTCCCGCTATTCAATGTCGGGGACAGCATGGCAAAACTAATTTATTCCCCTACCTGATGTCACAAATTACAAGACTTGAGCCGTCTGTACATAGCGGAAGCTGTGAGAAAGGTTTTAGGATTTTCTCGGCTTCCTAGGCGCGCAACCCAAAAAAATAAAATAGCAGAACCTATTTATTTCGAATAAATGTTTGTATAGACGTTGGATTGATTTTAGGGTTCAGTTCCCCTTTAAGACTGTTCGTAATAATGTCCAATACGGCGCCCTATATTTGCACATAAGCATATTGAATCATAAATAACTTACAATCTTCGTTTCACTTCCTCCCATCGTGCGGCTAACTGCTTGTCTTTGTGTTAATCTTAACTTCTGGAGCTGCTGCGATATCCAAAATGAAAAACAGCTGCTGTCAATCTCTGCTAAATAACAGAGTCGAATGAGCGAGGGATCGTAAGCACTGAAATTTATGTGACCTTCTGGGGTTTCCCCGAAATGCGTGGGCGGGGATTCTTGGAAATGTTAAAAGTCGAGTTTATCTGGGCAATGTTCCGAGGGAAAATTCCCTGTAACGCAAGGCTTCGACGCGATCAGGTTAGTCCAGAAATTACGTAATTTCTTAGAACAGCTTTATTTTGAAATACCACCAACTTGGCGCGTTTGTACATATTCAGCTACAGTATTCATAAAGGTCGGTGGTACGGGCTTAACTCGAACCTTTACGACTGATTGGCACAAACTAAAGTTTTTCTTTTGCCTCAATTATGCAAGGAATACACTGGCTGACTGGCAACAAGATCGAGTTGTGAAACGACTATGAAGAAAACATAAATGCTACCGTAAATGAGCTAGAATTTATATTTTAAGTGAAGTGGGCGTTTAACTCGGTGCATAAATATTGGATCCTAAATGTTTATTGCTACACTGCAATCATATTCTATCTATTTTTCGTATGTATACGGTAATGTATGTATACAAACGTCGGGTAGCCGAGTATAATTATATGAAATACGCACCGTAGGGCATACAAAGAACGCTTACAGCAGGCTTGTATGTGCCCTGTGAAGTGGGCGTTTAACTCGGTGCATAAAATTATATTGGATCCTATAAATTTTTATTGCTACACTGGAATCATATTCTACCTATTTTTCGTATGTATACGGTAATGTATGTATACAAACGTCGGGTAACCGAGTATATATGAAATACGCACCGTAGGATATACAAAGAACGCTTACAGCAAGCTTGTACATGCCTTGTGAAGTGGGCGTTTAACTCGGTGCATAAATATTGGATCCTAAATGTTTATTGCTACACTGGAATCATATTCTACCTATTTTTCTTATATATACGGTAATATAATCACTTTGTCGGTAGTTTTCATGTATACAAACGTCGGGTATCCGAGTATATATGAAATACGCACCGAAGGACATACAAAGTCAACCGCCCAAGAACGCTTACAGCAGGCTCGTAATGCCCTAGCCTGGTCTAGATTACACTTCGAGTCAGATATATATATTTTTTTGCTGTTATCGGATTGCTTTGTACGGTTTCTGTCGACTTTTTCAATGTGTCTTCTCACGAAAACCCACGAGGCTAAATGGTTTGTGTTAAGCCGGGGCGAGCAGAACGGCTGAGATTCGGGGCAAAACACCTTACAATCTCACACATTTGTTGCGGCACACCTACTTCAAATAAAAGCAAAGGAAATATTACCTTTTTGCGCGAACTACACATAATTTTTTAAATTACTACCTTAAGGCTTACGCTAGTATTTTCGTCTCTCTCCTAATAAGAAAAAAGGTAAAAGCCGTGCAAAATGTGAGGTCATTTAGAAAATGAAATTAGATTTTGCAAGCAGTTTTCGATTTATTTTGGGAAATCGAAAATATGATTTCCGATTTTTGATTTTCTAATACTGTCAATAAACTACTAAGTTTTCATTTCAATTTTCATTTCACTAATTGTAAAATGGAAAACAAAAATTCCTAAAGTCTGTCATTATCACTTTGTGCGACGAGCTCTGTTCTGTTGGTCGTCACCAAACCGGTTTTATGGTTGGGATATATTTTATATATGGTTAGGGTAAGTTTTAGGGTTTGGGTTAGATTTAGATGTGAATTTTAATGAGTTGTCCTTTTGAGCCGTGCGAACTCGTGCTAACCCACACAATGCCAGCCTGCGTAGTGGCCCTCCGCCGCGAAGCAAGAACCTGGGTGACCTAGCTTTCATGTTACCGACTTCGCTTTCACGTTTGTCGCAATCACCCGCGCCCAACATAGCCGGGACAAGCTAAAGATCGCCGGAAAAAAATTAGGGCCGCTAAACGCTGGCCCGATGTACGTTGTTTTTTTTATATCAAAAACGAATTCAGCAGAATAACACACACATATCCTTTATACTCAGTAACTATAAAATAGCATTGCTTTCAAGCCTAGAGCTTATTGTAAGTGTAGTTCATGTTGTTGTCGCCATAATCCTCCTCGTCTTCTTGTGGAATGTTAACATCTCTCTGCCTAGCTCGTAGTCTAACGGCAGCTCTTTGGTTCTGTCTCATCTTCACCGACCTCTCGGCGCACTCTAGTGCAGTATTCATCATCTTAAGCACTTGTTCCTGCATCCCGACGTCATACTCGGACTCTCCACTCAGCCAGTTAGCGAAAATAAACGTGTTCAATCTCATACTCCCCGTGGCTTCGCGGGCTTTTTCAATCACTTCTGCGCGGCAAACATCCAGGTTTCCCATTTTGTCGATGACGTCACCATGTGTTATTGCCGTGATGATGGTGATTGCTGTCAATGAAAAGAAACAGGTTTTAGTCTGAAGCGTGCAGAAAACTATGCAACGAGTAGATTTGTTTCGCCAACTGGGCTGTAGCCGTTATCAATTTGAGGTAATTGACTTATTATGACAATACTTATGTGAAATATGGCAGTCACTGGTTGTCAACATGTGAATTCATGATGAAGGTAGGCATTGCTTACATTCATTGCTAAGCCTCTCCTGCACAAACTTGAACTTGTCTCTGTACTGGTCATTAGTAAGTCTGACGTCATCTGCTTTGATTACCCATAATACCACATGCACCTGGCGTGAGAGTGGCGGCTTGTTGAGCTTGTGAGCTGCAATTCCGACGCTTGCTGCTTTCCTCTCGCCTAATGTCCCTCTGTCGATGATTTCACCCGTTTTAACGGCACCATATAGAATGCGGAACAGTTCAGCTGGGAGAAATAGATAAACTAAGTTAGATTTACCGATCCGGAATTCCGCTCTGATTGGCGAGTTGCCGACCTTTCTAAATATTTACACACGCTGTCCAACCGTCTAAACTTCGAGGCCTAATGAACTGCTTCAGAAGGCCTAAATCGCCACAAAATAAAACACTCACAAACCTTCATTAAGTATCAATCTTTTATTTTTCAATATTTATTTCGTGGGAATCGGAAAAGAGAATTCACACGGAGCAATAATCAATAATATAAACGTTTTTGAAAGGCTAAACAGATATACCACAGGTAACCCAACAGACTAATAAGCGGAAAATATGAAGCCTGTATGTGGCCTATTTAATATTTTGAACAACAAATTGAATTTTGTTTACGTTTGGAAAACAACACTCAAACAATTGAACTTTTACCCGTAATCTATACTATAAACATGAACAATCACAGATAGACACTGAACTTACTTTCTTCTGTGGACGTATCAAACTCAAAGAACCCTCTCGTATCGATCACCATAAACCCCAACTCGTGTAAAAATTCCTCCAGTATCTCCGTCCCTTCACCTCCAGCAGACTGAACCACAGCGAGTTCTTTTTCTTTTCCGAACAGAACTTTATGAATAGTGTTGATGAGGGCCGATTTCCCGGACCCTGTCATGCCGAAGACTGCCACTCGTACTTGAAACTTCGTCATTTCACCTCGTTCAGCATCGTGGAAAAGATCAAGGCCTATTTTCTCTCCGACTTTGTAATTCAGCAGCTGTCGTTTCAGCTTTTCAACTTCTTGCCGTTGGATTTTCGACATCTTTGAGTTATCAGTTCCTACACCAGCAATCGCAAGGACACAGATCAGTATTATTAATTTGATCTAACAAGTTTGCCCTGCAACAAAAATCGCCGAGCGTTTCCGGAAACATCGGAAGGGGATTATTTTCTTGGAAAATGATACAAATATGATATTTGCATCTGCATGCGTGACAACTACATTCATAACAACAATTCTGGGAAAACTCCCAGATTCGGGGAAAATTTCCTTATTACCCCTCAGCATATGATTGAAAACAATCTGACAGATTCATTCAGTTGGTGTTGTATATATTACCTACCATGATATGAAATATTAAAAGTGTCGTTTAGAAAGGAAACTATATAAGGTTGTTTTTAAGCGACCGCTGTACATAGCCGACTCAGATTGAAGGCTAATCCGGCTAGTCGGTGGCATGGCTTTATTTTACTAGGACCAAGGTGGTTAGCAAAATTAATATGGAAATTATAATAATGGCTCGAAATATCAAAGATGGTGATTGATGCACTTCTCATGAGTTTCCTCATGCATGTCCACTGCCGTCGTCTCCTATACCTTGGGCTTGTGAGGTCTTGGCTATCTTCTGGTACTCCACAGAGTTCATTGAGAGACCTATATAATTCCGGCGTAGAGGGCGGCGTTCACTGAAAGACAGGCCACTGAGTTCATCCTGCAAGACTATGATTCTCCTTTCGTACTCTGTTCGTCTCAAGAAACTTAATCTTCTCCCTAGGCCTCTTTCTTACTGGACGGAAAAAAAGATCTGCTCTTCTTTTTTAAATGTATAAGTGGACAGTACGATTTAGACGTTGCCTCTTTTGTTAAGAGCTCCTCGCGCCACTCAAATCATTCAGGTTTAGCTGACATGGCTTCGACCTAACCTTAGTAGAACTACCCTATTTAGAAACTGTTTCTTCAACCGCAACAATTGTCTTTCTTTGGAATGGTCTGCCTCCCACCATCCGTAGCGCTATAGCTGCACCTCAGTCTGTGTCTTCCTTCAAACGCAAACTGTACGGACACTACCGACTTTACTAAACTGGACACCACGTTTGACGTAAACAGGACGAGAACATGGAAAACATTTTGTTCTAAATGTCGGTCATATAACACAAGATGTTGTTCTTAATTGCACTTTACCTTTCATCGTTATAATTATTATTCGTATAGTTTTATATTTTTGGGTTGGACTTAGTATGGGACTCCTGTCCTGTTGTCCTCACCCTTAACCGTGTGGTCAATATGTGCTGGTATTTTCTTATAGTAGTTCGTGTTTCGTCGTTCCTTTTTGTATTTCTTCTTGATTTCTATATGTTTTACTAGTTTGACTGGCTTTAAAAAAACTTGGCAGTAGTGAAGGGTTTTTCTCCATGATATGATGTTTTGATAAAGGTACATAATGTATAAATCACGAATTGGAGCAACAAACAACTCCCTGGGGAATAAGGGTTTTAACACGAAAGAAAAACAAAAGTAGAAATAATAAATGAGGACCTCGAACCCTCCCTCCCCCTTACAGTGCGACAAACAACAACCCGGACCACTTAGACAACGAGAACCAATCACATTGCAAAACGAAAACAAAGTATTCCAGTTTACGGTTATTTGAGGCAATCAGTGTCGAGTACAAGACAATAGCATTTCAACTTACGGTTATTTGAGCCAATCAGTGTCGAGTACAAGACAATAGCATTTCAACTTACGGTTATTTGAGCCAATCAGTGTCGAGTACAAGACAATAGCATTTCAACTTACAGTTATTTGAGCCAATCAGTGTCGAGTACAAGACAATAGCATTTCAACTTGCTTGAGCTTCGATCCAGTAAAAGGCACATTTTCGTGGATTAGTTCTAAAGTCGAAGTCTTTTGAATGAAGAAAATCGTGTGAATATGCTAGGATTTGTATTTTGGAATGGTTTATGTTCGTTTTGTAATGATTGTGTTTAGTTCTCGTTGTCTAAGTGGTCCCGTTTACAGTAGTCACACTGTAACAATTTATTTATTATACTACAAACTAAAAAGCTGAGGATAAACAAGGCAACACCTTTGAATGTAAAATTGTTTGCAAAGTATTTAATAGTTTGCCAGTGATTGAATGGACTCCCACATCAAAGTTCTACGACAGATATCGCAGATATTGGCGAGCCCTGCATTCAGGTGAATCCTTCGGTAGCTTAAAGCCGCCGGAACCTATAGGCCTACTACTAAATTTTCTTTCATATTTATATGGCTTGTGACACTGAACTCGACTAATCTAGCCTCGGGGGTGGGGGGGGGGGGGGGGTTCTTCAAGGTAAAAAGCCGGGTAGGGGTGACCGTCGGAAAACCTCGAAAAATACCCTAACAAATACGAAACCGTGAAAAATTTCCGAAACCTAAAATATGCTTCATGGTCTAAAAATTACCCTAAAAAATGGATTTCGCTTGACCAACCCCTAAAAAATACCGGATCGCCGATTTCAAACCCGACGACAGACAGACAGACAGATGACGATCACCCCAACAAGCCGAATATAGGAAGAAACCCCCCCCCCCCCCGGGAATCTAGCTCATTTTCTAATTTAACATTTTTTCTGAACATTTCGGCTAAGCTGAGAATATGGGTCTTCTTCGATTTTCAAACGTTATATCACGATTACTTGTACATCGAGATATACTGAACCTTTACAAACACTAATCAACCTATATCTTTGATGACGTATCTAGTAGCTTCTAGTATAACTACAACAATATAATATTTATAAATAGCCGGTTGTAGTAGTAGTTTATTGACCGTAACAGATTTAAATCATGTTCATTTTACTAAGTTCCTCTTCCACCATCTTTCTCATTCCCAGTGGGAAGATCATTTTGACATCCGCCCAGCACGAAGCGAGGGTCCCGAGGTCATTAACATCCTCTTCGCGCAGTTTCTTTGTTACAATTTGTACGCTGTTTTCTCTCCACTTGTACTTCGTCTGCAACACTTCCAGGAAAACGTCTACCGAAGCTATAAAATATTAAAGTCGGTAATAAATGAGATGGTAATATGTAGTGCCTGGAAGATAACGTCAATTCATTTGGTGGTGAAAATTGGGGGTCGGAAGATTGATATATCTCTTCCGTTTTAATACGTGTTTTTTAAACTTCGATTCCTGGGTGGGGAATTTTATATTAAATGTCCACTTGGATGAATTGATCAGAAATACAACAAAGAAGTTTGCTAACCCCCTTACAATTAGAAAAAAATGACTATAATATTAAGTGTACGCGGGAAGTCATCGGATTGAGCGATTGCGCAAGTGAAAAAGGCGGGGAAATTAAGGATGGTGAGTCATGGGTAGACGTTTTAGTAAATATTGCTGGTTTGCATGTGACGTCATAGCCGCCATGTTGGCGTACCTTTAACAATAGATTCTTCATTAGCTTAGCGCCTACCTTGAGGGGCACTAGATCCACTGGGTGCACCAATGTTAGCGCACGCCATTGCCTTATGAAGCTCCTCCTCCATCTTAATCATTCTTTGCTGTTTAGAGATCTTGACATAACGCTCGCTAGTCAGAAGAGCAAAGTGAAGTATGCTGAAGATCTGTAGCTCTGTGTTAATGTCAGGGCCTGTGTGTTCAGGACAATAGTTGGCCACGAAGAAGGTATGATCACGAGCACTTCCCGTAGCTGCCGAGGCGAGGTCGAGTGCGTCTTCGCATTCCCTGTCAGACTTTAGTTTGTCTCTATGGGTGACCACTGTTACAGGCGAGATACCTAGACATATGCCAAACCAAAATTATGAATGCCTAGATTAATGCCTGATGAACAGGAAATAAACTGATGTGTTGTGATTATATAACCTGGACTTACCGAGAGGCCTCAGAATCTTCCTGACAGGAAGTAGGTAGTCCTTGAGTGCGCCTTTCTGCAGTCGGATATCATTAGCCTTCACCACTAATATAACGCCATGCAGCCAATTGTCAAATGCAGCGTCAGCGTTACCATACTTGTTTGGCGTAAAATTCTCATCTTGTTTCCTTTTTATGGCATCTCCAGGTTTTACTCTTCCATACAGAATATCATGGAACTCGCAGCTTTCATCAACATTATAGTTGAAAAAGCCACGCGTGTCCACAAGCCTGAAAAACATCTCGTACAGAAAGTCTTCAAGGATGATGGTGCCTTCAGAGCCTGCAGTATTGATTGGAACGGAGCCTTTGTCTGTCTGTCGCACCGTTTGCTCACATGTGTTGATAAAGCAGCTCTTTCCAGACCCGGTCGGTCCAAACACACCAATACGAAGCTTCTTAACGTCGCTGATATCTAAATCGCGAAAAGCCGCCAAGTTAATTTTGTCACCAAATTTGTAGTTGTACAAAGCCAAACGCTTGGTCAGCGCCTCTTGCTCGAGTTCTATTTGCTTCTGTTTCTCGCGTTCAAGGCGTTCTTGCTCCTCTCGTTTCCTTTTCTGTTCTGCAAATTCTTCATTTCGTTGTCTCGTCAAAAAGCTCTGCCTTTCCCGCTCCGCTGCTTCTCTTTTGTTTCTCGCGATTCTCTCCTGCTCTCTGAGTTCTTGCTGCCTGCGTTCGCTCTCAAGGCGTCTCTCCTCTCTCTGTCTCTCCTCCTCGCGGAGTTTTTGTGAATTATCGACATAATTGTAACGAGTTTCAGTTTTGCTTCCGCCACCCTGAAATTTGATAATAAAAGGTTGTTATACATGCATTCCTCTTCGTTTCAGTTATAGCTTGGTGAATCGATCACACCGCTGCAAGCGGGCATTCCAAGAAGTCAGCTGCGGATTATGTGACTTCAGGACGGTACGGTACGGCCGCGAATTGAATTTAAAGATAAATGTAGTGTATATAACTACTGAACTTACGCCCATGGTTGATTCTCCAAAACTACCAACTCGATATGAGAACTGAGTTACAATGTGGTCAGAATAATATTCACCAGAGTCTGGACTGCAATCAGAAAGGGACTACCCCATCACGCCACGACGTACTCATGCAGGCGTATGTTTCTTGGAAATATAGACGTCATTGATATTCAAACAATGAGTCCTACGTGGGCTGAAAAAATATCCCCTAATGCATGAGTATCACTGTCATTTGATGAATTCCCGGAATAAAAAGTGATGATCGAGTAAAGTAAACATTGGATGATATATCATTTCTCGGAAATAGCGGATGGGCATATACTAAACACGCCGGGCACGAATAACCGTAAAAACGGCGGGGTTGAGTGTAACATAAAACGTAAAAGTAACGCCATTTCCTTACTTCTACTCTAAATTTGACGAAATCTTGGCAGGTTGGTAACAAAGTAAGACTACATTTTTCGGGACAATTGTTTCTGTATTGTGACGTTGTTGTGACGTCATAAGGGATACCTCCTTTTTTGGTGAAAATTAACCTTTAAAACAAGTTTCAAAAATATTACGTCATCAGAAAGCTTTTATGAAATATATTAATTTGCCGAAAATTTGAACTTTCTACGATAAACATATTCAAAGTTATGGACGATTTACTGTTTTTATGACGTCATTATTAGTGACGTCATACTTCAAGCTTAAATCAGATTGCCGACTATAAAAATATTATTAAAGAGAATACTATGACTTGTAAGTGTTAGCCAAATGCATTTCATTGATAAAATTCCAAAAACATTGAACTGGCTATTTTCTGAGGGTACACAAATATATTAATGACGTCATAATGACGTATACAAAAAATGGGGCTTCAATTCTAAGCTGTTATACTCAAAAAATCAAAATTCTAAAAAGAACACGTTGTTATTACTAAAGAGAGCTATTATTGTGCAAAATATGATTTACCAGTATTTCGAACTGTAAAAGTTAAAACAAGCGACATTTTCATAAATGGTTTTATGCTATTTATTTCCCGCCAATTTTTGGCGGGAAAATCACCAAAATTCAAACTTTAATAACTTTCGTTTACTTCAACCGATCGATATCGGGTTTTCGAGTATTTCATTCTCATGAACAAGAGATTTTAAAAAGATATAATAAAACGTTTTTAGAGGTAATAAAAATTTAGTAGAAACCTATTAGAAATGGGTATATGACGTCATTGTGACGTCATAATGATGGCTATATTAGGTTAACTTATCAGACTATGTTTTGTTTACACTCCTTTATACACCTACCAAAATTCATTCTGTTATGTCGAAAACTTTTCAATATATATAAAACCCGCCGTTTTTACGATCATTTGTGCCCGGCGTGTAAAAGTAACCACTAATAATGCATGAGTATCACCGTCATTTGATGAATTCCCGGAATAAAAAGTCTAAAAAAATGATGATCGAGTAAAATAAACATTGGATGACATATCATTTCTCGGAAATAGCGGATGGGCATATACTAAAAGTAACCACACGTCACGCAATATAGAATCATATTTAGAGATTTGACCAATTCAATAAAACCTCTGCTCATTGTTTTCCAGCGTAAATAACCCTGATACAACAAAGGGACATATCTCGGTGGTGTCAGGAACTATGCAGCTGTCATTTTACATTCAGTTTTGGATTCGACTTTCCTACTCTTTAAATTTTTAGCCGAAGCGGAGAGACCTGAGTGACACTTCCTGCCTGAGCCCTCTCGGCGATCGTTTTACCATAAAACCGAGATGTTTTGACACTGAAGAGTAAATAAGGTTTATTTTGAAATGGCGTACATTTTCGCGTTGATATTTTGGCAAAAGACCGGTTCCATTTTTTTCTTACGGTAGTTTCCCTTGTCACTTTAAATGTGCTGTTGCCCTTGCTATAGAAAACACACATTTCACATTTTCTTTCACTGACACATGGTTTATTGAGCAAATTTTTTTTTCTGACAGACATTTATTTTCATTTTCATATACTATAATTATAACAATTGACAATTCAGTTGGTTATAAATATCTCATATCAAACAAGCGAGTATTTATTCATATTTTCTGAAATCTGTTATTTATCACCCAGCCACATTCAGCAATTCAACAGTTACCTTAGGCAGGAGAAAGTCCCGGTAAGCGGGGTGGGGGGGGGGGGGGGGGGGGGGGGGGGGTATGGTGGAGACTCTGAAATTTGTATCTTTATCAGTATCAGTGTGGCGGTACTATACTGGGGCCGATTTTCAACCTAATCAGTTCCGATTTCCGTCCGGGTTTACGTAAAAAATATGTTGAATTCCTGGTCATCGACGATTCAGACTAATCAAACAGGGAGAAAATTCAGGTTCGTTTTCGTAATAATTTGGAAAATTCTGGACCCTATCACCGCACAAACCTAATATCCATCACAGGCGCGGATCCAGACCGTCTACACCATTTTACGGAAAACGTCCAATTTCTTATGGGAAATATTTGGATGAAAGCCAAATAGGCTACTGTAATTTTTGCTCTTGATTTAGGTTGATTGTGGAGGAAATATTGCATCGAAAACGCTGGAAATAGCGTTTCAGAGCATGTAAATCTCAAAATTTCCTAGGAGCTCGCGCCTTCAGTGATCGCTTGGCTTGTACCGTTCGTTTAGCTCGGAAACTATCAGTTTTTTTACCCTGGTTCCGCGCCTGCGATTTATCATACAAGTGTATGTACCAGTCAGCACCAGCTTGTAATAGGTACGTTGCCAACCAGATTGAAAGCTTGCCTGATAATCGGTACCCTGGGTGACAGAGGTTCTACTGCCCTCTTTGGCTCAGTTAGAGAGGGCAGTATGGCAGTAGAACCTCTGGCACCCAGGGTAGATAATCGGTGGCTTGTTTAAACTAGATATATATGAGACACTGTCTATCTGCAGGAATAGAACAGTATAAGATTTAAATCATTCGCATTTTGCTGAGGTCCTGCTCAACAATTGTTCTCATCTCCGAGGGAAAGAAACTCTTGATGTCAGTCCAGCATGAAGCCAGGGTGTCTAAGGTCTTGACATCCTCTTGATGGAGGTCCCGGGTCACCTTCTCTACACTGTGTAATGACCAGTTGTACTTGGACTGCATGACCTCGAGAAACACGTCTAAGGCCGCTATTAATAAGAAAGAAAGATATTAGGTGGGCTCATACTAGACTCCTAAGTCAGGTGTAGTAGCGACTTAGGTCGACTTCTAATGGGAAAAATTACCGTGTGAACGACTAGTAAGTAAATTGTCTTGGAAATTTGACTTAATGCCAGCAACTTAGCCGTATAGAAAACAATAACGCAAAAAAGGTCCACAAAGAATGCACTATACATACCTTGGCGAACGGCTACTGCAGCAGTAGTGCTAGTGCTCTCAATGGCCCGCCGTAACTCTTCTTTGATTTTCACCAGTCTATTTCGTTTGGCGCTCTTCACATACTCTTCAGCGTTAAGAAGGGCGAAGTGAAGTATTTCGAAGACCTGTAGCTCTGTGTTCACATCAGGACCTGGGTGATCAGGACAATAGTTAGCCACGAAGAAGGTATGGCTGCGAGAACTTCCAGTAGCTGCCGAGGCGAGGTCGAGTGCATCTTCACATTCCCTGTCAGACTTTAGGGTATCTCTGTGAGTAACAACGGTTACGGGCGCAATACCTAAATATCAAGAATTGAGCAGGAATGAAACACCTCAGTACACAAATGAACCAGGTATCTTGTGCGTTATTGCCAAATATAACATCAAATTAAAAACTAAGTAAAGAGCGGTGAAGAACGGGTAGTGGAATCTCCCTCCTCCCTAGTTTTTTCATTTGTTCTCCCTCCTCCCTAGTTTTTTCATTTGTTCTCCCTCCTCCCTAGTGAGTTTTAAACATGTCTCCCTAGAGCATGAACGTAGTTCCCATTTTCTCCTTCTTCTCTGTATGCTAAATTCTCCTGCCTCCCTAGTTTTTCTGGACTTTTCCTCCGCCTCCCTAGTTATTTTTAGCCGTTTCTCCCTCCTCCCTAGGACCCCTGTATAAACTCGATATTTTAACCTAATCACTGGCTTCACATTCCCAGATACTTAGCATCTTTCCAACTTTAATTATTTGTTTCAAGTGAGTTCTGTATAAATAGGAACTCACCCAGAGGCCCTAGTGTTTGTCTGACAGGTAGAAGGTAATTCTTGAGTGTCTCATTCCTCAGGCGGATGTCGTTGGCTTTCACCACTAGGATAACACTGTGCAACCAGCAGTCAAACGGAGCGTCACTGGTACTTTTCATAGCACGGGGTTCGCTCTTCGTCCTTTGAATGAAGTCTCCAGACTTAATTCTACCAAACAGAATGTCATTCAGCTCACGGCCCTCGTGATGATCGTAGTTAAAAAAACCTCGAGTGTCCACAAGCCTGAAAAACATCTCTGCTAGATAATCCTCAAGAATGATCGTCCCTTCAGCACCGGTTGTTGCCACAGGAACCGAGCCTTTGTCTGTCTGTCGCACCGTCCGCTCACATGTGTTGATAAAGCAGCTCTTTCCAGACCCGGTTGGTCCAAACACACCAATACGCAGTTTTGTCACATCGCTGATTTCCACACCTTTAAAATTCCCAATGCTTGTTTTATCGCCAAGCTTGTACCTGCACAGAGCTTGTCTTTTAGATGTAGACTGTGCTTGAAGTTCCCGTTGTTTCTGTCTTTCCCTTTCTAGTCGTTCCTGTTCCTTTCGTATCCTTTCTTGTTCTGCTAGCTGTGCTTTTCTCTGTACTTCTAATAATCTCAGTCTTTCACTTTCTGCAGCTTCCTGCTTCACTCTTGCTATTATCTCTTGTTCTTGCCGTTCTCTTTCTCTCCGCTCCGCCTCGAGACGTTCTTGTTCTCTTCGCCTGTTTTCTTCCAAGATTCTAGCCGTTTGATCTATGAAGGTATAATGAGTCTCGTGATGGCTTCCTCCACCCTGTAATAAAATACAAATAAGTTTGCATTTACCGTTTGATGATGTTCAGAATGCAAATTGCAAACCTGACTGAGACACCTTTCAAAACAGATAACGAATTAATTAATCGGCTCAAAAATTCCAGTAGCAATTCGGTCATTTCGTTGCACACAAGCTGGCGATTCCTCAGAGAAATAATTAAAAAGTGAATTGCCGTACAGTTCATGGGTCCGCAGTAGTACAAATATGAATCAAACAAATATTAGATATACTTACTCCCATTCTTGCTGAAGCTTCTAGTCTAACTTCGAAAAATCTACCGGGCAAAACTCATAAGATGAAAACCTGAAATATATTCCACGAAAGAGAAAGGGATTTACCCCTCAAGAGATTTAATGTCAGTAATGCACATATCACTGTTAAACCCGAGGGGGGTGTGGCGGGCAAGGGGTGGGGATTTGACATTTTCTCCCAAAAAGATGTCAAATTCCCCACCCTCGGAACAACACGTTTGGTCAAATATCTACCCCGTCTTCCTTATGTTTCCTATAAATAACCCCACCCTGGGCAGGCAGCGTATGTCAAAATCCCCACCCTCAGGGTTGCGCGCCCTGCCTGTCAAATCTCCACCCCCTCCCTCGGGCTTAACATTGATAGGTTCATTAACATGAACTCGCCGTAAAGGGAAATTTCCCCTTGAAATTTCCCCGAAATGTGCAAAATATGCAAACTCATGTAGCATAGCCCTCGTATAGATTAAAAGACGAAAGGCGGCGAAATAGTTAACTCTTATAAATCGAAAGAGAAGGGGTTTTACTCTACGCGAGAGATCAAAGTGTATGTCCCAGAGTCGGAGAGATATGCAAATCTTTCTATTCTCGGAAAAAAGATGACACTGGTACACACCGGTTTATAACAGGTTTACAGACTATATAAAGTGAAATGTTGACAACGTGTATATTTAATTAGGGGTTTCCCCTCGAACACTATCTATTTGTCACGCAATCAGCATTTCAAAGAAATGACATCAGGTAGGTTTCGGGGAAGTGAGTGCATTGAAAGCAGCTAACACATACAAAGCTGGGTGAAGTGAACGAGTGGAGCTTGATTTTTGCTTGTGAAATGGCTAATTTGAAAGGGGAAAGACCACAGAGCTTTCATTTGTTCAACTGTGATAACACGTACGACTTGAATAAGGTTGAAGCAGTGATACATGCAGTAGAAAAAGAGAAAGTGACAGTAGAGAAAACCTACTTTCCTTTGCCTCGAATGTCTGAGTTGTGCGAACAACTGGAAGGAAAACAGTTCGACTATGCAGTGTTCGTGGTTCATGCTCACGAGTCGAGACTGTCGATAAATGAGGAAAGGGCAGGCATTGGTTATGCTAAGATTTATCGAACGCTGCTCCGAGTCACAAGTAAGTATTAAAGGTCGGCACACACGAAGGAACAAGTCCCAGGGACATGTCCCGGGGACAAATCCCTTTTTGTGTTCAGACGAGGGGACGTGTTGTAGGGACATTGTGATTTTAGCAGACGCCATCTTGAAATAGAGTTCGTAAGGGCTTGTGGGAAAGTCAAATGACGCTTTACGATTGGTTTATTTTCATTTTGTTCCAGGGACATGTTGTATGAACAGTTAATTAATTCACACGAGGGGACAATTACATTTTGTCCCCGGGACTTGTCCCCTCAATTCAAACCAGTTTGATTTGAAGGGACAAGATATTTCCTAGTTCAGACGAGGGGACAGGTCCTTCGTATGTACCGACCTTTAAGCAGGCGTCAATGTGCATATGTGGATAATTATAGGTACAGCTTCCACCGTTATCTGAAACTACTGTAACCGGGGCTATACTTCAGTAGCATACCAACTTACAAATCCTAGCATATTCACAATATTTTTTCACTGATAATTGGCTCAAATAACCGTAAGTTTTCGTTCTACAATGTTGTCTACGTTGTCTAAGTGGCCCTTACTGACTTTTCGCAGTCTATTACTGACTCAGATAAAGGCAGAGGCCAACTCGAAAGCTCTGCTACGTACTTTGGCCTCTGCACACTTATATGTAACTACTTTTTCATATTTTTCTTGATTTATTACCTTCTATTCTCACATTGTAACTTGCTCTATCGATAAGTATAAAATAAATTGAATTGAATTGAAAATTGAATTAAGCACATGCACTCCATGCAAATACCTTAGGCCTTTCTCAGTCCTCATGATCCCTAAGCACTTTTAATTTTGTAAGAGAAAAGGTTTTTTTTTAATACGTAGTTTCTTACCTAGTATAATAAACATATTCAGATATTTTTGGTTGTTTTATGGGCCAGATCAGCCTTGTCCCAGACGTTCCGGCTGGCTGGTATTATTTTCTGATTTGGTTAACGGGATCCCTGTGGTTGGTGACGTCACGGGTCTTTCTTCGCCCCAAAGGTCCAATATGGCGTCGTCGTTTTATAACAAAAGGGTGTATCAAGAAAGGTTCTACCAAAAGACTCGTATGCATCAAGTGATAGGAAAATCATATTGAGTTTTCTTATTTTAAAGTGTTTGAAGTTTGTGCAGGAGCCCATTACCAGGAGCGTCCAGTCCATATATACTATATCCGTGAGTCAGCGTATGACCGGTTTGAGCTATTTGTAGAACATGTTTCCCGGGGAACTGCCTTCTGACTCTGCTGCGATTATTATCGAGATTAAGAATGATCTATTGTTCTTTGAGGTGATTTACTAACGGCCTGCATTGTCCTGACTATGGTTTGATTGGATTCCCAAAGTGTGGGCACGTGAACTCCCGTGAGATCTGTTCTAAATATAGCTCAATGCGGTCATACGCTGACTCACAGACCTAGTATGGGAGATGGACGCTCCTGGTAATGGGCTCCTGGTTTGTGTGATTGTGATTGTGATTGTTTGTGTGATTGCAAATAGTAAAACCTGGCAAAATGGAGTAGTCAGAGTAATAAATTCAAGTAATTCGTGAAGTTTGACTTTATTTCCGACCAAAATACCTTGCATCGCTGCCAAGCTGTTCAACTCAACATATTACTGTCAGCTCAAAATGTTTGAATTAGCTGACTGTCCGTGATGCATGATGGTAGAGGCTCCTGGTGATGGTTATTAGCCAAGAAAGAAAATCAACTCCCAGAAATTTCGGGTGGGACTGTGCCGCCCTGCTGTCAAAACCCTGACCCTATTTCAGACCAAAATAAGAGATTTTCCCTTTTTCAGACCTGTACTCTATTTCATAACAAGAGAAATATATGAAAATGTGCGATCTCATACTTCCCTGTCAAGATCATACCCCTATTCCAGACTGAAAATGCGAAATCTATTACACTATTTCAGACTAAAACAGCTCGAAACTACACCCTTTGGGGCGGCACATACCCGCATAGCTTATTTATATGGGAGTACCCCCCCCCCCCCCCGGATCCATCTACGGTAAGATAAGATAACTTTATTTATACATGGTAGGTCCTTCAGGAGTGATAAAAATACAATTATGGAAATGGCTATATACTATGGTATCTAAATATACTAATGACTATAGCTGATATAATAATTACTATTACTACTAACTACTACTATAATATGATAAAAAATAAAAAATAAATAAAATTTCCCTGCTTTACAAGGACGCCGTGTCTTTAAGTGCTCACTCCGAAAAATCATGGCAGCGTATTTGAGATTTAAAAGTTGTCAGTGATGACGTCTGTCTAAGGTCTGATGGCAAGCTATATATACCACAGTACCGCCCCACTGTAACTCAAACTCCTTTTGTAAAAGTCGGTGGAGGGGAGCGGCACTACCAGCTTGCCATCTGTGTTTCTCAAGTTGTATGACGCAACATCAGTCCGATTGATAAACCTCGAGGTCAAATATTAAGAAGCTTCATTATGTAACACATAGTACATTAAAATCGATTTACTGACCTTTCGTTGTCGGTCTAGTTTATCCCAGTTAAGTAACTGAAAGAGGTTATCGGCGTTAGCGTCATAGCTTGAAAATGTTATTATGCGTGCCGCGCGATTTTGTAATTTTTGTAATTTTCGGGAAAGGCCCTTGTTACAGTTGCCCCAAACTACACTACAATAGTCAAAGTGCGGTTGTACTAGCGCATTATAAATGGTAAGCAGTGTCTCTTGAGGAACAAAGTGCCTAACGCGTTTGATGGCACTTATCCCAGAGGAGATTTTTTTGGATATCATGTGACCATGATTTTCCCAATTTAGGTTTTGATCAATTTGTACACCAAGGGACTTGAGACCTGCGTGCTTTACTGGGGCTTCGTCAATAACGAAGTTTGGGCTCCCCGTGAGATTGGATAGCCTTTGTCTTGAGCCAATGAGTAAAAATTCGGTTTTCGTCACGTTTAGCGCGAGCTTATTGGCAGCCAACCAAACATGAATCATATTCAAATCAAAACTCATACGCTGATTTATTTCTTCTATATTATTACTTGCGTATGTTATGCTAGTGTCACCTGCATACATTCTTGGCTGCGAATATACTAAGCTGTTAGGCAGGTCATTTATATATAATAGAAATTAGAAGGGGCCTAGGCTGGTCCCTGAGGCACGCCACTCCTAACAACTTTCTTAGATGACTTATAGCTATTAATGATACACGTTTGCATTCGACTTTCTAAATAGGAATTAAGCCAGTTCTGTGCAGGTCCGATTATTCCATAATATTCTACTTTTGATAGAAGAATAGTATGGTCAACTGTATCAAAGGCCTTTTTTAAGTCTAGAAAGACAACAGCATTAATGTATCCGCGATCAATATTTAGTGACCAACTATCGGTTGCTTCTAGTAGTGCAGTTACTGTGGAGTGAACGGAACGAAAACCAGATTGGTGGGATGAAAGCAATCTGTTATCAGTTAAATATTTATACAGTTGATCATAAACGATTCGCTCAAATACCTTTGCAACTACTGGGATAATTGCCTTATAGGCCGGTAGTTGGTCATGTCAGTGCGTTTCCCGGCGTTTTTATAAAGTGGTGTGACTCTAGCGTTCTTCCATTCGTCGGGAAACACACCTGTTTCAATTGACTTATTAAATATATTAGTCAGTGACTCAGATATCAAATCAGGACATTCCCTGATAATGTTCGGCAGAAATATTATCAAGACCGGTTGCTTTGGACTTGCAAAGTTTGGATAATAGTGAAAATACTTGAGATTGATTAGTAGTCTCGAGGGAGAAACGCTTGTTAGTTTCATTGAGATAGTCTTTAGATAACAAACGTCAACTTATTTTATATTTTTAGCAAGTTCCGGTCCGATTTCTGCAAAGTATTCATTGAATGTCTCAGCAGCCTCAACTGGGTCACTAGACTTTCTCAAAGTCCTTCTTAGCCCCCCGCACGAAGGACTTTTCCCACTTGCAGCGCGCCAAATTTACCGGTTGATTTTTCAACCGGAGGCGTGGCTAATGGACGTAATAAGATTTGCCCAATCACAAAGCGTCAATTCTTCAGGCATTGTATGTTGACATGTCAAGACAGTCGACCGTGGATGTTGTATTTACAATTTGATTGTACTCAGAAAGAGTTTGTGAAAGGCGCGAAATGTAAGCTCCGCCCCTGAAACGTGCTTTCGCGCCAAAACATAATCCCCCGATTCAATTTCCTGCAAGTGAAACAAGTCGAACTCGCCTCGGAGCCCTCGCCTCTCGCTTCAATTCTCGCGCTCGATTTTTGAGGCAGTAATCGCTTACCCAGCGACTCGGCGAGTTCGACTTGGAGCAAGTCTACTGGGTCACTTGAAGTTGTACCTTTACAATCTATTTCATTAATCACTGATTTGTTATTTTTACGCGAAGTTATTTCATTGATGGTTTGCCACATTTTACGCGAGTTGCCAGTATAGTTTTCAAAAGCACTGTCTATTGTAATAGGCTTTCTTTGCTTTCCTGATCTCGTCATTTACATGATTGCGTATTTTCTTAAAGTTATCCCAATCCTGTTGATCTTTAGACATCATAGCTTTAATTTTGAGACGATCTCTCCGGTGCATTTTATTTTTAACTCAGAATTAATCCATGGGCTTTTCGACGCTCGTGTACGTCTAGTACGTATTGGAGCGTGCTTATCGCATACCTCTGTAAACATCGCTTTCCGTTTAAGCCACATTTCATTTGTGTCTTCAATTCTCCTGAGCGAAAGTTTTCTCTATTAAATTTTTGAAATGCCGAATGGAAACATTGCGTGTTCCCTTTGACGTAGGTGATAAGGAGAGTTTGCGATAAGCATACACTAAGTTATGGTCACTGATACTTATACGAGATACTCCACTGCAAGTTATATTATCAAAATGATTTGTGAATATAAGATAAATTAACGTGCTACTTGTTGCAGTAATACGTGTTGGTTCTTCAATCAACTGATGGAGATTGTAAATATCAGTGATATTAAGAAGCGCTTCATTGTTGTTATTAGATTCAGATAGGAGGTTGCAATTAAAATCGTCCAAGATGATATTTTCTGAATCTATTTTCCCGATGAGGGCTTCTAAATATGTGTAAAATTCTGGTTTAGAATTAGGGGGGCGGTAAACTGTAGATAATATGAACGGCTTAGATCTAGGTTTTCTAATTTCAATAGATAAGCTCTCCAGTTTTTGTGTTTCTAAGTCGTTTCTTGCAGCATAATTGATATTTGTACGGACAAAAATACAAACGCCGCCTCCATTTCTTCCATTAATAGGTCTATCGCGGCGTACAATATCCCATTAATTTTGACCTCGTCATCACTGACAATGTCGTTAAGCCTCGTTTCGTTAATAGCATAAATATAACCATTGGTTATCAAGTAAGATTCGAAGCTCGTCAATGTGTTTTGGAAGGCTAGTAATGTTTAAACATGCCATTTTAAAGTCACGATTATTAGGAAATATTGGTTGTGGGTTCATAGTAGCATTGACATTAGGTGCTGCTGCAACAATTTCTCCACGCCAAATCAGGCAGTGCTTTTCAACTGATCCAAGCAAAACTCTCTTAAAGCCTCAAATATGTGCTCTGATATTTGCTCAAGCTCTTTAGGTATCTTTACGAGGATATTTACATCAAAACTCTATGGGCGCCATCTTCGATCGAATTGTACTAAGCGAACCACCAGTACAAACCACAGGGATCTCCTAGAACGGCCAGTATCAGTCGAGCTTGAAGCAAACTACTACAACTATATATTTAAAACTGAGTTCTGAACCCTAGTGACCGGCAGCTCATGATCAGTATGGGGAATGCCACGCATGGAAATACACAATCCTCTGCCCAGGGAATTAGGTATTTCTCCGTTTAATTAAATTGCACACGTACAATCCGGCAACCAGCATTCACAAATGAGTATTTTCATAATGTAATATTTATTGTTGTTGTCAGGATAGATTGAACTTTGTAACTCCTCTAGGCTCGCCTTCCACGTTTCTTGACTTTGTTTTCTATTCGTTTTTCTTTTCAACAGACAATCGAGTGTTGATCGTGATTGGCGGTGATGACAACTACAAGAACACAGAGGAGCGTGACATGACCGTGTTGTCACGCTGGGCGAGGCGAAAGATATCCTCACAATTCTCAGAGGACTATCTGGATGGTACAGCGAGCTTTATATTCTCTTGGGACGAGAAACACCATCCCATACACGAGGAGGCACTCGAGTTCTATCTGAGTCCTACGAAGAAGGGATCGTTTGTGCCTAAGCCACGTGTACGTCCATTACCACCGAGCCCTGAGAAACAAGAGCCATCAAAATTATCTGCAGAGCAAACTCAACATCGAACCACAACTCAACATCGAACCACAAAGGACCCAGGAGAGTCAAGACCAATAGAACCACCTACAAATTCATCAACTGTACAGCAACATCCAAGTGTGAAGATCACCAAAAAACTTGAGGGAAAAAGACAAGAGGAAAAAGAAGCCTCCACAATTGATCCTCCTCTTGGTCTACCACCAGCATCCCAAGGTTTCTTGTTTCCTTAAATTCTTTTAACGCTTTTGAAATTTGTATGTAAAAATGTTTTTGAGATGTAGATTTAATGCATGCGACATTCCACATTTTTACAGAGCCGCATGGTAAATTTTGACAAGTTGTTAGTATACTTATATCATTTTCTGCCTATCCTATCTCCTTTCATTTTCAAAGACAAATGTTACACTTCTCCAGTTTACTTGCTCGCTGTGAATCTAGCCCAGATTTTCTGATCGCTACAATCGGTTCAACGAATAAAACTAAAATGGAGTACTTTTTTTCAGAGCAAACGAACAAGATTTCACTACATGTGATCACGTGCACTAAGAGCAGAGAGTCTGTAGACACCGTGCATCGCTTTTTAACGAACGTATACAAGGCCATGCCAATCTGTGGTTCACCCGAAACACCCATAGTTAAAGAGGGTGAGATACCTGGTCATCTGCTGAGAAGCAAGCCGGACTTTGTAGTGATTGCTGCCGATAAAGAGGACGTCATGAACCTTGAAAATCAGCCTGAACTGGAGCAATACTTTAAGACGATTTTCCAGTGTATCGCTAAAAGTGTTGGTAAGTATTAGGCCTGTTTCGGACGGCGAAATGTTCATGCTCCGAACGTAATAGATAAATTTATTACGGCAGGAGCTGGCAAGACAGCGGCGTATGAATCAATTGAGTTCGACATGTTTGAATTAGGTGTCGCATTATGCGATTCTGTAGCGGCGTTGATTCAAACGCCGCTCTTGTCATGTGCCGAACTAAATGCACGAATTATGCTATCTTGAAATTGTGCAAGTAGCGCCATAAAACAACATGAACTATTTTTGCCCCAAATTCTATTTCTGATATACTTCAGTTGTCTAACTTAGTTTTCTTTGAGAGGCAGGAGCAGAAATTAAACTGGAATAAATGCTACCCGAATAGTCCAGAATTACCGCTGAATGCAATGACTACAGACGCATGTACGCAGGGTTAGCCTCCTTCTGAAGTTAAACATTCATAAATACCAGCGGGAAGGTGGGCTATTCACAACTCTGCGTATTGTTATAGTTTTGCACCTTCTCGCTGGTATTTATGAATGTTTAACTTCAGAATGAGGCTAACCCTGCGTACATGCGTCTGTAGTCATTGCATTCAGCGGTAATTTTCGAATACGAAACTGGACTATTGCGGGATTGATTCATCTTGTGATGTCACAATGAAAACCTACGGGATTTTATTGTAGTAGTTTTCTCTAGGGAGGGAGTTGATTTATCTTATGACATCACAGGGTCCACGAAAAGTAACCAAAATTAGGGATTAAACGCCAGAAATGTTACAAAATGTGCAAGATTAATACCTTTTTGTGAGAAACAAACACAATAGTACAATATTTATTTTTTATTTTTTTGACGTGATACTTGCACTTTAATATTCGCGCTAAAACTAAACTCTAGTCCCAGATTTCCTGATCGCAACAATCGGTGCAACGAGTAAAGCTCGCTGTCTGAGTCAACCAGTCGCTCCAACGTCGAATTTAATGGTATTAAGTAAGATTTTAATATGGTTTAACCTCTCGTAAGCGACCATGTCAGACGAAAGGGTTGCTTAATACAGTAACCACCACAGGAAGCCCAATTTGAAGTTACATCTGGGGTCTAACAAGGCGTGGGCAATACTCAGAATAAAGGAATAACTAGAGTGTGTAGCGTAATGTTCAACGCAGTCACTATTTTAATCCAAAACTATTGTAACTAAAATCGCCGAAAATCGAAATCGAAATCACAACCTTTATGTCTCATGCAAACTGTACTCGCGGTCGCTTAACAGGTTTCTAGAAACACGGTACCTCTGAAGAGAGGTGGTCGTTCCACGATGTTCCTCTGTAATGAATGCTTCAATGTACATCAGGACAAGTGAACTTATAGCTGTGATGAATCGAAGCCCCTTTCTCTTGCTTGCTTGAAAAACAAAAAGAAAGAAGTGATGATTTAGAATTGCGCTCGCCTCCGATCCTCCCACAACCACTAACCCCCTCTCACAGAACCCTCGATCCGCCCCAGTTCAGTGTAGAATATCTATAGGCGAATCCTTGTTTACGTTTTTTTCTCATTAGCATACATCAAACTTCAAGCCACGTGTTGACAAACAAACATAATACGTAAATCGGAAGAGATTGTCACAATTGATAATTACCAAAAAATTGAGATCGAGTGATATGATAATTATATTTTGAGGAATGAGCGTTTAAAAAGCTCAAAATTTACAAAGAATGTATGGCTGTCAGCAACTCTTGCCCAGAGCCCATTTTACAGTTTTGAAAAGTCAACTTCTCCGTAAATATTTATTTTAAAATCTCAAATTTTCGGTGATTACTAAATTTAAATGATTATTTTTCAACTTCCCTAGTCTGTTTGTTTGCAGCTTGAAGTTTAATTTATGCTAATGATGCAAATATGTATACAATGACGTCAGCAAGAATTCGCCTATACAAGGAGCCCGGTCATTGACAGGAGCGTCGATCTCCCATATTTGGCAGTGTGAGTCAGCACATTCCCAGATCAGGTTATTCTTAGAAACCCGAGGTGAAGAAATCTCATATCCCCGAGCGGAAGACCGATGGCGAGATTTTCTCATTGTACGCAATAACACTATATATCTTTTCATAAATCTGATTAGGAAGCATTGTTTGCCTTGCTGCATAAAATTGCTGTTCTCTTTTTTTCGCGGCAACCTGATTCTAAAAATAGCCTGATCTGGGAACACGCTGGCTCACGAATGCATAATAGACGGATGCTCCTGGTAATGGCTCCTGCCCATACCTTTACGACTTTTGAATTCGCTTTACCTAAAAATTAAATTTACAGGGGAAAAAGCAGTTATCATTGTGTGCAGTGACGATGAGTGCCTAAATGACGATGTTACATCAAATACTGTCCATAATACACTGCACAGTCTAGCAATTGAAGGCTTATCGAATCCCGATAAACTGCTAGTGATGTCATGGAATAAGGAGCCCAGGGACATTCACCTGGATATGATGGTGGGCGTATTAGGCTACTCTGGTCACACCGAAAAGACGAAATCAACCAATCAGAGAGATTCTACGAGGACGGACCCATTGCATGCTCCAATACGTGCACCTGGTGCACAAGGATCGTCTAAGCAGTCAATGAGTAGTGTAGCGTATGATAACCAACAAGAGTCGTACAGTCATCAACAACAAGAGCGACGCCAGAACAAGAAGGTCCCGACTCATGCCACACAAGGTCGTCCCCAAGAAGACCGAAGGTATGCTAGAAAACCAGTGTACAACGAACGAGGAGATCGTCTGTGCTATCAGGCGTTAATGACGTATGGTAACATAACACATATTCTTTATCATGACCACCCTGGATGGCAACCCCCAGATTACATGATAAACAACATCCGAAAAAGCCATGGAGGTGAACCACACGTTAAGTTTGAAATATGGGAAGGCAGGGATAGAATACTTTATCCTGTGGTACCAGTCAAACACCCTCTCAAACAAGACCAGGGGCAAGCTGTGAAACCAAAGTATGATGAAAGAGGAAATCGCTGCCGCTATCAGGCAATGATGATGCATGGCCACGTAACAGAAATACTTTACAGTGACCCCCCTGGATGGCAACCCCCATATCACATAATAGAGGACATTAAAACGAGGCACCAACAGGAGGCACAAGCTAAGGTGGAATTCTGGGAAGACGAAGCTGGAGGAATTCACCCAGCTGTGGTGACTGATGATAAAAAAACTGGTCGATCGTGGTCGTCACCGAAAACATGGTTCAGCTAGTGATTTCGCTGGAAAACAACTCAAATATATTTCTGTAGCTAGATGGTGTATACATGTTGCGTAGATAATTAACAAAATGTCTTTAAAGAGACATGGTAGAAGCGTTACTTAGAAAGGTCCACAAAGAATGATAGCACTTAATATTAGGATAAGATGCACTTGTTCACTATGTCCTTAAAAAATAAAATACCTGTATGACTTTCCTAACAGTACACTTATTATTAATAATTGATCAGCTTAGCAACAGCATCAGACAAATTAACAAGACAACATTTAGGCCAATAGCAAGGACTGTTCATTAAATAAGATCCGTCATGTGGACAGGTTTCATACATGTGAGTAGGTGATATATCCCAACCTGCGTAGCGACCCTCTAATTGTTTTCCGGTCGTCTTCAGTTTGGGACCAACATCAGTCTAGCTGTCATCAGCTGTCATTCAATATTTTCTATTAATCTTGAAGAATATGATTTCCTAAAATCGGTCTAGCTGTCATCAGCTGTCATTCAAATTTTCCTATTAATCTTGACGTAGAATATGATTGGATAAAATCGGTCTAGCTGTCATCAGCTCTATTCATGGTTACTCATTAAATATTCTGAAAATAGCGTCCTCCATGTGTTTTGTGTTGACTTTATTTGCGTGAAAAAAACATCGTTAATATCAGCTGGTTTTGCGGCCAACCCGTTTATTACTCGGGCTGCCTGTGGCAGCACCGAGTCTTAAAATGCAAGCCGTTTTTTTTGTTTGGTGCAACAAAATTTGCACTTTTGACCTATGCGGTAATTTTTTCTTTGTTCCCATGTATTAAATTTCAAGTTCACCACAAATCAGATTGCACTGTGCTGGTCACGTGACAATCCAGGTTAATTTATTTACATAACTGATTACAGTAAATCAAGATGGTCGACCCGCGAGGAAATTTCTCTCAAATTTGGAGTCCCATCTCTCAAATGTAAGCAGTTTAATGTTTTATGTAACTTCACCGTGCGAAAGCCTTCCAACAGGCTCAGGATATTTCAACTGGCGCTCTTGTCGGAGCCGAAGGCCAGTGATAGCTGAGAGGGAAAGTGAAACTAAACAGTGTCTTGTTTCTGATGAGCCAAGCAAATATGTTCAACTCTCGACTCACTCAAGGTAAACGTAAACTTAAATTTAAGATCTACTTTGGTCTTTTATTGTGGATCCAAGGAATGTTTCAGTGTTTGGTCGCTCGCCAACACGAAGCCAGAATACACACTCAGCGCACAATAATTTATGATGACCCAGGCAATATTCAAGCCGAGGTTTAAAGGATTCCAACAATTTCCTTTATAGTTCTGTAATATAATGAGCAAACTGAAGTTTTGGAGCAAGAACAGCAGATAAAGTTACACAGAGGCACACAAATTGACTACGAATACAATTAACATGACTTCCAGAGGTTTTCTAGTTTTATTAAGTTATTCAAGGCTAAAATAGCCAAAAACGATTTGATCTTCACCTCTACTCGCTTGAGACGTAACGCTGACAGATGTTTGCTGTTTTGGAGTCTTCTGTATCATGTGTCAGATCTTTTAGCCCTGCGTTCACCAGATCACGATCTAAGCTCTCTCAGCGAAATAACCTAAATGTACCTGAAGAAAGTTTTCGACCTCGTTTGTCATTTTTGCTCTAACCACTGTAAACAATGTAACATGATCAGGCGCTCGAGCGTGATCGTTTACTTTATTATCTGAACAGCGCGAATTGCAAACCTCACTTAGTGCTGGAGTTGCTGACAGATATCTAAGTGGTCAAAATGCCCTGAGCGCGTGTCTGAACACCCCCCGTAATGCTCATATGGGTTGTAGTTAGGCTTTAGCACATTCTGCTCGAAAAAAAGGCTATTCTGCTCGAAAGAATTGCCCGAAAAAAAAGACTATTCTGCTCGAAATTATGCTCCAAAAGTACTGTTATGCTCGAATTTATGCTTCTGAAAATTTGGGGCAGTTGCAGAGTTAGCGTGTACAAGCCGATTATTCCATTTTTTTCATGGATTAGTACTAATTTTACGTTTACGAGCTATAGGTCGGACTTTTTCGGAGCCTGCAATAAAGCTAAGATAAGTTAAAGCATTGGGAACCAACTGTCTTTCTTGTCCTTCTTCGTCATGGTCAATGATTTATGTTTGTTCCGCCGCCATCATTGTTTTGCTCGTACCCAGCTCCCTCTCGTCCCCACTTTTCCTCGTTCCCAGGCCCCAAAATATGCAAAATGGCCTATTCTGCCCGGATTATGCCCCAATTACGTTTTCTGCTCCGGAGGCCCTATTATGCTCGAAATTCTGCCGGCAGAATGTGCTAAAGCCTAGTTGTAGTACTTGGATTATTTTCCGAGGTGTCCGCTTACGGGAGTGTAAAAACAAAAGAAAAATCCAAATCATAACCCTGAAAAGTGTCCGCGTCCGCCTACGGGAACGTATAAATACAGAGTTTGACTGAGAGTTCAAACGGGGTTTTGGAAAGGTGTCCGTAACTGGAGCTGTCCGCTTACGGGAGTGTCCGCACAGAGAGAGTCGACTGTATAATGTGGTTGGCAAAAAAAACCATGTGTTTGTATCTAGCGATTTGGCCATGGGCCTCACGAAATACATCTAAAGTCTCAATTCTGCTTCCATATCATAATTCTTGTATGAGACTTATAAGTTAAGAGCATATAAGCTTCGATGAAAGGGCTTGCTTGCATTTTGGAAGAACAAGAAAGTAATTTGGCGATGAATAAGCACGGACCTGTGATATTAACCAATAATTGGTAAAGATTGATTTCTAATTTCTGATTCCGAAATCAGAGTATTCAATTTGCTGATCTTCTTCCGCCTGATTTTAGAAATCTGAAATGCGATTTGTGAAGTCTCGTTCTTTCAGATCTGGTCCCGTGATTATAAGAGTTTCTGACAACTGGCCATGGATTCGTAAGTATTACGATATTTCCCTTCCGGTAGTGGGGGATGGTTATTGAAGTTCATGTACTTCCGGTTAATAATATATTTTTTGTGACAACACTACTCTCTCTCGAAAATATTTACCCATCCGGATGGGGTGAAAAGCGAATGCGCATCGCTCCCTATCCAGCGCAATAACGACAGACTGCATTCAGCGCCACTTCACATAGGTGGAAAATCTTCGCGCCAAAAGCCATTACATGCTTGGTCACAAGTTTCTATTAATAGTTCTAGTTCAGGAATGTGTGAATCCAGCGAAAATGGATAATTTTAAAATATTTTATTTAATGTGCAAGGACCAACTGACGAAGTACATGTAGAAGAACTAGATCGCCTTGGATAAGATCTGACGATGCAAGGTTGATTGTACGGTTTGGGGTCGTACAATATTTCGGCTGGTACGGCCACAATCCACCGTACCGAAAAAGATGGCCGCTGGTACTATTACCCACATTCCTTTGCGCGCGAAACACTTTAAATCCGTTATAAAATCGCGGTAGAGCTTTTAAATCTTAAAAACAAGCCAGTACGAATGCTGTTGCCAGTTATTGAAGACAACTTCGAGGGAAGCGAAGAAATATCACATGATCTATGTGTATTGGGACAATATTTAGGGAAGTGAAGAGACTGGGGGATTATGCGGGAGTCGAGATATTTGAGTGGACTTGTTTTATTCTCAGCTTCTCTTCTAGGAGAAGAACTTCGGGCGCTTCGGCCTTATATAGACGCACCTCAACAATTCCTCACTGACGGACACATCAATCATTACTATAAGTTGATTGGCTAAAAATAAATATTGACTACAAATAATATGATATTACGTACTCATTATCCGAGTGTAAATGATTGACAAAAGTATATTTTTGTTACGAAAAAGAGCGTGGCATACAAAGATAAGGTCTGTACTAATAAGTCAAGGCATGGTCTATATAACACAAATAAAATAGGTAAGAGTTTGGGAGAATGAGAAATGGCAGTGAGAACACGAGCCCGAAGGGCAAGTGTTTCCACAGCTATTTCAAGTTCTTCCAACTTCCACAAGTGTTTCTATAACTCTATAAAACAAGGGAAAAATGTTTTCTATTTCCTTTATATTAAATAACCCACAGAAAATAAGTACAACAATGGAAAATCACGCATTTATTAGTATCACAAAAATGTAACTTCTCCTAACCACGCAATCAAAACGTCATCAACTGATCACTAGCTCAAGTGCGCACTCAACTTACAGAGTTATAGAAACACGACTTTCAGCCAATCAGAGCACATGTACTATCGAATCTATTTTATAACGTTTTATACTGGGAGGCTCCGCCCCGAGGTCCAAACCCTTACCCTTTTATATACCATTTTTGACAGAAAAAGTAACCCTTTCATATACCTTCCATAAAAAATGGTACCCCTTTCAGACTTTTACTAAACTTTTCACTTGAGTAACCCCTTAAAATACTTGAATGAATCAGACATTTATTTTTATAGGTGCGTCTGTTCGAGATATTTTGAAAGGCCCTTTTAAATAACTAAATGACAGTTTTCCCTACCCTTTTCTTTACTTCAAATCATGAAATCCCTACCCTTTTATATGCTTCCAGCCTGAAAAGGTACCCCTTTCGGGCAGAGCCTCCCCGTATAGTCCATTATAGGGAGAGTACCCCCCGGGTTTACATGTATGCTGTTCTCCATTAGGCTTTGGTAGATTGTGCTAGCATAATTTTAAGCATAATTTAGCAAAACGAGCATTATTTTAAGCTTTTATTTCAGTTTAGCACTGCTAGCATAATCCGAGCTTTTATGCGTTGAAAACAAAAAAAACACATCATAGTTCTAGAATAATTCAGTTTGTATTTTATTTCTGTATTGTTTTTGGAACATATTGAGGTCTGTGCTAAGGCCCATGGTCAAATATGGTCCGGCAGACTCCAGGTGTGTCAAGGCGGTCACCCTGGGGTCAGCATATCTGAGAGACTGAGACTCTCCTCAGGCCACCACGCTTATGGCTCGGCGGCTCGGCGGCTCGGCCCCTCAGGCCTCAGATCAAAGATGGTGTCGTCCTCGAGTACATCCACTTCCAGCACTTCCAGCCCTTTCGAGGTGCGCACATGCGTATTTGCGATGCTAAAGACTGTAAGACTGGAAGTTGGACTATATGAATGTTCATTAAAGTCAAAATTGATAGAGTTAAGCTACTGGTGATCTTTATTTTCCTTAAAATCTAAGTAGCATAATTTCGGTGACAGAGAGCATAATTTTCAAAAAGTAGCATAATTTTGGCATAATTTCTAAAAAATATGAGCACTGCTAAAAGCATAATATGCTTTTTTTTCGAGCACAATCTACCAAAGCCTATTCTCCATGCAATTGACGTTTACATCTTGTGTGGACTACTTCGTCAAATAGGTAGAAATGAACCAGTGTTGATATGAAAAGCTAGTTCATTATATTGTAGGGCTGCAATTTACTGGAGCTAGCATGTAGTTTGCACTATACTACTTGTATCAATCGCCTGATGACAGCAAGACAATCAGATTGCAGCATTGATGTTAGAACACTATGGGTTTCTACTAAGGGACTAACCATATTTTTTTGGAGGATAGGCATGCAAATAGTTTTTTTTCTGCTCATGTGGAAATACAAGTTAGCAATTACTCCATATGCAAAACGATTTATTTTAAGTTTGCAGCCAGTTTCAATATTTCTGATCCCCCCCACCCTCCAAAAAACAATGGTCCGTCCCTAATAAGAAATAGAAAGGTATTGGGCAAAGCATTAACAAAAGTAAATTGATATACAATTGGCTGTGTAGTTTACTCCTTTTTTTCAAAGAAAGGCTGTTATTATTATGCATGTTCCAGTAAACAAAGTAAATAATTGAATAATTTTAAATAATTTTAGTTTTATTAGCATTTCAACTTTTGAATAACATCTTTTTTTACTTCGATAATTTATGTTCCTGAAATAATTACATCAATACACGCCTTTCATAAGTTTTACTTCCGGTCACGAAGACGAGGCTCCAGGTGGTTTGAAATCCAAGATGGCGGACAACTGCTCAGTCTCAGCTAGAAAGTACCTCCGAAAAGGACTCGAAAAGTGTGTTATTTAGTAGATCGTACCTGAATTTGGCTTCAGAATCACTGTATTTATGTTCATGTATAGTCTACCGTATATTAACTGATGATTTGCATGAAAAAACGTCCATGTTTTGGGCAAAATACCGAAAGAGCGCGGATGAAACTTTTAAACTATTAACTTTTGTTGAAAATCTCCACAGATCAGTACCACAAAATGCACACGCCGTATGAAATACTGCATTGCTGTGTACACTATGTACTGGAATAACTCTTGAGATGTGATTTGTAGTGTAAGCCGACCCAAAACTGAGAAAGTGTATGGCTGATACGGTCGAGTCCCACTTGGGTCAGAGATTTTTTCTCTTTCCCTCGTAGGGCGTGCACACATAGCACTACAGCATACCACTTTAAATCACATTCTTTATACCTACTAGTGCTACGCGGCAAACATGATTTCATATCATACCTACATATACATATATAATCGCCGTGACCCCATAAAACGCACCAATACCCACGATCTAGCGATTGCTCTCATCTGACTTGATAGCTCAGTTAATGGTAGAGCGCCAGACATGCAACCTGGAGGTCGTTGGGTTCGAGTCCCACTTGGGTCAGAGATTTTTTCTCTTTCCCTCGTAGGGCGTGCACACATAGCACTACAGCATACCACTTTAAATCACATGCTTGAAATATGGTTGTTCAGTTAACGTATAACTTTGAGGGAAGTGGGGGTTTCTTGGTGTTACAGATCATCACATATGTAACACAAAGAAAACTATTGTCTTCTAAAGCAAAACAATACCATGAAATACACAGAACCCTATCCCCAGAAACATGAATCAAACAATGAATCTGCTTCACCAAGAAGCACCCAGAAAAGTAATATTTGAAGTATGCGGGCATCAGGCGTCGCCGATTAGGCACACAGAGGCATTCCCGGAAAAATATGTTCCCTTGGTGTCAATGTACCTAAGAGAAGAGAAATCTTCAAGCATAATTCTGGCTCTTGGAAACAATGATAGCTATATACAGCTACCAGAATGAAGAAAAGACTGTTGATGATATTCAATCAATGGGCATCAGTCAAACGATGAAGATACAGATTCAACCGACCGCTTTGAAAAACCTGCTCGTTTTTCTTCTTCAAGGAAATAAAAAATAATATTAGTCAGTCTACACAGGATTCTCATCTTCTAAAATATTTCAGGTCTAGTATGATTTTTATAATGTTTGAGAGAAGGGAGAAATATCATTTACTGAAATAAATGTTTAATTGAGGCTAGCAGTAATATGGGAAGGGAATACCACTTATAAACAGTGGCTATACAAGCAATTCAGGTCAATAAAAATATGAAAACATTAAGTACTTTTTAAACATTTGTTACAAACATATTAAAACTATTAATTGGTAAAATAGGTGTTAACTAAGTGGTGGTTGAAGGTGATATTAAAATTAGTCCACATGAAATTGGGGAAATCATAAGATGAGTGATAATGTGTGTATGGATAGCAGGGTTTTAGCCCAGAAGGTTTGATGTAAGGTGAAGCAAAATCAGAAATGAGAAAAACACTAAAACAAAGGAAAATTATGAGTAGTGAGAGCTGCTAAATAAACAATAACTGATATAACAATGTGGTGGCCTGATGATATAGTGAAGGGAGTGGGGGAAGTTGCTTGGGGAAAGGAGGGCATTGGCACACCTGCCCCATCTCCCCTTATTTGACTGGCTAAAACCCTAGATAGGGTGAGCTAATATACCACACAGAGCATGCAGGGATAGGGGAATAGGAACCACTACTAATTACAATCGGTTTGTGCTAAGCTTTTCATTATATATAATTATCAAATTATCAATAATTGCACAAAAGAATATTCTGTACAAAATGGTAGTGTTAGAAATTTGAATTCCATTCAAAAAGCCCAAGCAGTGTCCAAAAGCCTCTGCTAGATATATTCTAACTACAAATAAACTTATTTTAATGGTATATGAATAATAAAATCAATACCGTATGCTGTTACACAATAATGTAAGTGATACAAAGTCAGGGAATATACATTGAAGGGTAGGGTATGAATTGTATACAATGTGAAAAAAAGGGTATGAAAAAATAGAATTTACCATATAATGGGTAGGGATAGGGGAAGGAAAACGTGCTATCATTCTTTATTAATGTAAAAGTTCTGTACAAAATGTAAGTGAAAACGGCTTTCTGGATGGTTATCCAGTATAATGGCTGTTGTTTCGGTATACTCGTTGCCTGCATCTTATCAGTTGACTCCAGCTTTTTCCAATGTTTGTTTTCTGTTAGGTGAACAGGAGTTACATTTCCCATCGATAGCACTTCACTTGCTGTATTAAATAGCAAAAGAGATTAGATATCATGACATGAGCTTATTAAACAGCCTATCAGAAATAAACTAAAATTTGCTTTGCACCTCATAAATCACTTTGCCTCAATTTTAGACCACAATACTAATTTACTTTAGGCAGAAGATATTTCCGACTCCTTTAAGTTAGCTTAGATATCTTCGACGGAAAGATGCCCCTGAAATAATTAATATCGTCCTCTGTAAGCTGCAAACGTTTTTTAGATTTCCAACCTGTCGGGTGTACATTGTTCGGAAATGACTGATGACTTGATCAAGTAGAAAAGTACTTTTCTGTGCGCTAAACAATATACTAAAATAATGCAGACTACACATGGACATAAATACAGTAATTGTAAAACCAAACACAGGTATGATTTACTGAATAACATACTTTTGGGAGTATTTTCGGAGGTACTTTCTAGCTGAGACTGTGCAGTTGTCCGCCATCTTGGATTTCAAACCACCTGGGGCCTCGTTTTCGTAACCGGAAGTAAAACTTATGAAAGGCGTGTATTGTATAACTAATCAGAACAAGGCGCCTTCAATACAGTGATTGCAATAAACTTGTACAAGTATTAGTTGACTAATAGACACTGCATGATGCGCTGATTCTGTTTTCATTCAGACAGATTTATTGCAATCACTGTACTGGAAAACTATAACAATGCATAAGTATCTGTGAACTGTATGTAATAACTTTTACCATTTCAAATTCTGAGTAACATCTTATTTTACTTCGATAATTTATATTCCTGAAATAATTACGTAAATTGTATAGCTAATCACTGAGAACAAGGTGACTTCTGTTTCAATAGAGATTGATAGATAGAGACGGAGAATTCCCAGCGAGATCAACTACAAGTCACAACTCATGGTTTCACACTGGCCGACTACATCCGGGGCTTTATTACTGTAACACAGGTAGCCCATATTGTAACATCCCCTTTTATATCAGTGAAAAAAATAACTGCATTTAATAAAGTTCAATGTTCACTAAAAGTCTGCATGAAACTCACTGTAAAAAACTATAGTAACTGTAACTCAAATCAAACATTGACTGATGGTTAATTAACATGATTAACATTGTTCAAGTTCAGGGACTGTCTAATGTTAGTAGCAAACGTTACTACTTGCGGTTCACGTGATAGTCCTTTAGATGGGTTGGTAGTCTCGTAGCTCTGCCAGACCTTCGTGGCTCTTCAACAACAGGGGTCTTCTGTGACGTTTCTGTATGTTTCGGCTTGGTAGGTGTTGCTGTTAATGGCTTGTCAACCCTTGTTGAAGCCTTAGGTGTTGGGGGCATTTCATCTCTTTTGTCTCTCTGGATGGGTGTTAGCTTTGGAGGCACTTCTGCTGTGGTCAATTTCTGCTGCTCCACAGGTGGTCTAACAGTTGGAGCTGGTTCTTCAGTTTTTCTTAGGTGTACTCTGTTTCTTCTGTATGTTCCATCAGGTGTCTCCACCTCATAGGATCTCTCATCAAATCTTTTGATGATCACTCCTTTCTGCCACTCTTTCCGTCCAAGTCTGAAAGGTTTCAGACGTACTGTGTCACCTTCTTCGAGGACTGTAAGGTTTCTGGCTGTTTTGTCGTACCTTGTGGCTTGAGCCTCTTTGTTGTGTTTCATTCTGATTGAGACCATCTGCATGAATTCTTTGCCTCTTGGTTTGAGTAGGTTGTCAGTAGTAGGTATGAGTGTTCTTGTACGCCTATTGAGTAGTCGCTGTGCTGGACTACTCCCTGCTCCTTGGGTTGGAGTGTTCCTTATTTCAAGTAAAGCAATGTGGGGGTCAGTGTTGCTTTTGGCACACTTGCTCATCATGGTTTTTGCTGCCTTTACTCCTGCTTCAGCCTTGCCATTTGCGTTAGCGTGCCCTGGAGACGATGTACAGTGTTCGAAGTCCCAGTTGGCTGCAAAGTCATTAAACTCTTGTGCAGCGAACTGCGGTCCATTATCACTAATTACGGTAGATGGGATTCCATTTCTGGAGAAGTGCTGTTTGAGTTTCTTGATGACAGCATTAGCTGATGTGCTTGTCAGGTGGTCAACTTCCCAGAATCCACTAAAGTAGTCGATTGTTAAAAGATACTCTCGCTTTTCCCATGAGAAGAGGTCTACTCCTACTTTCTCCCATGGAAACTGTGAATCGATGGTCATCAGAGGTTCTTTCTGCTGCGCTCGGCAATAACTTTGGCAGGCATCACACGTACCCGCCAACTGCTTTATTTCAGAGGACATGCCGGGCCAAAATATGCATTCACGAGCTCTTCTGAGCATGCTCTCACCTCCTAAGTGTGAATTATGCAGGCATTCTTTGATGAACTTCCTTTGGCCCTCTGGAACAACGACTCGGTCCCCTTTGAATATAATTCCGTCATGGAGTGCGAGTTCATCTCTGTAAGAGAAATAAGGTGTGACTTGTACCGGTAAGTCCTGTCTGGCTTCTGGCCAACCTTGTAGGATTACTGTTTTGAGAGTATTCATCACTTCATCTGTTTGGGTTGCTTCCTTCAGTTGTGTCAGTGTCTCTTGTCTAACTCTGAGGTGTCCAACTGCACTCACTCGTGCAAAGTGGTCCTTGTGACCAACATGAGGTAGGTATGCACGGGACAACATGTCAGCTATGTACATTTCTTTACCTTTCTTGTAGATCACTTCAGTGTCATACTGTAGCAACCTCAGTAGCATTGCTTGAATGCGCTTTGGAGCTTTGTGAAGTGGCTTTTTCACAATCATTTCAAGAGGTTTGTGATCACTGTGCACTGTTGTCTTTCGTCCAAAGGTATACTGGTGGAATCGTTCCAGTGAGAATACAATAGCTAAACATTCTTTCTCAATTTGTGCGTACTCAGTCTCTGTAGATGACAGGGCGCGACTGGCGTAACCTAGGGGTTTGCCGTCTTGAAGGAGTACCGCACCTAAGCCTGTGCTTGAAGCATCACACTGAATTACTAGCTCTTTAACTGGGTCATAGTACACAAGAACTGGTGCTGACGTCACAAGTCTTTTGACTTCAGCTATGGCTCTGTCTTGTTCTTCCGTCCACTCCCACTCAGTACCTTGGTGGGTTAGACGTCTCACCGGCTCCATGACTGCCGAGAGTTTAGGAAGGAACTTAGCAAGGTAAGTGACAGTTCCTTGTAGTCGCCTTATTCCTGCAACATCAGTTGGGTTTTCCATCTTCAGAATTGCTTCTATTTTCTTCTCATCAGGCTTAAGACCCTCACTGGTGACCAGATGACCAAGAAATTCAACTTCAGTAGTCTTGAAGACACTTTTCTGTTTGTTCAACTTGATGTTCTTCTCAGCACAATTACTTAACAGCTTTCTCAGTTTCTCATCATGATCTTCCACAGAACTTCCATACACCAGAATGTCGTCTGCTACACAGACTGTTCCTGTTAGGCCTTCTAAGCTCTCGTGTAACTTTCTCTGAAAGATTTCAGAGCTAACTTTCAAGCCAAATGGTAGGCGGAGCCAACGATACCTGCCATAAGGGGTTATGAAGGTAGTCAGGTAACTACTCTCTTCATCGAGGGCACAGTGCCAGTAACCGTGAGAGAGGTCAACTTTACTAAACAGCTTAGCATTAGCAAGTTCTGGTAGTATGTCTTCTATTGTAGGAAGAGGATATCTCTCACGTTGGAGAGCTTCGTTCAAAGTCTTAGGATCAATACAGATTCTGAGATTGCCGTTTTTCTTTGTCTGTATTGATATTTGGGAGCACCAGTCAGTAGGCTCTGTCACTGGTACTATAACTTGTAGCTCAACTAAGTTTGACAGTTCCTTTTCCAGACTAGGCTTTACAGAAATAGGTATTCTGCGTGGAGGACACTGAACTGACTTGGCTTCTTTGTCAATCTTTAGACTAACTTTGCCTGTGAGGCACCCTATGCTCTTGTCATCAAAGACAGTATTATATTCATTCATGATGTCCTGGGCCTCTGTAGCTACAGTGTTAACTTGCTTAAAGTTATCATAATTGACTGTTATGAGATGCATCTGCTCTGCTGTTTTTCGACTTAGAAGTGGAGTGAGGTCTTCCTTTACTACTTCAAACTCTACACTGTACTTCTTTTCTGTTGCTGGATTTTTCAAAACCAGTCTGCACTTTCCAAGGGGTTTTAGAGAGGTCTTGTTATACATGGTCAGTTGAGTGTCTGATTTCTCAAGGCTTTTGTTTACATACTTTACAGGTATAACATTCACAGTCGCACCACAGTCAACTTGAAATTTTACATTTGTGCCACTCTTCAGAGTCATCTCAGCATATATAGCACCTGCAGACACTGAGTTCACTGATTTAGTGGTGACAGTCAAGCACATTTCAACATCTGAGTCAGAATCAGTGGTATATTCATTTGACTTTGCTGCTACTGTATGTAATTTCTTTCTTACATCAGGGGGGCATTGCTTTTCAAAGTGATTAAGCTTTTTGCACTTGTTGCACTTCTTGCCCCATGCAGGACAGAGTTCTTTCTTGCGTGCATGTGTACGGCCACAGAATTTGCAATCAACCATAGGGCGATTTGTGACTGATTTTTCATCATTTTGTTTAGGTGGCCTACCTTTGTCAGCAGTTGTATATCTTGGCTTTTCCCGTCGTGTGGTTTTCCTTTGCATCACCCGGTGAACTTCGGATTCAGTTCCAGAAATAACTTTCAGTTGGGCGGCTGTTTTCTCGAAACTGCGACAGATATCCAGACATTTAGGGAGAGTTAGCTTGCGCTCTTGTAGCAGTCTTTTCCTGATGTTTTCATTTTTGACACCCAGCACTATTCGATCCTTCAGTAGACTATCCTTTAAAGAGTCGAAGTTGCAGGATATGACCAGTGTTTTCAGACTGGCCACGTAGTCGTCTATGGTCTCGTCACTTTTTTGTGATCTAGTGTTGAACTTGTAGCGTTCAAATGTCTCGTTCGTTTTCCCAAGAATATGAGCGTCGAGTTTACTTAGGATATCAGCAGTAGTATCTGTATCCAGAGGATCACATCCGTTGTATAGTTGTAGAGCTTCGATACCCATGGTTGAGATTAGAAGGGATTTCTTGAACTCTGCTGTTCTCGACTCGAGATTCGAAACAACACAGTAGTGTTTCCATAGTTGCTTCCATAATTTCCAGTTACTTGGAGCATCTTTGCTTAATTTCACCGGTTCAGGCGGTTTAGCAGTAAACATGGGCAGTGGAGGTTGCCCAACGGCGATTTGTTCACCGAGATTCGGCTGAGCTGGTTGCACGTGCTCGTCTTCGTGATCCGACATCTTGTCGCCCGATTCGCACTTTCTGGTTTTCGACTCGAAAATCCGCACGAGTTCGGCACTTTCAACGGCTTTTACACATCCAAGACGTTAAAATCCCGTAGCTGCCACCATGTTTCAATAGAGATTGATAGATAGAGACGGAGAATTCCCAGCGAGATCAACTACAAGTCACAACTCATGGTTTCACACTGGCCGACTACATCCGGGGCTTTATTACTGTAACACAGGTAGCCCATATTGTAACAACTTCAATACAGTGATTGCAATAAACTTGCAAAAGTATTACTTGACTAATAGACACTGCATGATGCGTTGATTTTTTTTCCAGACAGATTTATTGCAATCACTGTACTGGAAAACTGTAATAATTAATGCATTAGTATCTTATTAAAATCGTATGTAATAAATTTTATCATTTCAACTTTTGAATAACATCTTATTTTGCTAAATAAATGGCCCTATTTCATTATGACGTTAACAACGAAAACAAGCCGCTATTTGAGGAGGATAAAACACAGAGTAACAAATATAAATTTGGATTAAAACACAAATGTCGAAATCAGGGGGCTCATTGTCATTTCCAGCTGCTCTAGCTCTCTCAGTACACGAGGCCGTCGTCATAATTCTCAGTCTCGCGACATCGCATGGCTCTTGCTATTCAATTGCTGTGAAGTACATTGAACATTTATTGAGCTATACGTTTTTTGTTTACAAAAGATAAATGTAAAGACGAAGCCAGTGGCTTATTTGATCTTTTGACAAGGGTCATTAAAATACAATTACAATAATTACATGATAACATAGTGCCCACACTCATTCCACATGTTGTAATGACAAAGCAAAGATCAAAAATATATTTTACTAAACTTTTCACTTGAGTAACTCCTTAAAATACTTGGATGAATCAGTCTGTTCGAGATATTTTGAAAGGCCTTTTAAATACCTAAATGACAGTTTTCCCTACCCTTTTCTATACTTCAACTCGTGAAATCCATACCCTTTTATATACTTCGTGCCTGAAAAGGTACCCTTTCGGTCGGAGCCTTCCCGTAAAGTCCATTATAGGGAGTATCCGGTGGAAGGAATAAAAAATGAGTTCATACATGTAAGCATGCATGAGTAAACAATATTATTCATGAACAACACCTTAGTCCCACATTCAAGGACTACCCTTTTCCTTGATATTCTATCCCAAAACACATGGTTATTCCTTCTAATGGTGTTCTCAAGTTTTATTTCCTCGGTTCCGTTGGTCGCGACAATCAGGCACGACAGAACAAACAAACAAGCAAACAAGAGCTTTCTCAAGAGTTAACGAGGTAAAACGATTAAGTACGTTTACTCTAGTTGGATATGTGTTTGCTTAATTCTACCTGAAATAAAGAAGAACTCATTAACTTCCCAGACCACGGATGCCCTTAGTCTCCTCCGCAGGCATCTCTAATTTTCGAAGAAATCACATTATAGGCTTCCTGTGGCAGGTGCAGAAAAGAGAGGGGGATTGAAACCCCAGTCCTCCTCTTCTCTCCCGGATTCACAGGTAACCCAATTCACGATTTTTCTGCGGTCTTTCCGATACTTAGAGATGGCTGCGGAGGAGGCTAGGATTCCCCAATAGTCACTCTTAAATCCTGATTCATTTTTGAAACCTATAATCTGCTAACGAGACAATGTACTATACAACTGTACAATAAGAATAACATTTCTGTTTCTTCTGAAAACTGATCATTATGATCACGAGTATTATCTTTTCATTTTGTTTCAAAGTGGAAGCACTAATTATGGCGTAACAAAAGGGTGAATGTTAGTAGTGTCTAATAGTCAGGGTTAAGGAGTTCCACACTACTGGGCAAACACCCTGTCGCCAAAGGTCTTGCGTTTCGTTCGAGGAGCTAAACAGGAGTATAGATGCCGATCGTCAGACCTTAGATGATACGAGCTAACAGATGATACGACACCAAAATCCGACTCCAATATGTCCACCATATCCCATGGTAGCAGTCTCTGTCGAGTGAAATTGGCGATAAGATGACTGGTTCGTAGGAAGAGGAGCATTCTCACATGTGCGATACTTGAAAATCTGACAGAAAACATGATATGTACTGGGACAACACTGAGGAAAGCGAAGAGATATCATGATTTATATTGGGATAATATTGAGGGAAGCGAAGAGACATCGCATCATCGTATTGGGACAACATTGAGGGTAGCGAATAAACATCACATGATCTATATTGGGAAAACAATTGAGGAGAGCGATCTTTGGGCGAAAGGGCAGAAATGAAACGTTTTCTAGCGCTTGGCCGTCGTTGTTGGTGTTGAAGAAATAGTTTTCGTTCTGCGACGCACGTATTCACAATATTTCCTTTCTATAATAATAATAATATAATAATAATAATAATATTGCTTTATTTATCGAGGGTAACACTTAATATCATACAGATAATATACACGTGTCTCTCAACATAAAGAAAAAAAATAAAGAAATAATTACTGTAACAGTAACAAATAAAGCACTAACAAAGACAGTTTCAAATTACAATAATCATTGGAAGCAGTGAGGTTAACCTGTATAGCAGTTTAACTTGAATGAGAATAAATCTTGAGGCTGCTTGTTTTAGTTCAGTTGGTAGTTTGTTCCATAGAGAAGCTGGTTAAGTATTATTTACGACTACCACTTTTCCTTTCCTAGTACGTCAAGGCGTGAGAGGTGTGTTGTTATTGGATGCTTGTTAATATTGATCTTGTGATGTAAATTGACACCTATCGTTAGCATGATAGTGAGATTCGTGCCGCTCGCTACCAGAGGTCTCCTCGCTGGTCAGCGGATCGCTGGTCAGCGGATCGCTGATCACTGCTTCACGGCTAGCTCCCTAAGAAACGAAAAATACCTTTGGAACCAGTGTATGAACTTGCGTGACAAAATACAATCACCTACATCCGTTATTTCCTAGAAATGTTTATTTTGAGTTTATTTGCCAAATTTTAAAAATTCAAATTTCCAAGAATCATACACAATGGCTCGTGATGTCTGGGGGACTAGTCCCTTTCTGATATTACTTTCGCTTCTACTTTAATAGGCTTTGCTGAATTTGATTCGACCACTGTTATTTATAATGAAACTCTCACGAAGTTGAACGCTATTTGTGGAAGAGAAGTTATAAAACAAACTGGGATAGGTAAGTTTAAAGAATCTGAACGTGACTGTGCAACGCTTGCTAAATTTCTCGGAAGACCTTAAGTAGCCGGTGTAAAGGGGTTTCACTGAGTTTCAAAGTTTTATTGATCTAATCCTTAGACAGGCGAGAGCTGATCTTTAACAAATGGTCGAAATTCAGCAACGAATTGAATCGGCTCCTGATTGAATCATTCAAAGAAAACTCACTGAAACGATAAACAGTCGCCTATTTAGGTAATATTTGTTGTATTCAAATTATTTCTAAACTTATGTCAGAGTTTTTCTTTTCCCATTTTTAATTCAATCACATTAAATTAATGCTCTCCAGTTACCAGGAGTTATATATTTTCCGTTTCTGAGAACTGTATTTTATTGCTACTCATCACTACACTAATACCATTTCCAAGACATTGAAAATGCATAACATACTACTGCAACGTCGCCTTCCACAAACTCTAATTAATGTTTTTATTCGTATAATTCTTTCCAGGATATGGATATTCAAATATAGTATTAATTTAATAAATTAATAAAGGCATAATTCAAAGGTGTCAATAGTCGGATATCACGAATACCAGTCTCCAAACTATATATATTGCAGTGACTATTTAACAAATAGATTACATTCTGCCGTGCGTCTGTTTTCTTATAGATGTACAGATGACGTCTCAGTGTGAAGAGAACAAATAAGTGCGTCACAAGATGCAAATCTATGAAAATATCCAATCAAAATGAGTTGAGAAATTGGCTGCGCGCGCTTAAGGCGCCATCAATGTGTCCTCTAATAACACACGGCTTTTGGCCAATCAGAGCGTGCGTCTCGGACTGATTATAATCAGTAAAGATATCTAGCTTGGCTGATAATGACAGGTTCTCACATTGATAAAGGCATGCCAGCAATCCCCCTCCCTCCCCTCTCAAGTCCTTAAGGTAGTTAGTCCAGCCAGACGGAGCCCAAATATTAGCGTATGCAGTAAGAAGGTAAGAAAAAAACTGCGTAAAATATGTTTGCTTTCATACATTTCTCAGTTGCAGAATTTTAACATTGAAACTGAAGGAGACTGTTGAAGGAGTTACGGGGGGAAAATCCGGTGAAACAAAAACTGAATACAAGTTCGTAATGGATACAGGTAAGCATATATTCATGCAGTTTTGGTGACGCTTATTAAAGTAAAGTAAAGAAACTTTATTTAACGTCAGTAACTCGTGACAGTCCGGTGCGAGACTGATAAACTTGAGGCCGACGTGGGACCTACGATTTTACATCCTTATCCGAGAAGACGCGAAGGTCTAACCATTTGCAGTTCGTGAACGAGATTGTTTCACAAAGGCAGCACCTTCTACTTGGTCATCTTTAGACCCTTTTAACCAAGGAATGGTCGGCTACGCCTCGAGCAACTCTTACGCTACCATCGTGCTCTCCCAACTATCCGCGTGCATCCAGAACTCGATTTAAGCACACTAAGCATTGACCATTGCTTTTATAACATAGACAGAGGTTTCAGACGTCCTTAAACTGCTTGTGTTTTTCTGATCACGTTACACATTCTACTAACCTAAATTGCGCGCTCAGATTTCAGACAGAAATCTGTAACACCAGTGCCCGGGGGGTTACTCCTGTTTGTGACATATTATGTATGTACCGCAAGGGTGGGTCAGGGTTTTGAGCTCAGTTTGGGCAGGTAGGGTCAGGATTTGAGTTTAATTTGGGTGCAGTCAGGGTCGGGATTCAGTATTTTTTTAGGCGAACAATTAATTTCACAGGGCTTATTTGTTTTTATTTAAAGAAGCGGCAATCAGGGTTTTTTTCCCCAAAAAGGGGGCAATCAGGGTTTTGGAGCTCGGATTTTGGGTCAAACAAGGTCAGGGTTTGAGCCTCTTGGCCTCACCTACATAGGCACCAGTGCAAATTACTTTTTCACAAACTGTCTCAAAGTCAATAGTTTTGCTGAAATTCTGACGTAAATGTACTCTAGCATTGAATATCCTGTATTTAGATGTAAATATGACCTGAAGCGCTGTAAGAGTGGAGAGTGTACGCCTGGAGAGTGTGTCGGCAATGTTGCAAGACTTAAATTGGCCTAGCTTAGCCTCCTTAAGAAAGTGTAATAGGCTGATTACAATGTATACGATCCTAAATGATCATATTGCCATCGACGCTAAAGACTATGTATCTTTTTCACAAATTTTGACCAGACGTAAACACAACTTTAAATTGAATGTCTTCTGGCCATCTGTAAACTGTTTCAAGTATTCTTTTTTCCCACGTACCGTTCCTGAATGGAATGACTTGCCTAGCCACACAACTGATTCGATTCTGATACAGTTAACAGTTTTCGAACCTTAGTTAACATTGCTATGTAAACACGATTGCTACCCTTAATTCTCATTTAATTTAATTATTAATTATTTATTTATTATGTATTTATTATTATTATCTATTATTATTTTCGTTATGTATAATCTTGGTGTAAAGCAACTCAGCATAACCAACTGAACAGAAACAGAATGCCCTCTAGCTACGTATGATCGATGAAAGACAGCTATGAAAAGCGCTGTAAAATAAGGCGTCAGAGCGAGCCAGAAGATGTTTAAAATCTGGGAAAAAGAGTTGGAGGATTGATTTAGTTGCGAAACTGGCATTCACGTTTAATTATACCTTTATGATGACCCTCATGACAAATAATTGGGGCATCCTCGTTGAAATTACTATTATTATTATGAAGGCAGTATCTATTAAACTTCTGGATGCCCCGCTACGAATGATACCAGTTGGCCGCGAACCGTAGCCAACTGTTGTAGTTAAAGGGGCGCTGTCACGGTAATAGACTTTACATTTGCATTCCGGACCGGAAACAGCTATTATCCACCGATTTTGATATGCACTAACGATCCTCTCGGCCATGTGGGATGCTTAAAGTCAAATCAAATATGCAAACATGCCTAACAAACAGTGTAGATAAACAGTTTCCTTTCAATCAAGCATTGAGGGAGGGAAGTTTAACTGTTTGTATAATAATACTAATTACATTTATATAGCGATTTTTCCTACAAGTCCAAAAGCGCTTTACACCTAATTAAAAACTAATCTGATTTACGTTACAAATACAGTAATATTTAAAATTCCTAAGTTAATTAAGCTAAAAACCATCAAAACAAAAATTACAATAAATTGTCGATATCCGAAAAATCAATAAAAAACTTTCTTAAAAAGGTATGTCTTAAGACTCTTCTTAAATAGCTCTATTGAAGGACTAGATTTAATGTTAAAAGGCAATGAGTTCCATAGCTTTGGCGCACATACAGAAAAGGCTCTATAGCCGTACGATTTAAGATTAAAAGTTGGCGCCTGTAACATTAACTTCGATGCAGATCTCAGGCTGTATTGTGGAGCATAAGGCGCTAATAAATCACACAAGCACTGAGGAGCAGTAGCATTCTTCACCTTATAAGTAAACAGTAATACCTTAAATTCTCTGCGCTGCCCTGCAATGCAATTAACAGCCACCAACCGAGCGATTACTCGAAACATGCGCAGTACCATGACATATATATAGCCCTTTAAAACTAATCTAAGGTGATCTAAAAAATAAAATAAAGTTATTTGTTATTATTATTATTATATCATCATTATTATCATTATTATTATCATTATTATTACAGGTTACAAACCTCCTGTGGGGTCTTGGAAATTACCAGGAATAGAGGTAATTTTGCTGGAAAACAGTTTAAACAATGCTTGTGGTAGAACTACGTAACTGAAGATATGTACAGATAAGATATGTAGATGACATTACATGGCCGCGTGGGGCCGATACGGATTTTATCTTCGCGATCGAGTGTTGATTAATTTGTTAGAGTGAGCGAAGCGAACGAGTAAGGTATTTCATCAACACGTATCTCCAAGCGGCCATGCAATGTTCTGTTTAAGTAATGAGCCGGGTAAAAAGTACCATAAAATCCATCAGTTGTTCTGCAGCATTGAGCATTGAGATTTGTCTGTGTTTTAGATTACGAAAACACTGGGTGATAATTATGAATATTCTGAAATAAAAGTAGTAAAAAGTCTTAGTTTCATGATTCCATTTTATGAACAAATTCTCTTCCAACCAATAGCACAACCGGAATATCATATATATCTTCACCCCTGCAGATAGCACTTTTTGGAAAGAAATATTCAATGCTAAGTTAAACAATCGGCGCTCAATTCAAAACTCTCGGTGAAAGAATAAGTTTCGGTAAGAACGCTAACAGAACTCTACGTTAAACAATCGGCGCTCGATCAATTCAAAACTCTTGGTGAAAGAATAAGTTTCGGTAAGAACGCTAAGTTAAACAATCGGCGCTGAATTCAAAACTCTCGGTGAAAGAATAAGTTTCGGTAAGAACTCTAACAGAACTCTAAGTTAAACAATCGGCGCTCAATTCAAAACTCTTGGTGAAAGAATACGTTTCGGTAAGAACGCAGACCCTGTAAAGGTTTAATAATTCTAGGGAGAACAGTGACTGCCGGCTGTTGTTTTATTAAACTGACTCGGCCAATCGCTTCAAGTTAAACTGGAAAAAAGTAGACAGCCCTAGGGATTACTGTTGTACAACAGCCTCCCTAGGGATAGTAAGGAGGCGGAGTTTAAGGAAAGTTCATGGCCAAGTGGTCGTCGCCGCGTTATTGTCTTTCTGAATTCTAATGAAGCATAATCTGAAACTAGCTCATTCCCCCAAAAAACGTTAAAACGGACCCCATCTATGATTGAAATTCGTAGAATGTTTCATCGCAATTGCTGAATATTGGGAAATATCTTACATTTGCAGGCTATAAATCATGACTATTCCGAATGCAAAACGTTAAAATTACTGTGTGAAGTTTGGTTTCAGTCAAGAATTAGCTAAAACTTCCCTATGTTCAAATAAAAACGGACACCACTTCCCTTCAATACATTGCACCAAGCTTTGGTATTAAGTATATTTATTATCTAAAGAAGCATTTGCAGCCTATAAATCGAGGACAGTTTATGTATAAGTGAAACAAAAACCGCCTTTTAGTGGAAGAGGTCGGCTGATTTTGCTCCATTCTCTTGTAATCAGATCGAAGATTTTGAAATTACCGCGCGCTTCAATGATCACAGAATGTGCAAATTAGGTAATTAGACAATAGAGTGTCCAGTCATTCTGCGCGATGCATGGTATATATAATTTCATCGATACTTATATATTAAAGTAACATTATAAGCTTTGCCTAGGGCTAGGGTTGGGTTACTCCTGGCCAGAGATAGAAAAAGAGCACCCTTGGGAGTTCTAACAGACGTCTTACACCTTGATAAAGGGGTCTGTTATATCAAAATACCATAGAGGACAAATTAATCCCTAATTTCAACTTGAAATTTCACGCGTAATTTGTAATTTCACATGTGAAATTTCAAACGCCGCTTACGCGCGCTTAAAATAATGTTTTTCTGGATCGTAATTTGCCCTCCATAATATGTAATCAAATAGTGACTCGTGACTCGTGACGTCAGGCTTTCAATACAACGTGTTCAATTCTAGGGTACGTTTACGTAAGAATCACGTCCAAAACTTTGATTTTGAAAAACATTGGAATTAGCCGGTTCGGAGGTCCGGGTAGCTGCCAACGAGAGCGCGCGATTTCAGTGGAAAAAAAATAACCTCATTATGCTAGAAACCATTTCGATTTTATTGTTCGCTTAATCTTAAAATCATTTACGTTCAATTTTTCTCAATTACGTTAATAACAATATTATTATATAATATACATGTACATTAGCATTTATCTTTTTCAAATAATTAATAATATCATAAATTATGCAAATGATGTCATGGTGTTGCGCATGTGTGGAGTGAATATTTGATTGGTGTATGTTTCAGCGCTTGATTGAAATGATATCAAATATTCCCTTGAATGATACGTTTATATACACATTTTTTCGAATTCAGTCATTTTTGCATATTTGCTTCGAATTTAAATACTGATATGCATGAGGTTCTGTCAGTTCATATAAAAATTGCTTAAAATAATGCGAATATACAACCTCTCACAGTCCCTTAATTAAAGGGGCTATGTCATGGTACTGCGCATGTATCGAGTAATCGCTCGGTTTGGTGGCTGCTAATTGGATACAAACAGTTAAACTTCCCTCCCTCAATGCTTGATTGAAAGGATTTTCAATATTTTCCCTGGAGACTGTTTATATACACTATTTGTTAGTCATTTTTGCATATTTGCTTTGATTTTAAGCATCCCACATGGCCGAGAGGTTCGTTAGTTTATATCAAAATCGGTGAAAATAACTGTTTTCGGCCCGGTCTATTACCGTGACACAGCCCCTTTAACAGCACTACCATTGGTACAAAATCATTGTAACATCCATAAAATAAGTATTAATTGGCAGTGTACACATACCACTGTTATCCGTGATATAAAATGAGCATCCGTTTAATAAAATTCAATCAAAAATTTCACAGGAGAGTTCAGTATCATCGACTCTCTCTTAATATTTGAACTCTGTTCCTTTTCTAACAGCGCTTTGAAACAGTTAATAAAACAAGCCATGCAGGGCCAAGAAACAACGAATTGGCAGATGCGTTGGCACAGGTGGGACTCCATAACGAGAGAGATGCTGAGGAAATTACAGAAAACAAAATACGACAAGCAGAACTTTTGGCAAAGACAATAAAAGAGAAAAGGTATGGCATAGACAAACAAAAGTTTGAGAAATTGAAGCAGGCGCTACTGGAATACGAGTTTGGGAAAAAAGTTACTATGAAGACATTCGAGAGTGAAGGCCTTGATGTCAGTGACATGAAGAGAGTGAGGATCGCTTTGTTTGGACCAACAGGATCAGGGAAGACGAGCTTTATTGGTGAGCTGCTCACAATATATAATTAGCATAACCCAGCCGCAGTCTATTGGCAAGCTTTCCATCTGATTGGCTATCTATCGATCGTTATAATTCAACACATCGTAACATTGCCAAATATGGCCATTCACCATCATTATTATTCAGTTCCTCAGTATCCCGCATTCTGATTGGTTGATTCACCTGCAAATCACTGCGCGCAAATACGCATTTGCCTGCAAATATTTTTGGGAGCATGCGCACAACAACAAAAAACACTGTTCAACAACAAATCCAATATGGCCGCTCGGTTTCCAGAGTGTTCAGAGGAGGAAATTGCGAGCATTTTGGATGCCAAAGGTAACAAAAACACTGAATAATAAAACAATTATTGGAACTCCGACTATCGCAAAATATAATGAATTGTCTGTGTCTCGCTACCAGTTATTTGCCTCTGCCTTCGGCATCGGCAAATAACTGGTAGCTCGCCACAGACAATTCATCATATTTTGCTCGTCCAATAATTGCTTAATATCTGTCATCTATACATGACAGATATCCTGCGATAGCTAGTGTAGCTGTCATGTGAACGAAGTAGCGGCTGTTTTGACGTAGAAAACAATGAATCAACTGCAATAAATCAACTGACAGCTGTTCATATCAGACGTCCACACTAGTATTCTGCTCAAATACATTTATTACATGACGAAAGCAGCTAGCAAATTACCTCGTTCGTAGCTAAATTGCGTAGCTAAATTGACTTGGATAATCAACTTTATTTTATTATTTTTATACAGGGTAGACACAACAGTATTACAACTGAAAAACCAGTGGCCCTCCTACAATTAATATCATAAAATATAAAAACTCTGAATAACAATTACAAATGTAATTAATTTATGAGCAAGCTAAAAGACAAACGTATCAATATTGGAACTATATGTACAGTGTATCTATATTAAAAATGGTAAAAATGTGACGTCAAAGGCAGAGCTAATATTTAAATAGTAAAATGTTCTATATCCTTACAATGTATAAGTAACAATAAAATATTCGAACATAGCTTTCTTGACACTACCTAGACTCGGTTTTCTTTTTATTTCATTTGGGATCGTATTCCAGAAACGTGTAGTCGACACTACAAACGACCTCCCTCCCTCTGTCTTCCGTTTGAATCGGGGACAGACTTGGTTTAATTTTCCGTGTCTGCTGGTTCTCTCATTAACATCAGCATTCCGCATCAGCATCTGGGACATATACGATGGACAGTCCTCGTACAGCCGTTTATATACTAATACGGATTTATTTATTTTTGCTTCATGCATGGTAATATGGGACCCATCCTAGTTGTTTAAAAAGTTGGACACTATTCGCTCGTGTATCAGCACCAAGTATTACACGTGCTGCACGCTTCTGGAGTCTGAAGACGTTCTGGATATTCTCTACAGAGCAGGAGCTCCACACGGTTGTAGCATACATCATTATCTGTTTGATCATTGCATTATAGTACAATTTCCGCTGATCAAAAGGTAGAAAACGTTTAATTTTCCGCAGTACAGCAATTCGCTGTGCTAGTTTCTTCGGCAGAGTTTGTCGACATGTTGGTCAAGGTCAACTGATTGTCAATCGTTACCCCTAGCAATTTGTGCGAGCCTACTTGTTCAAGTTCAGTGGAGTTTAACTGTATCTGTAATGCAGAATGTTCCATTTTCTTGCCCAGTCGCTTGCCCGTGACAATCATAGATTTTGTCTTCGATTCATTAAGAATCATCTTATTTTCTGCTGACCACTTTATGATCTCATTGATATCCTTCTGGAGTCCATCAGAGAGTGCTTGGGGAGCCGCCCTGTAATCAGTTGAGTAGCTGATTGTTGTGTGGTCGGCATATATATCAACCACAGAGTGCTGTATTGTTGCTGGTAAATCATTGATGAATATAAGGAATAAAATAGGACCCAAGATACTGCCCTGTGGCACTCCCAAATTTACGGCCCTTTGGGTAGAATGATACCCATCAATGTTCACGTACTGATTTCGGCCACTCAAATAGTCACTAAATAGGGGTAGATGGTTCTCACCCACTCCTAGCGGCCTCAGCTTTGACAGTAATAGGTGATGGTCGATCAAATCAAACGCCTTTTTATAGTCAACAAATACATGACCCGTAACTTTATCTTTGTCGACTTCAAGCAGTAGCTGGTCCATTAGCCGTATAAGCGCTGTTTCAGCTGAGAACGATTTCCTGAATCCAGACTGGAGTTGGTAAAGCAAATCATTCTTCCTTAACTCTTTGTCGTCCGATCGTGTGTGAGCTCAATTGGTGAAATCCTGAGTGCTAACTAAACCCTCCCCCCTCAGTTCCAGTTTGGCTAGCCCGGGATAATTAAATACTGCTGACTTGTTAAGCCAAGGGCTCAAACTTTCCCCACAATGCCATTCGGGAGAATTCTACGTACTGGCCGAAGGTAGGTATGGCTGCTTCGGTAGGGTTTCCAATGAAATGTGCTCTAATTTTGGAGAAAAATGCCACTGTCAGAGAGCTTGAAGACATCATTAAGTCTGAGGATGGCTGAAAAGTACTTGGTTTGCTTTTAGTAGGCCTTGTGAGGGGATTTCACAGGGTTTTTTCGTTGTGTTTGTGCTTTCAGAGACGGGAAAAAGTTCTTCAATGAAATTCTTGAAATCCTGCAGTTGGCATTCTTTTACCCCTGCTCAACCTATTAGGATGTGTTTTTGTCACTTTAAAGCAACGGCTTGAGTGCAAATCACCGCTCTTGGTTGTAGGGGTAAACGACTTATAAAAAAATCCTACCGGAGTCCCTGAGGGGGGGGACCCCTTGTGATTTTTTTGTCCATTACCCAGCATGCAATTGGAGGTGGGAGCAGTAAAAGTGGTCGAGTGAAATGCAGTGTAAACATCGGCGTGGTTCACAGTCGTTTGGTGTGTTTTGTGAAAACAAACCTGCTGGTTGGAAAGATTAAACAAGGTACTGTAACGACTGAGTGGTTATTTTGTGTTTGCTCTTGATTTCAAGTGCAAATGGGAAGGTTTTTTTGAGCCGATTTTCAGCTCCTCGAAATTCGTGAAAATCGAAGAAACGAAACAATCGCCAAAACAAATGGGCTTTTCTCCATGAGGGGATGGTTGAAAATTGAAACAAACAGTATCAGTGGTTGGCTTATTATACTGGAATACTACCCTGTTTATTTTAATTAATTCTGATGAAAACCGGAAGCGGAGTGAATGTTGACGTGCGGAGACTTTAAAGTCTCCTTTTTACAGGGCCGGACGACAAAGAGTTAAGTAATTACACAAGTGTTCATATATGTGTTTCTCCAGTAGTTTTGAGAGAACGGGTAGCACCGAGATCGGTCTATAGTTATTCTTATCTTCCCTACTGCCATTTCTTTTGAAGACAGGCGTGACTCTTGCAACTTTCCAAGCAGCAGGAAAAGTCTGCGTACTCAACAGTGGTTTAGTAATTTTGTCAGCGAGGGTAATATTGCAGGTGCAGCAATTCTGAGCATTTTAGTGCTTATACCGTCATCGCTAGTAGCCTTATGGGTTGGAATAGGGAGCAGTAATTCTGCAACCCTCTTCTGTGTGATTCGCGGGATGTCAAATGCGCCACTGCCTTGTCTAATCAGGGTCATCGTCGAGAGTTCTGTCAGCGAACTTGGATCCTTAAGTTTGAAACTTCCAGTTGAGAGACATCAGTGTGAAGACGTGCTACTACTAGATTCGTGCATCTGAACTCCAAACTAAAACTCTTGAGACTGGTTCAAGCAAATGCGCGAATAATTTCGGTCCTGGGATATGATATCGACTCCATTTAATTGGCCTTCATTTTAAGAGTTCCATTTTATTAATGTCCAACCATGATGTTTTCGTCGTTTGTCGAAGGCAAAGAAACAGATGCGCAAAGTTGTACAGCTTCAAGTAGAGAAAATTCGAGTCAAGTTCACTGCACTGCTGCAAGCGGCTCAGACGGTACTATCAGTTCAGTCTTCAAGCAACTGCTACTGCATTGGTTCCCTTATTGCTTGTATTTTTAACATTTCAAAGAACTTTAACTAATAGTCTTCTGAACCGAAAGCGACTACTTTGGATCCGTATAAAAGAGCATTTGGGGGCTATTTCCAACTCGTTTCTAACCATCAGAGTATTTTCGCTCAAAGTGAAAAGGCACCAAATCTTTGCATAAACATAGCGCGCCGGCGTCCACATTCCCGCCAATTCGAAAATATGAAATAAAGAAGCACTCTGCGCGAATGTTTTGTTAAAAACTATGTTTTGTTATCGAAGTGTTGAATAATAAAACAATTATCCTGATCGGTCTTACGAAATATCGCCTGATTTTAGCCAACTCGGGCCTTCGGCCCTCGTCGGCTAAGTATCTGGCGATAATTCACGTGATCTTGCCCCTCGACAGGACACACTCTGTTGTTATAATAGTGCCCTGCGATAGCGGAAGACAATTTAGTGTTGAACATTAACGACAAATAGTAGTTTCCCTTGGAAAGTTGATGTTATTTTTATAATATTAAAACTAGCATATAATACAGTTGTTCAAGAACATCAAATTTCCAAGGGAATTATCAGCCGATCTTCCCGAGACAGAAACACACTAATAATTGTTAAACAGAAACCTCGAGTTCGCAATCTAATTATTAATTAGTTAGTAAGGAACCCAGTACTAGTTTTTAGGATCAAAAGGATAAATAAAGGAATTATATCACACATTCATCAATAACGAATGAATAGATCCTTTGCATGTGACGTCATCAAAATTCTAAAATCTAAACTATGAGATATATAAGGCTGTTCTTTTAATGTGATTTAGATATCGGTATTCTCGGTATTCTTCGACAATTTTACGTAGATACGGTGATTCGTTTTTGAGTTCCAGTATTTTGAACTCGGCCAAGTTGATTAAACCTTTAAAAGTGATATCTAAAGTGTTTTGAAGTGAACGCTAATCGTATTGATGGGAAAGCCAGCATTATTTGTAGAGTAAGTTTTCGGCCGCCATCTTGGTGTACCAAAGCTGTATACCAACATGGCCGCCGCATACTAATTACACTAAATTGTTCGAATATTATTTGTTCAACATTTCGGTTACGAAGTGCTCTATTGCTCCAAAATTTTGATCATTTATATATTTTGCCTGTTCTATACACAACATTAAAAATATTTTACAAATATAAGTTTTTTTCTTGTGGCAATTTTTTTTGTGACGTCAGTGCAAACGATCAATTGAGCGAAGAGAGCCTCTCTTGATTGAGCTCATGATCCCGTTGGGGAAGGTTTTCCTGGACAGCAAACAATCTTCAAACACGCTGTTTTAGAAAGATCCAGTACAACAACGTGATAATATCATGCAAAAGGCCGGATGCGGGGCACACGCGGCAAAATGTTACGCTCTAAGGTGGTGATTCTTTAAATACAAGTTTCCAGGAGCTTTAACGTTTTTGGTAAATAATTTTCTAACTTAGTAAAAGCATAGTTAATAATAATAATAATAATAATTTATGGACTTATATTGCGCAAGTTTCATGTGTATATGATCACTTGCGCATTACATGATATGTAAATAACTTATGTATAGCTTAGCCTAAATAATATAATGTTAAAAATCCATACTAATGTTAATACTAATTTTACGGAAGCTAAACCTATACTAATAGATTAATACTAAATGTTTAAGAATAAAATACTAAAAATGAGTAAAAACTATACATTCTAATATTTAAAAAAAAATATGTTAAAATAAATTACAGTTAAATGCTTTCCTAAAAAGATAAGTCTTAATTGAACGTTTAAAAGAATCGAGAGACTGTTCATTTCGTAAAGAGTTCGGTAGATCGTTCCACAGTTTAGGAGCAGCAGATACAAAGGCTCTATCGCCAAGTGTAGGCTTAGTTATCACATAAGGTGGTTCTAGTAACAATTCGGTATTAGAACGAAGACAATATCTAGACTTACTCTTAATCTTAATTAGATCATTAATATATATAGGTGACAGACCATGCAATGCCTTAAAAGTAATAAGTAATAATTTAAAGATAATTCTAAACTTAACTGGAAGCCAATGCAGCTGATATAATATAGGTGTTATATGGTCGAATCTTGATATCTTACAAATAAGACGGGCAGCAGTATTTTGTACTCTCTGTAACTTAATTAGTTGTGTCTGCGGTAATCCGTATAAAAGGCTATTACAGTAATCGATACGGCTTGTGACAAAGGCATGTACTAAAAGCTTGGTAGATTCAGTGGACAAATACTTCCTTATGCGTCTAATGTTGTGTAAATGGAAAAATGAAGAATTGCATATCTTATTAATATTGGTGTTCATGGACAACTTAGAGTCGAACCAAGAACCTAAATTTCTGGCAACTGGAACGGGTGCAATATTACAATTTCCGACAGTTATATGTTCAATGTTTACTTTAGCTAATTGTTGCCTAGTGCCTATAATCAGAAATTCAGTCTTGTCATCGTTCAGCATTAGCCGGTCGGCAAGCATCCATTGGCGAATGTCCTTTATGCAGTTTTCTATGACAGAAATAGCGTTCTCCTGATTAGCAGCTGAGTCCGGCTTGAAAGAAAAGTAGATCTGAGAATCATCGGCGTAGCAGTGGACATTAGGGAGATGCGCATTCATAATATCAAATAGTTTCGATGCATAAATAACAAAGAGAAGAGGTCCAAGGCAAGAACCTTGAGGAACACCCCACTTCAGTTCAAAACTATCTGAGGGGGTACCATTAATTGAAACACGCTGCGTTCTGTTCATCAAATATGACGAAAACCAGTCGAGTACTTTACCAGATACACCAACCTTAGATTTGAGAGTGTCAAGTAGGATACTATGATCAACGGTGTCGAAGGCTGCACTTAAATCCAGAAGCACAAGGAGGGTTACTTGCTGCCGGTTCATATTCATCAATATATCATTCTTAACCTTTAGTAGCGCTGTCTCTGTACTGTGATGTTTCCTGTAAGAAGATTGTAATGCAGGGTACAGGCCATTTACAGTCATGTGACAGTGTAGTTGCTCACAAACGGTTATTTCCGTTAATTTAGAAACATAAGGGAGATTGCTAACAGGACGGTAGTTCTTAAACACAAGGTCAAGTCCATATTTCTTAAGCAAGGGCATGATGAGAGCCTCTTTCCAATCATCAGGAAATAATGTGGTATCCAGAGAGAGATTAATAATTTTAGTCAAGACGGGCAACAGTACGTCAATGCAGTAATAGAGTGGAATGGTTATGAAACCCAGCGACTGTCTTTGTTATATGTCTTTGTTAGCTTTATTCAACCATTACCGTGCACAAAACACAATAGAAATTCCAATGTGTTAATCAATCAGCCAATATAGAAACGTGTGAGTTCAGTCGTTCAGGGGACACTAATGAGCTATTACAATATTTTGTCTTACCCCCTTCCAACATAAATATCAGGGCCTTTGTTAGCCCTTTGAAGTTTTCCGGGTTTCATAACCATTCCACTCTATTAACTATGGTAAAAGTTAACGTTTTGACAAAATATTTCACAGAAGTACCTTAAATTAAAAACAGGGGTGATTGCTTTTGTTTTTATTTAGCTTGGGCGGGAAACTTGGCGGGACGCACCTCACGTTTTGCCGCGATATCGATGGAGAGTAGCATTTAACACAGATCCTGCTCGCTTTCTCATATTTCGCATGTGGTGAAGGTAAAAAATAAAAAATAAGTTTTCCGAATTACTGTTTAAATTCAGTAAGCGGTGTATTCACAGCTGTCTTTATAAAAATATTGCAAGAGGTCTTTGTATGTTTTCGAGAGCCTCGTTACAGTACAGTGAGTCTTCTACGGCGCGGTTTCTGTACGACATGCCGTGACATTGAAATGGCTTCCCTATTGTTTTGTCCTGCTGATCCAATCATATTACAGAGATACGGCACAGCACGGTTATAACCACACCTCGGTAAAACGTCGCGCGCATGCGCTTTTTATGAGCCGGTCGCGCGCGCGTATCCCTAGTTTCCCGCCGAAACTAAAAGAAAACAGAGGCAATCACCCCTGTTTCTAATTTTAAGTACGTACGCGTATTTACGTGAAGTGTTTCTCAAAAATAAGCCTTAGACTTTAACATGTTGAAGTTTTCTTAATTTGTAATTCACTGCCGTGAGTTTAATAAGTTATAAAATAATTTACTAAAAACGTTTAAGACCTCGGAAACTTTAATTTGAACTCCAAGGCCTTCGTTCTTTCAGCCAGCGGTGTGGGTTACAGCAGTTTATCCCACTCTTACGAAATCTGTCTAGCTAAAACTATTATTGATAACTACCCAGTCAAAGTATTATGTCGTTTACTGTACTTACCATTTTGTAAGTATGTTTATGAATGTGTTTTCGCTTTGTGAATTTTCCTATAAGGCACTTTAGAAAGAATTCTCCTTGGGCCTGATCAACAGACCGCCTTCGAGCAGGGGGCTGGTGCCGAGGGTACGGTAATCCTGGAGGAGTACCTGTCTTCATTGAGATTTAATCTCGTAGACACCCGGGGATTTTGGGCTATTGATGACAGCACTGCAGAAGAATGCCTCAACATTATGACTGGGAAGTAAGAATTTCGTTTATTTACTTGATTTCTCAGTTTGCCCTTCTTCGGTTTAATTTTTTTTCCTCTTTTCGAATCGTCTCTTTTTCCTTTTATTTCTGAATTATCTATTTCACATATTAACCTTAAATCATCAGCAATCGATATGATGTAGAGCAGCGAGTGACTACAAACTTACTTTAATAAAACAGCCAGACCAAAACTACTTATAAATAAGTTAAGTAATGGTCCGTATAAAAAGTACGATAAAATCCATTGTCTGCGGCATTGAGCCTCCCTCACATGGGATTTGTCTGTGTATTAGACAACGAAAACACTGGGTGATTATAATTCTGAATATTCTGAAATAAAAGTAGTAAAAAGTCTTAGTTTCATTCCATTTTTTTATGAACAAATTCTCTTCCAACCAATAGGAACAGCCAAAAACAATAACTACGAAACAGGCACGATTGACAAGGTTCCGAACATACGATTTGCTTTATAAACGACATTTAAAACCGCAGTGCAAATCGTAGTTTTAATATTTTGAAACATTGGGGTAAATTAGACGTCTACCTAACCTTGATTAAGGGCGATTTTCATGTTTAAACCAATGAAATCAAGAATTTTCACAATACAAAATTAACACATTTCTCCGTCTGAATGCCGTTCGGTGCCGTACTTCTTACACGAGTTATTACTTAATAATTATTAACTAAAGGAACATGCATGGGTGCGAAGGAGGCATGTAGGTTTCAATAATTCAGAAAGGTGCATCAAACAAAACAACCCATTGCCAGCTTCCTTTCTTTTTCTTAGAAACTGCGAAAACAAATACATGTATATAATTTCTTGCAAAATATATGAAGTGGTTCATTATTTTTCATTATTTTATTTTATAGTATAAGACCAGGCGACATCGTTCATCGGTCTTACGACAGTGAACCCACCGCAGTGCCATACAATCGAAGGGTGATCAAGTTAAGAGATCGCATTCACGCAGTGATTTTCGTCATCAAGGCAAACGACACTCGACTTAAAGATAAGACCTACCTGACAAGAATGAAGAAAATTCGAGATGTCTGCCTAAATGAAGGTAAGTGTTATGCTCCGAACCCGATCACATAAAGAGCTCGATCGCTCGAACTTTGCATTGAAATGCCTGTATATATATATTTATGAACGTTTGGAAGGAGCCCATTTAACCCGGAGCAGCTCGTCTCCCATACTATGTATATGATGGCGATGCAGGTTACTACAAACCGGGTTGTTGTTAGACTGTGTTCCCCACGAGTTCGGTTCCGCTAGCCAATTACAAGCGTTTGCATAATATTAATTCAAATGATTTTATGATGTAAGTTGCAGCCAAACAAGATGACCAAAGAAGAGAAACTAACGAGGCATCTTTTATTAACAACATGCCGCGATGAAAGCGAATAATGACAAACGAAATCTAAATATAAACCCGTCTGGGAAAATGCTGCATCACGACATAGTTAATGTACTTGGGGAATGGTTAGGAAACCCAGCAAACTTCAAATGGGCCAACAAAGGCGCTGCGATTTAGGTTGCAAGAGGGTAAGACAAAAAGATTGTACACCATTGGCAGAAATATGAGACAAGATGGCGGCGCACATGCGCATCAGTGTCTAAAATGGCTGTCGATTCGTATAAGAAATTAAATGCATGAAAAACATAAAACTTTTCATATTAGTTCGCCTCGAGACCAATAACTTACGGATTAAGCTGTGTATTGAGGCCACAAATAATCCCTCAGATCGTCGGCAAAGTACTTCTCCGAGAAGTCCATTTCGCCCTTCAAATGTTTCTTGTTCTCCATGTTATTGTCTGTAATCTGGCTGAACCCATGCACAGTTTGAGGTACAACAGTACGCCAAGTCTTCGGTGAGGCAATAAAGCAGTGTTTAATGCATCCATATCGCCAATAAAACGTACAATAACACTCCTCCAAAGTAATTCCAAAGACGTCTGAGTTTTGTCGAAATAATGCTAGTGCCAGGACGCCATATAGGATTACATTTCGAAGAAAACTCGACGAGAAAGGAGAGAAACGTCAACATATTGCTTTCTGTCCGCCATCTTGTTAAACCTAAATCCTGCAATGTTTGCTGGGATATAAACTGGGTTTCAGGCCTTTCTCCTCTAAATAATTGCCGCCAAGCAGCTGGACTTGGACAGACAGACGCCGGAGAGATGACAAATCCTAAAAAATGGCTTTTTAATCACAATGGCTACGTTTAAGCTAAATATAACTCTCGTTCCGCTTCTCTATTCTTATTTCATCACAGAAAGTTTCGGTTTTCTTTGCGTTGGAAGGTCTATAAAGAACCTACAGTATCACTCACTATAAGCTGTCATTTTGAATCGGTTAAAAGGGCGCCCGCAGTACCTTTCCGCTGATGTCCATAATTTCTGCCAATGACGGTCAGAGTTCATTAGCGTCCGCCACACCGTCTATTGGCTGATGATTACCATATTCCAATATCTATTGTGTTTTGTGCACGGTCACGGTTGAAAAATGCGATCGATAATAAAGAAGGTAGCTGGGTTTCCTAACCATTCCCCTCAAGAGCCCATGACCAAGAGCGTCCATATCTCTTATATAGACGCTACGGCGTTTTCACAAGTTGGGCTATTTTTAGATTATTTTGCCGCCAATTAGTGGGTTACACCCGTGGCGGAACACAAGATGCCTCATTAGCTGCTTTTGTTATACCAACAACACGTCTGTTACGCTTTTGTGATTTTATTCCCTTAGGAATGATTGCAACTCAACAATAGCGGGAAACCGTTCTAAAAATAACCTAAGTTGTGAAAATGCCGTAGCATAGAGGTAGTATGGGAGCTCTTGGTTATGGGCTCTTGTTCCCCTCTATTAAGAGGGTCTGAATGGGGGGGGGGGGGTCTACATGTCAGTTGTCAGTTAAATTTTTGGCCATTTGTCAGTTGTCAGTTAGCTCTAGTTAATCATTGCCAGAGAAAATTTACAATGTTTGACCCACAAACACCAAATTTGTCAGTTGTCAGTTATTTTTCGGTTGTCAGTTGTCAGTAAAAAAGTCGTCATTTGTCATTTGTCAGTTATTTTAAGGCCGTTTGTCAGTAGTCAGTTAACCCCATTCAGACCCTCAATTAACTATGATCACGAATAATGACAAATGGCGCTCTGGTTAATGGTCACTTCCTTTAGTCATATCTTGGATGCTACTGTTTTTCCTTTCTTATATGTGAAAATGCATCGTTTTCTAGGTTACAGTCCTGTAACTATAATCACATGTGAAGACAAACTGAAGAACGACAAGGACAGAGAGACGGCATTCATTGAGGCCTCGGCTGCCACAGGGAGCCCAGAATACAGGACCTATTTCATCAGTAATTACACGCATGACCTCAAAGGTTACTCACCTGCCACAGAGAAAGCAGCTCTGAATATAATCGATACTGTTCTCTTCTCGGCCGAGAAGTTTGTCAAGATCCACAAGCTACGCGAAGTGCATCATGGTAGTGCAGCGGCAGCTTGGATTCAGTAAGAGGCGGCGAATGTAAGACTGGGTCTGAGTAACAAACTTCCCGCCAAAATGTATGTCTGAGTGAATGTCATCACACGGCTGTCTTTGACGAGATCAAAATAATGTGTATCAGTATTGTTCACTGATAAAATTGATCAGAGAGACTAAGTTATATAAAGAGGATTTGAAACCTAAATTCAACCCGACTACTATACAAAGATGTATTCAAAAGAAATACGTTCTGCTATGTTGTCTCTCTGTGTTGCGCGTCTATGAATTAGAAGAGAAAATCAGTTTTCAAGTTTTCTCTGCTGATTGTGTGGCGGCTCAATTCAGTGCAAATTTCCCCATATCGTATGTCACACATAACAAGGAAAAACAGTCACACCTCCTGCACAAAGAAACACAATGGTCCGCAATAGATGATATTACAGTGACGTCTACGAATAGCAGTTTCAGCGGTATTGCCGGTCCCGAACGCCTCACTTCGATGTAATGAAGCGCTATTCAAACTGTATCTAAATTAGTCGTGCTTGTGTAAGAGAGTGTTGGTGTCATGCAATTAAGAATGATGGTTTCAATGGTGCTTCATTACATCGAAGTGAGGCGTTCCGGTCAATACCGCTAAACTGCTATTCTTAGACGCCACTGTACACACTAAACAACAAAGTTATCAGAATAATGACATTTTCAGATTTCCAATCCCATGCCACTTTTTAAGTACCTTGGCATTATACAAATATCAGAAATTAATTACCTACATATTGCTCTATTTATGCATGATTATATTAATAATCAGTTACCTCAAGCCTTTCAAACTTATGCAAAACCAGCCTCCAACATACATGAGATGAGATGTTATTCAAGCGTATCCGTGTCCTAGTTTATGGACATAGTATTCGGATGTGTTATTCATGTGTTATCAGTCAAGATCGCAGATGCGTTAAATGCACCAATCTTGCCCTACCTATATACCGCGCTCCTTCCCTGTCTATATTTCCAGAGGGAGTACTTATGTGTCACCTCCATGACAAGCAGGAGTTCATTTCTTGTTCTAATTATAATAAATGCTCAGGAATCGCGTATTAGTAAAGTTTTTTTCTTTCATTGAATGACATAGTAGGTTTTCTCCGACCAATTTAAAAGAGTAACATATCATTTTAAAGTTTATTTCTAGGGCTACCAGAAGCCGATGTTGACTTTTTTGAAAGATTCGCGCTTGACGAGAAAAAAGGCTAAGGCCCGATTCAAACGTCGAACTTTTCAGGCGCCGAACGCAATTGAAACAAAAGATAATTAGGCGGCTTCTTTTGATCTAATTAGGTTCGACGCATGAAAAGTTCGACGTTTGAATCGGGCCTAAGAAATTTGCTGTTCAGACTTCTTCATATAAAATTTAAATAAAAGTTGCCTTTATTCAGAAAGAACACATATTAGGTTTTTTTAAAGCGGAGACTTTAAAGAACTGTACCTAAGGGTCAATTGGTGTTCCTTTAATAAAAGGCCGTTGTTGACTTTTGTGTAAAATGAAAGGAAAAACACCAGTAGCTACTTTTATCAGACTACCTGACGCAGATTAGGCCATTTTCTCTGTATTTGAATCTCCCGCTCAGCAGTTAATGAGCTTGACGCGTGACTGATTTCGGCAGTTAATGAGATGTTTATATCGATATGCAACACGGGATATGTACAGCCATTCTGGGCAATGCGTGAAAAAGCTTTTACGCAGCAACGTTAACACGAGACTAGTCAGTCCAGGACGAGTCATATTTAAGTACTGTTTAAAACACTCACAGCTGTGGTTTATCAAGTTTAAAAATTCGAGGGCGAAGCCCGAGAATTTTTAGACTTGATAAAACACGTGCTGTGAGTGTTTTAAACGGCTTCAAAAACGCTTTAAGAATGCAATGAAAGAAAGATGCACATCTCAAGGGAATGGTTACTTAATGAACCATTGAACCTTTGTATTCACAACGACATGCAAAATATTCGAGTAATCACCGCCTGCAATTACGAACATCTCAAGGGAATATGCATTGAAGAAATTACCATACTATATTGTTTGAAGCGGCGTTTCGCAACGCAAGAAGAACCTGCACTTGAAGGATTTGGTGTCGTGGTTTACCTCGATAAAGTTCAAGACTTGGAAAGCGATGTGACTGATATGACGGCAGACTCTGAATTTTTGACTCCGGCACAAAATATGTAAGTTTAATGCACGTTTTTATTATCTTACGGCTTTGAGTTTGGTTTAATAATTGAAACTAAACAGTGGCTCGGTAAACAAGTAATGGTAGTTGGATAACTTCATTTTAAAAATATTATCTGTGTATCTCGGTATTCTGCTGATATTAGTAAATTTACTATTAGTGCAAAATTTATTATCTAGGTACCTTATGTTCCGTGTACTTTTTGCTATCTTTGGGTCTTTATCAGTGAATTCTTAATTAGGATGAAACTTTTATATAAAATTTCATGTTCATTAGAATTCTTTATATAAAACGTTCATCCTAATTAGCAATTCAATGAGAAAGCTGAAACATCAATAGAAATTCCATTGTCTCAATCATTAACCTCGTTTTTCCCTGGGACAGAATTCAAATCCCTCCGCGGGCCTTTTAGAATGATGAGATTTTATCAGGTATAAAGGAGCATGCACGTGACTGATTTGCTTCATCTGATTCGACAAAATGCTCATTAATTATTCATGAGTTTTTGAAGTAATTAAATGTTTCAGCCATGAATGTGATTTCATTAATCCCAAATAGAAAGTGGTTCAATTATATACTAAAGATATATCTTGACTAGTGGTATTAATGTTCTCAAATTAAAATGCATGAAATCGCTCGTTGTTTATATGTTTTTGATTCCAAAACAAATTCAGCCAAATTAACAATAGAAAGACACTAAAACAAAAGGTGATATATTAGCTGCGGTTACACTAGACCAGTTTTACTAGGTATATTGGAAATTTACCCGGGTAAATTCGTGTTTTCGTGTCTAACCGATTTCCCCAGGAGAAAACGTACCTAGGTATATTTCCACAGTTACGAAAGAAAGAACAATGACACTTTCCCTCAACAGCATCCCACATAAGTCTTAAGGGTCGCTGCCGACCCCAGATAGTTCAGCCAATGAAATGTCGAGGACCTGACAGCTCTCGAGAGGCGTGATTGTTTTGATCAACTTGGGTGTAATATTCCAACACGGTATCTCCCTTAGATTGACTATTATCATCAATTGTCAAAATCGCTAGAATTGATTATAATCGTCAATTTAACCTCGAGGTTAAAACCAGTCAAGTATAAAGATAAACAATTGTCGAATTCCGAACGGCGGTAGACGCGCTTAGTGTAGTGGTCATGACGTCTGTATTACCAAGCACTACACGCAAACGGCTACGAGTTCGAGCCCGAGTAGGAGCGCTCAAAATATTATTTTCTCTCGTTTACCTTCCTTTCTTGTTTTCCTGTGAACCCTAGCTCTAGGTGAGTGAGAACCCGTCGTTTACCCGTGAACTCGTCCGATGGTTAGGGTTTGGTTTGTAGTTCGGGTTAGGGTTTGTCTTAAAATGATGATTATAATCAATTCTAGCGATTTTGACAATTGATGATAATAGTCAATCTAAGAGAGATGACGCGTTGAATATTCAACGGTCTTCGTGTAACCGCTGTACCCAGAAAAATTCAAACCCCAGATGGATTTTATTGGGGCTAGTTTTACTGGATAAACGACTTTATCTGGAGTAGTCTAACCGCAGCTATTATAAAATGTTTCAATGTTCCACAAATAGGATTTCTTTCTCTCTTTTTACATAGTTACAGATTGTCCGCTTCAATCATTTTCTTTTAAAAAACATATTGTGAAATCAGAGTTCGTTTCTAGTTTTAGGAGGTTTATTTGTGTTTAACCAATGAGATATCAAGTTTCAACAATAGAAAAATTAACACCTTTGTGCATTCTTGGCCGTTGAGTGCTCCTGTTCTTACGCGAACCATTACTTAAATTGGACGCCATTAATGGGTCTACTGGTAAACCACATTTGACGAATAGATATAGAGACGCAAACAAAAGTAACAGAAACGCACTAAATTCAATAAAATAAAATAATTGTTTGGTGCTGGTTATTCACCTGCACTGTGGTATATACTAAGACAATTATTCATGAGTTTGAGAAGTTGATTTAAAGTATATGATCCATCATTTCAACAATATCTCGAATGCCTCTTTTAAGGCATCATCTCTGAAGCACTAACGTTTCCCATACCGCCTTCATAAGGAAAACCGTGCTTTTGATAATCGTTCGTTCATGACTTTAAGGAATTACGAAATAATATATACATGGCAAAATATATGTTAAAAACGTCTCTATAATTAAGTAAATAGTGCCGTAGACGCTGTAGCTTCCGCAATTAGAAGAGTGTACATATAACTGTATACAAATTCTCTCGCAATGAGGGCACAAGTTACCCATTAGAACAAAAGGATCACATAAAATATCTAGGTCATGTCACAATAGATGCTAAGATAACATGGAAATATCATATCTCATCCATTTGTTCTCGGATATCAAGAAATACTGGAATATTCTATAAGTTCCGTCACTTTCTTTCTCTTCAACAATTAAAACAGCCGTGTTACATTATCTCATCTATCCATATATCTCATATTCAATTGTTGCATGGGGAAGTGCATACAAATCCCACTTGAAGTCTCTTCAAACTAAACAAAAATACATTATATAGGTTATATTTTTTTGCCACTTTATATGGAGAGAACATAGAACGTGCCTTGTCTTTAATTAATCTGCTTACGAATTTCAGGCACTAACATTTATTCACCATTGGAATACAAAACAATTGCCAGCTATTTTCAATATGCTAAAAATAATATTCACTCGTATATTACTAGATATGTCTCAAAAGACAATTTGTATAAGGCACGTTTTAGAACAAACACTGGCAAACATACTATATCTGCCATGGCAACAGATATTTGGCAACAACTTTTTTTATTATTTAATTTAAACATATTTACTCTCTGCATTTGCTCCAAAAGCCTAAGGCTTATCGAGGGAGCTCATACAGAAAAAAATACAACAAGTATAAGGGCAGTTTCAGACACACAAAAGGAAACATTATAAAATTACAATTTAGATTAATTAAAATAAGTACATAACGTTATGTCTAGAAAACAAAAAGAGAAAAAATATATAAAAGTCAGACTGCAGCGATGGAAAATCGATTGGTATTTAAGATATAATTTTGAACTAACTCAAAGAATTTAGAATTTAAATTGTAGTTTTTGTCCTTCATACCATTCAAAATATACACAATTTTCTTTTTCTCGCTACTGTTTGACCAGATATTACCTAACGGTTGTGCAGCAGAGGTAAACACGATATCGCGCTGAGCAGCTTATCGGGGGCAAGACAAGAGTAAATGTTTAATCGTTTGATTTGGATAACCACAGTCACATTTTGGAGTCGGATTACATTTTATTTTAAATAAATAATCATTAAGAGCAGAAGGACCAAGTCTTAAACGTGTATGAAAAATCGACGCCACTCTAGATATAGAGTAATCATAAAGTTTATTTTAGGTAAAATTATAATAATGTTTCTTTACAGCAGCTTTATAAGAAGGTAGTGATAACGATTTACGTATTTCTATGCTTAATGGATTCCAGTATGTTATTACAGAGGGAAAAAAAGACTTATCAAATCTTGCAGTTCTTGACGGAATCGTACAAAAGTTTTCATTAGATCTTAGAGAAATGCGGTTTTGTTCTTTAACAGTTTTT